>JAZKJV010011903.1:0-600000 GCA_037367405.1 Ottelia alismoides | reverse complement strand
GTTCAATGCAACAATGAATCCTCTTTAGGAGGTATCGGGAGAAGAACCCATGACTGTTGCACCTTCAGATGTGATTTGCGCTGCAACCAAAACCCAGATTGCGATGGCAGCACATCCATCTCCCCCTGGAGCTAGGAACCCCACATAGAAGAAGAGAAACTGGGGATCCGATATCGCTGATCTGATATCCGATGTCTTCTTGGAGTAGGGAACCCTATGTAAAAGAAGAGAAAAAAGGGGATCTGATATCCCCTACTGGGCCCAGCACCACCGTCGCACATACCTAGGCCGATCAACGTCTCATCATCGACGATTTTGATAAGCGATGATACGATGAAGAAGCATCGAAGGAGGCGGCGGCGGCGTTGAGAACATGCTGTTGTGATGATGAGTTCATGATGGGAACCCTACATATAAAGCAGAGAACGATGCTTTATTTATTTAGGCCTTAGGATTGTTAAAATTTTGTTTGTCTTCTGTTTATACGAGCTTAATAAGAGACTTACTAAAGCCCATCAAGGGATGCTCTGCTCACCAAAAGAGAGCCTTGTTATGAGAAGAAGAAGGGGATGCTCTGCTTACTAGAGCCTTGTTATGACCTGAGGATCCCGCTTCTTCAGTACACCGATGACACCATATTCTTCATAGAAGGGGGCCTCGAGGAGGCTAAGGGTATGGCAGCGATGCTGGAGCTTTTCAGTGAGATTTCGGGGCTAGTGCAGAATAGCAGCAAGTCCAAGATGGTCCCGTTCTGTATGACCGAGGAGTTAGCAGGTCTCTGTGGTACGGCGTTGGCCACCGAGAGTTCTGATTTCCCCATTCACTACCTGGGCTTGCCGTTGAACTATGGGAGATCGAAGACGACAGACTGGCTGCCACTGGTCGGGAAGGTGGAGGGTCGACTCGCGGGGTAGAAGGCGGCGGTCCTCTCGAAGGGGGGTTGCCTGGTACTCTTGAGGGCGGTGTTGGCCGCCATACCGGTGTACTACTCCTCCATGAGGCTCATACCTGCCAGCATTAGGAGGAAGTTGGAGGGTCTGATGAGGCGGTTCTTGTGGGACAGGAACGGGCAGGGCGCTGGCGTGCACCTGGTCAACTGGGACGACATTACTTTACGGAAGTGCGAGGGCGGGCTTGGGATCTATCAGCTGGGCGAGCTGAACGAGGCGTTGTTGCTGAAGTGGGTGGCCAGAATATGGGGAAGTGAGGAGGACCTTTGCTGCAGTCTTCTACGAAGGATCTACAGGGTCGGGGTGGCGGTTCCCGAAGGGATTGCGGCGGTTAGTGCGTGTGGGCAGAGACCCTCTCCCTTTTGGAGGGCCGTCTAGTCGCTCTCTTTCAACTTCTAAACGCTGTTCAGGCCTATGCTTGGGGATGGGCTTCGCTTCGCCTTCTGAAGAGATGACTGGACGTGCGAGGGAGCGCTATCCTTGCGCTTCCCCCGTCTCTTTGCTTTGGCGGCGAACCAGGATGTTAGGGTTGCTTCTTGCTGGGTGGATGACAACTGGATGGCAGCTTTCCGTTCGATCTTCTCCGACCAGCGCCTTGAGGAGTTCCTTCAGTTGCTCGATGTGCTTCGGGAGGCTTCGGTTCGGGGCCCTCCTTGGGTCGGGACCACTGGATTCGGTGTGGCGGTTCCTTCTCCGTGGGGAGGGCCTACTCGGCGATCTAAAGGCCCCTCCCTCTCTTTCGACGGATCTGGTAAGAGACTGCGCTTTCTTCTGGGGACTGGGTCTTTCGGCGAGGATTGCTTTCTTCTTTTGGCTATTTAGGAGGAAGAGGCTGATGACACGGGACCGCTGTGCAAGATTACTCAGGGTTGTCTCTAACAGGTGCCTACTGTGTGATGGGGGGATTGAGACTCCGGAGCATCTCTTTTTTTCCTGCCCGTCGGTGTTACCTGCTTGGGCAGACCCGGGTTTGAAATGGGTTGATAGGGCGAGAGTTGAGGATTTTTGCAGGGAGTTGTACGCGGTAAGGCATCGGTCGAAGATGGAGCTGCTGCGGCCTTTGGCGCTGATTTGGTCTATCTGGTTGGCTAGGAATGAGCTGTTATTTTCTAGCCATAGATTTTACTTGGAGAACGTCTGTATTCGTGCATCGGGTGTGTTGCGCTCGTGGCTTGCCTAGGGGTCTTTTTTTGTACCTTCCTTTTTCGCTCGTAATTTTCAATATACTTATGGGGTGAACACCTAAGAGTGTCTCCCCTTTTTCTGGCTTCAAAAAAAATGAGAAGAAGAAAAATGCTTTTTGGATTGGGCCATTTAAACGGTCAATTCCATAAAAAGGAATCAAAGGCCTAGAAGTGAATGTAAAATAAAGAAGGGTGCAAAATTTTGTTGGGCCTAATTGAGCCAAAGTTAGAGAAGAAATAGAGAAAATGGCCTAAAAAGTTTTGAGACCGAGTTTATGGGCCTTATTAGGCCATAGTGGTTTTAAAAAAAGAGGTATGTACTAAAAAAATCGTACGAGAAAAAAGAGAGGCACAATACATAAGATACATTCTCCGACGAGAAGACTTATTCCAGTTTCAGTGACTTTGACATACATAGTACAGAGCACACGTTATCCAACGATGAGACTCAGTTTAGTTTACACTCCAACCTTTCAGTTCCTCCTCACCAAAACGACATGAGAAGTAATGTCTCAATATGCATCCAATATAGTATGCATTGAGTTGATATTATCTGCAGTGTCTTGTATTGTGTGAATGGGAGATTTCTTTCTATTTGTCCAAGCTGAGTATTGCATACTCCAGTTTGAGGGGGAGTGTTAGAGTATGCGTCATCATAGATGTGTTATTAGATCCATCCATGGTCCAATTACCACATCCACATGTTTAGTCCTACATCATTTATGAGCGGGACTATACCATTTTTGGGGGCTATATAAGAAGCCCTACACCCGACCCTTGAGAAGCCTTCTCCCATGGTTTCATCCCACTCCTCATGGAGTAGGGTTCCACGTAAAATCTCGGTGTTCTTCCTTGTCTATGTTTCTTTATCTTTGATATGCTTCCGCATTCATCGTTTTCTACAGAGCCCATAGATGGGGGGGCTTTAGCTTGCAGACTTTACCTTCCTCAACTTTGAAGCATTTGGGTACTTCATATGAATATCCTCGTTGAGGTATTCATTAGGGAATGCAATGTTGACTTCCATCTTATCGATGTCATAATCAAGTTGTATAGCTATAATTAGCAATATCTTGATTGGTATAAGCATGGTTATGGGAGAGCAAGTCTCATCGCAAGTTATGTTTTCTCTTTGCGTGTAACCTTAGGCCATGAGCTGTGCTTCGAAGGTCTCTACCTTCCCATGAGGTTTCCCTTTTCTTTTCTTTTGAAGATCCATTTACACCAAACATGTTTGACCCATTTTGGTGGATACTCGAGGTCCATACACAATATTTGTGCATGGAATCTACTCTAGACTTTGTTGCTAACTTCCACTATCCATATCATGATTACATATGCTTCATCATATAAAACTGGATCATTGTCTGATTCTTCTGACGCATGGAATCCATACCTTCTAGGTGGTCTCACTACCCTCAAACTGTTTCGAAGAGGTATAAGTGTTTCATCTTTGATTATCTTTTTAGTTTCTGGTTTATGAACCTCATTATCCTCTGCCGATTCTATGAGTTCCTTTACTTCATTCTTATCTTGACTCTTAAGAAAATCATCCTTTAAGAGTGATATCCTTAGAGATGAAGACTTTAAGAATCTCAGGGTCATAAAGTAGGTAAAGGTCGGAGCAGTCGTTGTGTCTGAAGGTCGACGAACCTCCAATGCACCTTAGCCTTGGAGTATTGGAGCAACCATTGTGTTCGAAGGTCGGCGAACCTCCGGTGCCAAAACTGATTCGGAAAGGGCTAATCCGGCGATGGTAATCATGGAGTTGGTTACGACCACGCTCTCGTTAGGTGCGAAATCTTCAGAGATTGACGTTCCAATTTTCAAAAGAGGGCAACGTTTGGAAGTTGCTTGTAGAACAACTGATTTTGCACGGAGATGGTTGGAGAAGATATCCCTTTTTGTGGGAGTTAGGGTTCTTGGGGAATTGCTGCTTGGGGGGTGGTGCTATGGAGAGTTGGAGAGATGGGTTTGGAGAACCTGATTCTGAGTTCGGTTAAGGCTAATTCCATTTTCGGAACTGGATATTGGGCTAGTAGTTGCCCCGATTGTGGAAGCGCATGGAGTGAACCCGGTTAGTGCTTTGATTTTGCAAAATCTGGTTATCAAGATCCGGTGGTCGGTTTTGGTTTGAGTTTAGCAAACACGAGTGGTCTGCAGTCTATCAATGTAGATTCGAATTGGAAAGTCGGATCGCCTCTTCGACCCATTTCTAGCGGGGGTTTCCAGGGTACTCACATTGCAGGAGCCTCACTCTCTCCATCAAAGAATGGGCTGTTGGAGCATGTTTTTGGCGCCGGTCTTCTTGGGGTGGAAGTTGAAGTGGGTTCTAAGGTTCCCACTCCTAACCTTAAGGAACTTGCCGAGCTTCCAGCACGGGCAGAAGCAGAGGGATCAACGGTACCTACGAGGCCTAGAGGGGAGGCGGACCCTCAGTTCCCTGATTGGTTCCCTCCCATGGAACATCTGTTTCGGAGCTGCAAACAACGGTTGAACTATTTGAGCACCCTTCCATGAGTTATGAAGAAAGGGGAAATGGAGGAAAAATGAAGAGGTACTGAACTCGAAATCGTACTGTGAGGGCTCGGACTGTCAATGCCTCTAGCTTCGATGAGAAATCACAAGTGTCGATTGCATCGAGCGTTGTTCCAGTATCGTGTCAAAACTTGTTGCCTTAATGAAGATGTTAACTTGGAATATGAGAGATCTAGGTGACAGAGAAGAGGGGTTTGGTTGGAGCTCTTCTAAGAAATTGGTGTTGTGATGTCGTGTTGCTACAAAAGACAAAGTTTTCATCCTATCCATGCAATGTTCGAAAATTGTTGGGTGCTGATTCTTCGTCAGATTACAAGACGATTGATGCATTAGGGTTGCAAGGCTGCTTGTGGCATGGAAATGCTCAACTTTTTCCTTTTATCTGAGAATTGAAGGGTAGATTTGTTTTGACAATTCTGTTGGAGAACTTAAGGTCTGGGTCAAGTGTGGTCGTCTCATGTGTTTATGGCACGTGTTTACCTTCAGATAGAGTCGAGTTGTGGGCTGATCTTCGATATGCAAGAAATTCTTTCTCGAGCATAGCTTGGTTGGAGGGGACTTCAACGTCACCCTCCTTTCGTCTGATTGCCCTAGATTGCGGGGTGAGGGGATAGGATCCTGGTTTGATAGATTTTGCAGAGCTGATCGATGAATTGGAGCTCGAGGTATTTGATGTATTGGATACAAAATATACTTGGAGGAACGAACTCCGAATCACGATCTCGTCTTGATTGTTTTTTGGTGTCATCTGAGTTGCAAGAGGAGTTTCCACTCTCCTCATCTTCAGCAAGCACCCACACCAGGTTAGACCACACTCCCTCAGTATGGGAATCTGGCGGAGATGCGATTCCCAGAGGTTTTTCGGATTCAAACGAGCATGGCTCCAGGAGGAGAATTTCAGAGAATTGGTGTCAACTTAATGGGTTTCCACAGTGTGTACTAGTTCCGCGGTCGCTTGTGTGGCACATAAGTTGATATCTCTTTGGGACATGCTCTGTCTATTCAAGAAGGAAGTGAGAGAGGCGAGAAGAGCGTGCAGAACTGAGGCATAAATGGAGATCCACAGACTTAATGGGCTAGAGGATGCCATATATCTTACAGTCAAGGCCTTAAATGTCAGATTTCAGTTTCGTTTCGTTGACCGATCGAAACGAAATTTTGATCGAATTTCAGTCGAAATTCGATCAAAATTTTGGTCATGTCAGTCGGTTTTTGAACTAGGGCCCCCAAATTTCGGCCGATATAGGTCATTTTAGTCGAATTTCGATCACCCACCGAAATCGAAATTCGACGGAAATTCGGCCGAATTTCGGCGAAATTTGATCCCATGCTTACAGTGGAGAAGCTTGGTGAGAGAAGGCGACACAGAGTGTTATCGCATTGGAGGATAAGAAGAGAGTTACTGAGTGAGGCAGTGGTCTGACATACCGTCGGATCCTTATGAATTTGTCGTTTTTATTGTAGCACGAAACTCCAACGATCGATCAAAGATTCAAAACCCCCACGAGAGTAATTATGTAATCAATACCTATGAGGCAATTTATTTATTTTACTTGGGCAAGTCTCAAGGTCGAACTCAGGGAGGTAATATGAGGGTTTAGAATTAACTTTCAAACATTATATTGTTTAGGTTTTCAAAGATGAATTTTTTACGGGGTTTAACTTTTACAATTTTGTATGGATTTTAAAATAAAATATGTAATTAATTAAATCAAATATGATACATGGACTTTAACAATAATTTCAATGTAAGAAATAATGCTATGCATTGTGTGAGATAAATGTGAATAAATACATTTTTTTTTATAAATTTTAAATGATAAAAAATGAATGCCTAATGCACAGATGAATGCGGAAACAAACAAGCTAATTCAATTTAATTCTCTAGCCCCTTTAATTTCAGAGAATATATATTCAATTAATGTCAAACTAATTCCCCAAATCAATGGCCAATTTCTATAATTATAATTATTGAGCAATAAAAATCAATCACACTGAATTAATGGTGCTCACAATTAACTGAATAACTTCTTCAAATAATTAATGTCGAATAATGTCCCTACATGCATAATCAAGTGTCCTAAATGATAGAGAATTAAAAAAGATTCAAAACGTTATAAAAAACAAAACAATTCGATCACATATGCTCAAGATATGAATAAAATAGTCATAGGGACATAAATGCAATAAAAATAAATAAAGTTTCGCCAAATGGATCTTTTGGGGGATTCTTCTGTAGTTTCCCAAACCTGGGGGGTCTTCCGTGTAATTTGTCCAATTATTTTACATATTATACATATTTTATAAGTTTTACAAGTGATTAGCCATGTCCCCGTATTATGTACAAAAAATATACGCAAGTACGACAACAGGGGCATTTGTGTGAAATCCGAGACATGGGTGGGGTGCTGATGCGAATGTCTATCGCCACGTTGGTGCGATGCATGAGTGGATCTCTCTGCTAATCCTTGGAATTACGCGGGCAGTGCTGCAAAAGGACCAGACTGCGTGCGGGGCACGCGATCGACATAGGCGCGGATCGAGGCTCGGGTATGAATCTACACGTGGCGGCTCTTGTTGCTATGGATCCACTCGAGGCTGGGAGGCTCAGGTGGTTTGCATTGGACGTACCGGATCGAAGGAGCACCCCTGATCAAAGGGCACCCGTAGCACATGGTCCCCCTCCTCGATCCTTCTTTGCCTCCTCTACAGGGTTTGTGGTTGCTTCACATCCAGTGGTTAATGGCCGAAACTGATCCGATGATGCGAGAGAGGGAGGTCCTGCAGTTGTGGTTTGCGTGAAGTACCTAGGGAGAAGGGACTCAAGTAGCATAGCTCCAAGAAGATGAAGGATGGCTGGGTGTGGAGGCTCCCTTGTCGAATCGTGGAGGGGGGGCCTAATCGTTGGGAGGTTGCGGAAGATGAAGAAGGAGAATGCACAGGGATTTGATGGTAAACCATAGTCAGTGCACATTGGTTGATTGGTCGGAGAAGAAGAAGATGCTGACGAGGAAGACGAAGAAGAAGATGAAGAAGGCGGAGATAGGAGAAGGATGTATCACCTATAATGAAGGAGCACAACCCTCTCCTGGTCGTTGCTTAAGTCGTCCGACGGATGAACGACGAGCTCAGTAGCACTTAGAGCTGCTTCGTGGTTTGGCAACCACGGATCTCGCCTTAAGATGGAGTCTTCACCTTGCCAGAGGGTTGCTGCTGTCACCAACAACCTATGGCCAACACACTCTCTCTCTCTCTGTCAGTGGAAGGTGACTGACATATAATGGCAGATAGTTTGGGAATCGGAGGGGGAGGGTCTAAAGAGGGAGAAAAAGGGAACATCGTATGGGTTTGGGGGAAGTGGTTTCAGGTGATTGGGATAAGATCAGTGTTGCAATAGTCGACCGACTATCCCGAATAGTCGGTCCGACCATGCGGCGCGGGGGGGTCCCTGACTGAACAGACCTCCAGTCGGTCAATAGTCGGCCCGACCGAATAGTCGGCCGACTGGCCCGACTATTAGGCCGATTGGAGTTTGACTTTTGATATTTTTTTATTTTCAATTTTCAGTTTTTATGGGTTACATTTTACCACGGTATCGCAACAAATGTCAAATTCTATATATCTATTATATTGATTGGTACTTTTATCTTGGATTCATGTTAACTAATGACCATATATGTATAAAAATATAAGAATATATGTATTATAAATAATTTTTATAATAAAAAATACAAAACTGAATAATTCCGAATAATCACCCGAATACCGATTATTCTCTATTCAGTGACCCCTCCGACTGAATACCGAATACCGTCTTCTGCAACACTGGATTAGGTGATCGAAGGTTAGAATTGGTAGGTGATTTCTCGTGTTTAGTTTGTGATTTAGGCGATTAGAGTCGTGGAGATTAGGGAAGTCGACCTGCAGAGGGTTGGTGATTCCTGGAAGATCGAGGGGTAGTAGGATTAGGATATGGTGGTCGGAGGAGTAGGCGATTGTTTAGGATTTGGTTCTATTCGGTTGGTTCCAGATGGACGATTAGATAGAGATCGGAAGAGGGAGGAGAAGATGGTGGTCAAAGAAAGACGGAGCAGGGGCGGTGGCGAGAGGTTAGGGACGAAGTGCAATTGCCATTGGATCGAACGTGATCCAACAATTAGGAAAGGATTACTACTGTGAACGTGAGGGGGGGGTGAGAAAGGGCGGACACATGATTGGCTGTTGGATCAGTCTTGATCCAACGACCTGAATATGAGGTTTCTCATAAAATCCGTTGACTTGGACTTGGGTGTGTTTGACCTGGAAATGAGGTGGACCAACCAGTAGGTGACACGTGGATGTTGACTTTGACCATGCTTTAAAAATGCAAAGAAAAATAAGAAATAAATAATGAATGGATTCTAATGAAAAAATGACCAATATGAAAAATATAGATCTAAATCTACCCTACAATGTTCATGTAGGACTCAAATGCGAACCAACTCAATTGTGCAAGATACAGATTTTTGGTGATATTGTATGTATATAAAATGCCATTTTTTAGTTTTGTAATTTTTATTGGATTTTTTATAGATGAATAATGTATGCAAAAATTAAAAATGATGTAAATAATGTAATGGACTGAAATGTATTTTTTGGATGTTTTATGAGTTAATAAAAGGTCAGAATAAATTAGGGAAGTGGATTATTTACATGTAAATTAAGTCAAGGTACTCAAGTCAGAACTTGCCTTTTCCATTGCTTTTCTGATTTTTTGGTTTTTTTATTTTTATGTAATTAGTTAAAATATAAAATGAAATAAAGAAATGAAAAAGGAATAAATTACAAAGAGTCAAATATGTACATCAAATAATAAGTCAAAGATCGGTAAATATACACAATGTACAGTCAGGCTCTAAAACTCAAATTCACAAATGAACTTCGATTCTTTTGAATTTAGTTTTGATTTGTAGATTGAATGTACATTAATTTAAAAGTGAGTAGAGTGAAATTGGACATTGTAAGAGAGATACCGGCATTTACGACCTTTTGTCCTAAAATTAGGGTTTGTGTTCATTTCAAATATATACAAGTTAGTATTTTTTAGGATTTTTCTTTGGTTAATGTTAGTAATATTTACACAATGGAGTATAGGTCAATTGGAGTTAGGATGAATTAATTAAAATGGATGAAGTTATATAAAATTTACAAATGGACTTGAGTGCAAAATGAAATACTAATTTATGCAAATTATTTACAAGTGCATGAATGTTAATTTTGAGATATAAACATGTGAATGCACCTAATTTCTCAGAACGAAGCTCTATTTTTGACTAATTAAAGTGATGAATCACAGATTCATCGCGGTCATGACATTCTTGACTCAAGGAGGGAAATGCTAATACTACTTTCATAGAGTGGCTAGCAGAAGGCGTCGACACAATGTGATTAGATCTATCATGGTGAATGGCACAAGAGTGGAGGGGGATCAAGAAATAGGATGAGCTGTTGCTAATCATTTTTTTTTGAGACCAAAAAAGGGGGAAACACGCAAAGGTGACCGCCCCAATAAATTAATTAACTAAAATAAAAAAGTACAGATTACAACATCCATGAAACCAACAATTGCTTGTAATGAAAACAAACATTCTTGCAGTAGAAACTGCGCCCAGAAAAGAGAACATCATTACGGGCCAACCAAATGGCCCACAACACCGCCACCGAAGTAATAACCTTTTTTCTTTGTCGATCACACGCCCCATAAAGAGAAGACCTAAAAGAGTCGATATCAAGAGTGCATAACCAATCGAACCCCACCTCTTTCCATACAGGAGAGGAAACATGACAATGGAAAAAAGGTGCTCCAACGTCTCAATGTCAGTTCCACACAAGAGACATCTATCCGATACCACCTCAAACAACCTAACACATCGATCACGGGTCAAGATGCGCTTCCGTCTAAAAAGCCAGAGGAAGAAAACAGTCCTCTTCGGGAGACCAAGTGTCCAGATGAATTTGCAGTCTCGAATCATATTATCCGTAAGGGAGGGCGAAGGCCTAGGACGGAGGCCTACATATTGCGCCATAGGCCTTTCTAACTGAATTCTTCCAAATCCAATGGTCCGGGATAGAGGAGGTCCTGACCACTTGCCCAAGTGAGTCCAGAAAACGGAGGAACTCCTCCAAACGCTGATCAGAGAACGAAGATCTGAAAGCTGGCATCCAGTTACCATTGTCCCAGCACTCCAAGACACGTGCATCAAGATTAGCTGCCAAGGTAAACATGTGAGGAAAGCGAAACCATTACTCAGGGTTCTCGAGACAATCAGAGAGAAGGATTTGGAGATGGATGGGCTTGGGGGCTAGCCATCTTTCCACACAACATGCAGCCAATTTGATTTTGCACTTTACAGAGGAGGAGGTGAAAGCAACTATTTGGAGCTTGAATGCGGATGGCGTGCCTGGACCTGATGGGTTCCCCGTTTTCTTCTTTAGGGAATTTTAGTGGGTCGTTGGGAAAGATATTATTGATGTGGTGTGGAGTTTGCAGGTGGTAATGCGGGTCTGGAGAGGATCAGCATGACCATGATCTTTCTACTTCCAAAGAATGATGTTGCCATTGGTATATGGGATTTCCGCCCAATTGTTCTATCCGACACTCTTTATCTGATCCCATGTACCCTCATTCCCTCTCCCTTTCCTGTACCTCGCTTCCTTCTCTCTCACATAATCTTGGGCCGTCTCTCACTTTCGCCCCTTTTCTCCCATGAGCGGGCTTATCTAGAGCGTTTCTGCCCTCTCATGCTCTTCCCGCTCCCCACCATACACTATCTTCTTATTCCCTCATGATATTAGTATCATATTCTAGTAGACTTAGTTGTGTTATTTGTTAACATTCATGGCAACAAATATTTTCTTCTTAATCATATTCTTTATTATGTTCAAAAATGAGAATATATTTCTTGCTGCACCTCTAAAAACATGTTCGCCTCTAACAACTCATGCTATAAATCTATTGGCATTGCGAGCATATGGATATCCACTTACACACCAGCTACCCATTGGGCCATCATATACCAAATATGACCAGCATCATAATGCATTATAATGTCCTAATCAAGGTATATTTATCATTAGAGTAAGACAATAACATGCCTTATAATGATCAACATATTAGAAGAGCCTTATTTATTACTCCACCTTTAGCAAATGTCACCCTTTTTACTATCTTACATTCCAAAGTTTGCACAACATTCAAAAAAAACTTTGGATCACATTTTTACACAAATGTGAAATTGCTAATTAACCACCATCCAGTTACTAATATACATACTAAAGCATGGATGAATCTCCTGACCATTAGCGGTAACAATGCTTGCTATAACACCCCCTAGTTCCAGGGTCAAGATTTGTGTGTGAAAGTGGTCTTTGCACATCCATGTGGTTCGGTGAGACATGATGGAATTCTGGAGGACTTCACTTACTCAACTGACTAAGGATGGATATCTCACGAGGGCACATATGTCATGGTCTCCATTTTTTGCATAGACCAAGTGTTTGGAGGCACGTAGTGAAATTACAAGCATAGATGTAACCAAGGCCTTAAATGTCGGATTTCGGTTTCGTTTCGGTAAGCCTGGAAAGAGAATTTCGGTGGAATTTCGATGAAATGGTCAGAAATTGGGGAAATTACTTGAAAACTCATTTTTTTAAAATAAAAATGTCTAATATTCTTTAGCTCAATAAATGAGACATAAAGATAGTTTTGTTGCTAATAGTAAGATATTAATATGATATGTTACATTAAATTTCCATCCAATCGTCCCAATAGTCAAAAAAGTAGTATGCTGTTCAGAACCGAAACCATATTTGGAACCATAATTAGAAGCCATTGGTTTCTCCTCTTGAACATGAAGATAATGGTGACATGTGAGAACTTCTTCAATAAGAATGAGGTGACAAATATGATAACTACTAATTAAAACATAGATATTAAAATAAAGGAAAAACACAAATTATAAATATCTTCAGTTAAAACTTTAATTTAACTCTTAAATCTTGTGTTTAACTAATTTGGTTTGGATTTAGATAAAAAAATATAGAAACTATTTAAAAAATTTCTTTAAACAATGTAAATCACTCCAACAACTCATCACATTAGCGAGTAAATAAATGAATATTCATTAATATAAGCAAAATTCGATGAAAGGTATATTCCCTTATTTTTGTTGTTTCGTTGAAACGGCATGTAATTTCGATGAAATTTCAGTTATATTTTGTTGAAATACTGGAAAAGGAAATAAGAGATCGTTTCGATTCGGTGACCTAAAGAAATGGAAAATTCAGAGAATTTTGGTGGAATTTCGTTGAAATTTGAGGCCATGGATGTAACAACCTACGTTGGAGCATGTGACTGACATAGTATGGTGACATGATGCCTGTTACAGAAGACTAAGGGACTTCAAGGGAGTCGAAAGGACGACACATGTAAAGAGTCATTTCGAAACATGAGTCTGCGTGGAAGATGAAGAGTCTTGTAATGATTGTACATATAATAATGTGGCATCCTTGTCCATCGAAGGCCGTATCGATATCGATATCATTTCGATATCGTGTCAATACGATATTTTGACGATATATTGGTGATATATCGCCGAAATATCGCCCATATCGACACACTTTTGTGAAGGAAATGCTTGAAAAGGAGGTTATATCGCCATATCGATACCGATATCCGTCTCATCTCGATATCGATATATCGGCAATATATCACCGATATATCACGATATTTCCCTCCATGTCCTTGTCTATTCATGAGCTTGTGTATATAAGGAACGGTGGGAGCTCATTCTTCCCCATCTATTCCAGAACAAGAGTCTCCTTTGCTAATAAAGAGAGAACGCTTTAGTGCATGTTCTCATGTTCTTATATGGGATTGTGTGGTTGATCACTCGAGTGGCATGGTTCTTGGGCATGCTAGTGTACGTTCTCACATGAAGGGAATGCTGATATGCTTGCGGGAAGCTAACACCATAAATGTTAGTCTCGAAAATCAAGTTTGAGATTTCAACATTGTGACAACCATATTAGAGCGTCGAAGATCAAAGATGGCACCCAACGACGATTGTATTGTTACCTTGGATGGTGTCATGTTGGGAAAGATTTTTAAAAATCGAACTGGACGTCAAACCAGACAGTTATCGATTCTTGGCTTTTATGGTCAGACCAATGGGATTGATTGGTCGAATCGGTGATGGCGTCAAGGGCTCATAACAATTGGAAATTATCGAAATGTTGTATTGTTGGTTTGGTTGGTATGGTTCAACCAGGCTGAACTGAGTTATACCGGTATATCATACAAATAAATATGAAAAGTGCTACATCATATCTTTCGAGGGTTTGTACACTCATGTCCTTCCAAGTTTTTTCAATAACAATTATACCCCTATTTTTTACAATTACATGTGTACCTATATTTTTACAAAATGCATAGTAGTGTCCTTTTATTAGTACACTTATGCTTCTATATTATACCAACATATGGATAATATTGTGATTTTTTTAAGAATATATGAATACAAGTGAAATTACTTAAAAGTTAGGGGTATAAATGTCAAAAAAACTTGAAAAAGCATAATATGCATATTTCATAAAATTCTTATAAATACATATACGTGATGTATAAAATTAACAATTTTGAAGATATTTGAACTCTAATTAAAGGCAAGTGCTGGTAATTTATTGCTTCTCATAGTATGACTTTGACAACGTTTTCTTTGTTT
Organism: Ottelia alismoides; assembly: GCA_037367405.1. Lineage (NCBI taxonomy): Eukaryota > Viridiplantae > Streptophyta > Magnoliopsida > Alismatales > Hydrocharitaceae > Ottelia > Ottelia alismoides. The sequence goes on along the minus strand of JAZKJV010011903.1, from coordinate 585,567 downwards.
GTTGTTGGAAGTAGAGAGGCAATGCTCATAAGATAGGATTGGGGATGCAATAATGAGTCATTGGCATATGCGAAGAAGAGATAAAGGAGCACCATATGTTGGTTAAAACAAGACTAGATTATGGATATTTTTTTAAAGTTTGCATTTTTGTTAAATTATTGGGAACTATTTTTTGTCAAAAAATGAACCGTTGAACATGTGGTTTGCTTCAATTGGTTCAACCGGGTTTAAGCGGCCCAACCATGTTTTGATCGGTTTTTATTTTTTGAATAAAAACTCGGTGGGTGGACTTTTTTTTCTTCTTCCGATTCTTAGTTAAATCGGTCGCTTCAGTTTAGTTTTCAAAACCTTGACGGTGGGGATTCAATCTATTGAATACTCATTCCCAAAGCTTGGCATGTCTGGAGGATGATACACGGGGAGATGTTTAACGTCAAAGGTGGAAGGCCTCACTCAGTCGATATCGTGAATGTGTTGGAGAGAAGCTCGAGGAGATTGAAGCCCATATGCAAGAGCTATAGGAACATCTTTCGATCGTCGAGAAGCCAGTAACAAGAAGTAATGGATCTAGCGAGGTAGTAAAACCCCAAAACCCAAGTTATTCTCTGGCACACGGTGTGCCAAGGACTTGGAGAACTTTCTGTGGGACATGGAGGTGTATTTCAAGGCTATTAAGGCTCTTTAGGCAAAGAATGTAATGTACTCTACGACTATGCAAATTTATGGTGGAGTCGTTTCCGGAGGGATGCCATTCATCTCTTCTTGGGATGAGTTAGTGAAGGAATTAAAGAAGCATTTCCTACCCATCAACACTACTTGGGTAGCAAGGGAATCACTCTCAGGGCGGAAGCAACCGACTCCACTCGGGAGTACGTCAAATAGCTCTCATCATTGTTGCTGGACATCAAGGGACTGTTAGAGGAAGACAAAAGATCTTCAACATCATGACGAGTCTCCAGACTGAAACTTAGGCAGAGCTAAGGAGGCAAGGGGTAAAAGATCTCCAAATGACCATCGTTGTTGTTGAGGCTGCTTGGGTAGCAAGGGAATCATTCTGGAGGCTGAAGTGGACGAGAACTATTTGGGAATGCATCAATTAGTTCTCTCTGGACATCAAGGGGACAATCTACTCTTTGACTATTTGAAATTATGGTAGAGGATTCCTGCATCTCAAGGAAGGCCATCCATCTCTTCTTGGGATGGGTTAGTGAAGGAATTCAAGGGGCATTTCCTACCTACCAACACTACTTGGGTATTAAGGGAATCACTCTCGAGGTGGAAGCAACCAACACCATTTGGGAGTACGTCAAGTAGCTCTGTTCATTGTTGCTAGATATCAAGGGACTGTTAGAGGAAAACAAAAGATCTTCAACATCATGGAGAGTCTCCAGAATCAAACTTAGGCAGAGCTAAAGAGGCAAGGGGTAAAAGATCTCCAAATGACCATCGTTATTGTTGATGCGTTGGTTGATTACAAGTTCCAACTAGTCACAGATATGAAGGAGGCTGAGAAAGCGAAGCGCATGCTAAAGGAAAAGTAAAAGGGCAAGTTCAAGAAGCCTGGTAAGACTGAACCTTCGAGGAGGGTGCACAGTCCTCCAAGAAGGCAGATCGGTCCAATGGGGAACGATTGCTTCAATAGTGATGGACCATATCGGGAATGAGAGTATTCAAAGCGAGAGAAGCTGAACTCCATGATCATATAGGAGAACATTGAAGAAGAGGCTTGTATGATATACCTGCTTTGTAACGATGGATGTGTCCGCCTCATTTGCACAAGGAGGAGTAGGAACATTAAGATCCAGAGTTGGTCTACCTTGATGCTTTGGTATACAAGAAAACCCTTTCAACTATGGTTGATACTGGAGTGACACACAACTACACCCCAATAAAGAGTTCGGGAACTTAAGCATTCTCTTAGAGAAAAACCGGTGCCATGTGAAGCTTGCCAACTCCGAGTCACTGCAGATCAAAGGTATAGCAAATTATAATGTTTCATTGGGTGAATGATAAGAAAATGTGTACTTTCTCATGGTGTCATTAGAAGACTTTTATGTCATTCAAGGAGTCTAATTCCTGAAGAGAGCGAATTCCTTCGTGACTCCTTATCTGGAGGAGTCTTCTTTGCGGCATAAGATACCCCCTGTTTTGTTAGCGTAATCAAGAAGAAAGGACAAGTTGGAACCATGCTCGTGATGCAAGCTTACAACTGACTGACAAAAGGAGAGATCATGTATTTGGTTATGATATGCGTCGAAGAAGATGGCGAGCCATGAGGGCCATGCCCAAGGAAGTGGAGATGTTGCTACGTTAGTTAGGGATACGAGGTATAAGGAGCTTCCCGAGGAGCTTTCTCCGAAGCGCGATATTGATCATGCTATAGAGTCACTACCGTGAATAGTGCTCCCTGCACTTGCGCCATATAAATGTCATCTGCACATATTGGGGAGATGCAAAGGCAAATCAAGGAGCTAGTGGACGCTGGTTTGATATGTCCAAGCAAGGCCACATATGGAGCATGGATGTTGTTCCATAAGAAAAAAAATAAAGCTTGTGACTATGCATGGACAATTACGTATTGAATAAGGTGATAGTAAAGAACAAGTACCCCGTCCGCAATGTTTAAGACTTGTTCAATCGCTTGGGCAAAGCTAAGTTCTTTTCGAAGATGGGTCACTGGTCAGGACACTATCATGTTCGCATCATGGTGGAGGATAAACCAAAGACATCGTATGTAACGCATTACGATTCATTTGTGTTCCATGCCATGCCGTTTAGGTTGGCTAATTACCCGACTGCTTTTTGTACCATGATAAATGATGTTTTGCGTATGTCGACTATTTCATTGTTGTTTACTTGATTGACATTGTGATGTACAACAAGTACATGGAAGAACATGTCAAGCATCTACGGATGATGCTTGAGAAGTTGAGGCAACATCAATTGTACTTGAAGTCGGAAAAAATATGCCTTTGGTTAGGAGACCATCACTTTCCTCAGGTATGGGTGGAGGCATGATACGGATGGAGCCCATGAAGACTGAGGCCATTGAAGAGCAGGCGACCCCCATAAAGGTGATAGAGCTAGGATCCAACCTTGGATTGGCGAACTACTATGAGAAGTTTTTCAAGGGATATTCCAAGGAGGTATCTTTGATGGATATGCTTCAGAAGGATTAACCAGGGAGATGGACACGTGAATGCTAGGAGGAATTCTAACGACTCATGAGGGTGGCAGTAGAAGAGCTAATTCTACAACTTATGGGTTTCAAGAAGTCAAAGTCCATGCCTACACGTCCAAGTATGCACTTGGAGGAGTATTAATGCAAGATGGGTAACAACGGCTTATGAGAGACGCACACTAAATGCAACATAGAGGAGACACTCTGTACATGCTTAGGATATATAGTACATAGTCTGAGAACTTCGTACCACTATCTCCGTAATTCAATGTTCGTGGTGCAAGCAGACAATGTGGCAACAAGTTTTTTTGCTCACAGAAGAAGCTTACTCCCAAGCAGACACGATAACGAGACTTTCTTGTAGAGCTTGCTTCGAGCTTTTTACAAGCCTGAGCAGACCAACCAATAAGTTGACAATCTTTCAAGGAAAGGTGACCCTGAGGAGCGGAGAGTCATGGTGATTGTATTCGATCACTCGCATGTCTGAGACATGCTGGAGCGCATCCGACAGGAGACGTGAGATGACCTGATCACATACTACTTGGTGCAATGCGTAAATGCAGGAGAGATCCGTAAATTTTGAGTAGAGGAAGGCACCATCTATGCGAAGGGCAGGAGGACCTATCTCCCCTTAAGGAGCGGCTTAAGGAAGTTACTTCTGAAAAAAGGCACATGAGGCATTAATATGACCATCTGGGAGTGGGGTGCACTCTCTCACTTTGTTCCTTATGCTACTTATGACTGAAAAGTTAAAGATGTGAAAGTCTACGTGCGTACTCGTCTTGTACGCTAACAAAACAAGATAGAGAATACAATGACGTAACTATTGGAGCCCCTGCCTATTCCTTCACATCTGTAGAAGATCATCTTAATAGATTTTATCACTGGTTTCTCGAAGGTGGATGGGAACAATGATGTGATGGTCCTAGTTGATTGCATCTCTAAATACACAATCTTCATACCAGCACTTTAGGAGTGCATGGCAGTGACCACACCTAAGCTAACGTGGTAAAGCATTAGGGCATACAGATGGACATGGTGAGTGATTGTAATGCATTGTTCATAGGCCGATTTATTATGGCTTTGTTCAAGATGATGGGATCATATCTCAGATTCTCTACTAGCAATCACTTGCAGACGGATGGATAAACCGAACGGATCAATGCATTTCTAGAAGAATAGCCAAGACATTATGTGACATCCAATCAACATAATTGGGTGAGTTTGCTGAACATTGCCCGATTCTGCTACAACATGCAGTTGACCTCCACCGCTAGTTGGAGTCGATTTGAGATTGTGATGGGCATACAACCCCTGTCACTTCAAAAAGTTGTTAAGCAGAACAACCAAAGTCGGTGTCACACTGCATATCGTTGCACACATGGAGGCAAGAGCGTTGAGAGGAAGCACATTATGCATTGGTACAACTCAACATAGAATGAAAAAGGCGACTAACAAGAACCCTAGGTCAGTTGAGTTCTAAGTTAGGGATAAGGTGCTTATGAAGCTAATGTACTGAACTTGGAAGAAAATCCTGAGGAAAATAGTGCATGAGGGTTGTTGAAATCTAGAATGCAGAAGCAAATCGATGAACAGAGAAAGAAATAACGAAAGAATAAATATGAACGGTTGGGATTTTATGTGGAACCCTACTCCTCAAGGAGCAAGATGAAACTGCGGGAGAAGGCCTCAAAGGTCGGATATTCTATTGAACTTTCTGAGAAGGCCTCAAAGGTCGGATATTCTATTGAACTTTCTCAATGAGTACATGACATTTGTGGCTCCTTATATATCCTCATAGACAGACCAGTGTCCCATCACTCATCCACGTCGGACTGAACATGAGTGGGGTAATTGCAACACTCCTTGTCAAGCTGGAGCTAAGAAAGCTGCAACTTGCAACAAAAAGAAAAAGTACACGACTCATCTTTACTCGATCCATCTGAAAAGAATATATGCTGCTGGTTGAAGACCTCGCTTGATGACGGGTCTGTGACACTGAGGTCACTGGGACGTACCTCTATCATGCCTGTAGTAGTCGCAGCAATACTCGGTCACTGGGACGTACCTTTGCCGTTCCTGGAGAAGAATCGCATCAGAAGAAGAAAGTCCAACACGGAGTAGAAGTCGAGGATAGAGACACCCCGATAAAGTAGTCGACGATTGGTGAATATAGTCATAGTAGTAAAAGCCTGGAGTGTCAGTCTGTCAATCATTGCCGGGAAGTAGAAGTCCTGAAGAATATGTTCCATCTATGACTCCGCCTTTTTCCCATACTTGATTGAATAGAGAGCATGGATGATCAAGTTGGGAGAAACAAAACATGCAAGTTTTTTGTGTTTCTTGTTTTTTTTTCAAAACATTTTTTGCAGCTAGCTATCTTTTTTTTCTTCGGCTATTTTTTCTTTCCTTTTTTTTACGTATGGTAAATTTTTTTATATGTAGCCTATTTTTTATCTCCTTCTATGGCCTTTTTTTTCTCGTGTACGGGTCTTTCTCTTTTTTTTGTACGCTAGCTTTCCTCTTTTTTTTGAAATCGTGGCCATTGAGCCCAAAATATTCACCCTCTTTTTTTCAGTTGTATGCCAACCCAATTGGGTTGTGCTCTTTTTTCAGCCCCTTAAGCATTCCTTCACACATTTTTTGTTTGCAAAAGAGCCCATGCACAGTTGGGCCTTAAACCCCCAAAAAATCTATTAAAGCCCACGTAGTGGGTCGATAGCATCAAGGCCATCTTTCTCTTCTTCATTCGACTAGGATTCCCTTTGGGAATGCATCGATAGCATGCTGCCTTGGAGTGGAGCGTCGCCGCCACGAGGGAGGAAGGGCACAGAGGCATACATAGGGCTACGCATGTTAGGGTTCCAAAAGAACCCATCGTCGCCACGTATTGTCAACCATGGAGCGTCGCGTGGAGAGGAGGGAGGACCTCACCATCGCTCATGAATGAAGGAGGAGCAACAACCACACTCGCCACCTTCTGGAGTCGAGCACCTAGATGACAGATTGCTAGGGAGGGGATTGGAGTTGGTGGTTGTTCGAGAGGAGTGTTGCCTACACCACATGGAGATATCCCTCGCAGGAGGAGCCTTGCCTTGAAAGGAGAGGCCGATACAAGGGTTGCGTGCCTTGGGTGAGCAACGTCGATGGTTTGGAGAGAGGGATGCTGGAGTCATCGTCTCCTGCCCTTTTTTTTCTTCGAGAACATGGAGGACTGGCGAGGTTGCCTTGTGGTGACCATGGGAATTTGCCTTTGCCCCGTGGTCGCATGTGACTTGGGTGAGAGGGGGACCGTTGCTGAAGGGCGGCACCCCCTCGAATTGGGTGCAACCTGGATGCGTTTGTAAGTTGCACATGGAGCGGAGTTAGAGTTCCGCATGGAGAGAAATAGAACCCTAGATCCCCATGGAGATGGCGAATCGCTGCTTCCTGTAAGTTGTTTGTAGGATGATGCACCGCTTGTGGGTACAATGGTAAGACGTGAAGGGAACGATAAACCTGCTTGGATCCTTAGTTGCTTTCTAACTCGGCCTGATCTCCAGAATTCAAACAAGATAAAAAATAATCAAATTTGAGAACAAATTTCCCAATACCGACTTGTTATGATATTATGTTGGAATCTAGAACGCGAAAGCTAATCGATGAACAAAGCAAGAAATAATGAAAGAATATACATGAATGCTTGGGATTTTACGTGGAACCCTACTCCCGAAGGAGCGGGATGAAACCACAGGAGAAGGCTTCAAAGGGTTGGATATTCTATTGAACTTTCTCAATGAGTACATGGGCTGTGGGGCTATTTATATTGCATAACTGACAGACCATAGTCCCATCGCTCATCCATGTGGGAATAAACATGAGTGGGGTATTACCCATTTATTACATTCTTCAAAAAGGGTTTTATTCCTCGGTACGATGGACTTTTTATTCCTCGGTACGATGGACCTTTTGGGATAATTCGATGTGTGTGACTACTCTCTTAGTGACTACATCTTCCTGAGAGGCTAAAGTTGCATCCCGTGATCCATGTCAGCTTCGTGAAGGAGTACTTTGTAGATGAAGAAGACAACAATAGGAGGGCATGAAAATGTGCCCCTCAAGCTTATCCGGATTCAACACTAGAGGTGACTGAGAAGATTCTTGGCATGCACATAGAGGGCCAGAGAAAAAAGAATCGAAGACTCCTATTGGTCTCTTTGAGGAGGAAGCAATATGGGAATGTAATACTACCTTGTCGCACTTCGAGGACTACAACGAGGCTTTCTTAGAGGTACAAGATTAATCGAGGATGCCTGATGGGGGAAGGCATGCAATACCCTCAATTCCCAACGTCGAGAGTTTTGCGTAAAAGAGGCGTTCACACAACCATGTGGTTCAATGGCCACATGACGGAGTTCCGGAGGATGTCACTTAGTCAGCAGACTAAGGGTAGGTATCGCATAAAGGCACAAATGATGCGGTCTACTTTTTGGCACAGACCAAGTATTCAAAGGCACTTGATGAAATTACAAGTAGAGAAGCAACAACCTACATTGGAGCATGGGACCCACTAGTGACGCATTGGGTGACATGGCACGGTGACGTGCTGTTGGTTGCAGAGGGCAAAAAGACTTCAAGGTAGCCAGAAGGACAAGACATGTAAAGAGTCATCGTGGAACATGAAGAATCTTTGTGGAAGATGACGAGTCTTGTAATGATTGTACATGTAGTAATGATGTGTTCGTTTGTACTCCTAGGCTTGTGTATACAAGGACGGGTGGGGGCTCATTCTTCCTATCTACTCAAGAGCGAGGGTCTCCCTTGATACTAAAGAGAGAAAGCTTTAGTGCATGCTTTCGCGTTCTCGTGTGTGTTTGTATGGTTGAGTGCTCAAGCAACGTGGTTCTTGGACATGCTTGTGTATGTTCTCATGAAAAGTGAAGGTGGGTTAGCTTGCGGGAATCTAGCACAACACAAGAGTCTCGGAATCAAGTTTGAGATTTTGCGAGATCAAGTTCGAGATTTTGATTATTTGACACTTGCCTTATTTGCATACACTAGTTTTTTAAAGTAATATAATGTTTAAGTAGTTGGTACTTTTAGATCCCCATCTTTTCCAATGTTACATATTGGTATTATTATGCTAAATTTTTGTCTTTGGAAATTGTTCTAGGTTCTACGTAAATGCCTTTATATATATTGGCAGATTTATTGTGTAATTTGAAAGCTTATAAATATTTGTAGTCATTTATTTGTTTATTACTAAAAAGTATAAAACTACATAAAATCGTATGTACCCTCGAACACCCACTTATTTACTATGTGCTAACATGTCCAAATGCATGCACATAGTGTATTCTTGAATTGTAGATGATCTTGATTACTGATTGAGTTAATGCAAGAATGTGAACGACGAGCATTTGATATTACCCAATTTCAGTCAACTCCTCAAGTGGTCCTCTAATGTCCTATTCCTGTGACAGTCCTTTTTATTTTGTATGCAAATCATTGACCGTACAGTTGGTGGATTCTCTAACAACGTGAATTATTTATCGTACATTTAAAGATCATTTATATCACAAAATCTAGGTTTTGATTTTTGATTTTTAATGCAATGTCATTGCGAGGTAACTTGTCATTACGCAGATTAAATTATCTTTTTTTGGTTGAACTTAAATAGGTAGAGTGCATGTTGTTGGTGTAGCTATGCAGTTTAACAGACTTCCAATGCGTTGCAGAAACAAGTCAAATCAATACAATATTTTTGTAATTTTTAATTGTTTAAGATAGCCATGGTCGGTCCCAAGCCTGGGTAAATAAGGAGGTTGCATCAGGGAACCGATACAACAACAACAAAACTTTTTCCCACATTAAGTAGGAAGCCGATAACCAACGTAAAACAATCAGATCTTTCAACGCAGATTTAAGCAATCATTTGGATTTTGCTGTGACGTTCCCTACTAGCAACACATTGCATTGCCCGAATGCAATGGAAACTTGGCAAGGACTACTAGATCACTGCTCGGATTTAGTTCAAAATTTGCAAGGGTTCTCATATGAGGAATACATGCGAGTATATAAGCTAGTTTCGCTGCATCGCCACTCGGATGCAAGCCAAAATTTGCAAGGGTTATTGCATGATAAAAGCATGCAAGTAAAGAAGTTAGTCTGAAAGAGATCGTAAAAAAAGCTACGGATAGGTAGTTAGAATATTGGCACTTTGACCAGCAAATCGATGGAGATGGTACATACGATGTAAAGAAGGAAGATTCGGATGCTATGTCTCCAAAAGATAAAATGGGCTGGAGAGTGACAAGTCCCAAAATCACCCTTGTTAATTCATCGTTTTTGTTGTAGCCATGCAATTCGAGAACTATAAAAATGATCGCACCAAGAAATACTATAAATAATTAAATCTCGATGTGATCACATAGTTATTTTACTTGGGTAAGTACCAATGTCGAATTCAAGGAGGTAATACGAGGGTTCAAAATTAATTTTCAAATAGTTTAGAAAATTAGATTTTCAAAAGAAGAATATTTTTGAGAGTTTTTATATTTTTTCAAAATTTTATGGATTTTTTAAATACAAGAAATGTAATTAATTAATTCAAAGAAATATGATGCAATGAATTTTGAAAATATTTTTAATGCAGGAAACGATACTATGCAATGTGTGGAAGAGAAATAAATAAATAAATGTAATTAATGAATTTTAGATGATGCTATGCAAGGGTGGATGTAGTTGCAGGAGCAAGCAATCAAGACAAGCCAATCAGTTCAATCAAGAGAGCCAATAGATTTCAGAGAATGAATATTCAATTAAGATCAAATTAAATCCCAATGTATTTCCCTAATTATGTGATTAATTGAGCAGTAAAAACCATCAAATTAAATTATATGTGCTCAATCTCAGTAAATAAACTCCTCAATTTATTCACGTCAAATAAAGTCTCCAATTATGAAATTAATTGTTTAATATGATGAAAAATTAAAAAAGGTTCAAATCGATATAAAGAATACACAAATCGAACAATGGATGTGCAAGTTATGAAAAATTGAAGTCTAGGGATCAAACTGTAAATAAAATAAATAAAAATATTATCAATTTAGACCTTTGAAGTCTAAGTATCATATGTATGGCATCCATATGAACCTGACGTGGTTGCTCCATGAACTGGCTCACACGGCTCACTGCAAAGGATATATCGGGCCTAGTGATCGTGACATACAACAGCTTGCCTACCAGTTCTCTGTATCTTCTCCTGTCCACCTCCTCTGTGTCATCATCATATAGGTTCATGCTGGGGTCCATTGGTGTCGTAGCAGGCCGACACCCAAGCATACCTGTTTCACTCAACAGGTCCGTAACATATTTTCTCTGCGACATTACTAACCCATACGGATTTCTAGCGAATTCCAACCCCAGAAAATATCTAAGGACGCCAAGATCCTTAGTGACAAATTCGCTCCCCAGCTTCTCTTTCGCCTGCTTTATGCCTTGCTCATCATCTCCTGTAATCAAGATGTCATTCACGTAGACCATAATTGCCATAAGACCTCTTGAAGTCTTATATACAAACAAGGAATGATCAGCATTAGAGTGTTTGTATCCCTGTTTTTCAAAGAGGTCTGAGAGCTTCTGAAACCATGCTCTGGGGCTCTGCTTAAGGCCATAGATAGCCTTATGGAGTTTGCACACCTTGGAACACTCCCCCTCAACAGCAAAACCGGGTGGCTGTTGCATATAGACTTCCTCCTGCAGGTCTCCATATAAGAACGCGTTCTTGACATCCAACTGATATAGCGGCCACTCTCGAGTGACTGCGACTGACAGCAAGATCCGTAGAGTAGAATGACGGGCTACTAGCGAGAATGTATCAAGGTAATCCACCCCGTATGTCTGTGTAAAGCCACGTGCAACCGGGCGGGCCTTGTATCTGTCAATACTGCCATCTGCATTTTGCTTCACCGTAAATACCCACTTGCAGCTCACCGGGGTCACATCTGCAGGTATAGGAACTAGACTCTAAGTTCCCCTAGATTGAAGTGCTGCCATTTCTTCCTCCATTGCTAGATGCCATCTACTATCCTGCAGAGCATCTTGATAATTCCGTGGAATATCTACAGCTGACAAGGCCACCGCAAAGTTCCTGAAGTCCCCAGATAGTCGCTCAAATGACACAGAAGCTGATAGTGGATATGTAACACAGCTCCTCTTCGATTTGCGTGTAGCAATAGGAACATCTAAATCAGCTGCGTCCTCATCTGGCCCCTGCAACATATCCTGCTCAGAAATATCATTAGATCCATCAAGAGAAATATCTTCAGTACATACCATAGGCGAGCTAGGAGATGAGTCACGACCATGAGCTGGAGGAGGCCTGCGGGTATAATGGAATGGTAGTGGTGAAATGGGTATAGTATGTGAAGCTGGTGGTGGTGGTGGTGGTGATGATGGTGCTGGAGGCGGTGGTGTCATATATATAGCATCGGTAGTCAGTGGAGGTAGTTGCTGATCACCTGAGGATGAAAAATACTTTACGGATTCAAAAAATGTAACATCTGCACTGACCATATACCGCCTACGCAAAGGATCAAAACACTTGTACCCCTTTTAAGTTATGGAGTACCCAACAAACACACACTTGACAACCCTAGGAGAGAGCTTGTCAGTACCAGGAGACAACTGATGGACAAATGGTACCGTTGACTTCATCATACTCATGAACTGCATCGTCCACAGTTCATAGTTCGTACCATCAATCTTTACAATAGGCGCCGGACCACGAAAGGCGCCGATGGACGGGATATCCGCCTTGCTTTCTGACATACTGGAAACTGAAGACTGGAACGATTGACTGAAGATAAGAGTCGTCTACAATGACATAGACGGGTTTAGTTGCATGTGTAGACCTCATGCAACTAAACCCATTTTGTTGAAGGTGTGCGCTCTAGGGCTGATTCATGAACGCACGCCTAGGGCTCTAAGATGCCCGCTGGATCACGCAGGCGCACAGGGGTGCGTAAAGGAGCCGTGCTCAGTCGCGCAACGCAGGAGCTAGCACGCAGTCGCGCGCAGATGCTGGTGCAGAGGCGCGCAGGGAAGAGCACGCAGAGGGCTAGCGCGCAAGCACGAAGTCTAGCGTGCGAGCGCGCAGCTGCTGGTGCACTCGCGCGGCGAAGGCACAGGGGCGCTGGTGCGACGGCGCTGGTGCGGAGGCGCACTCGCGCGGCGGAGGCGCAGGAGCGCTGGTGCGGAGGCGCACTCACGCGGCGGAGGCGCAGGTGTGCCCCGGCGGTGCCGATGAGAGAGAGAGGCCGGCGGATGGGGTAGGGATAGGGTTAGGGTTTCGAGAACTCCGGTCTAGGACCGTCGCTCTGATACCATGTTGGGAAAAAATGAACGAGTTGTTTATTCCATAAGCCTTAGGCTCTCTTATATAGGAGAGTAGCCTATAGGTAAATTACATAAAGCATACAGCTGAAAATAAAAATAACAAAGAGACACAAAGAGCACTAATATATATGTTAACAGGACAGAATCATAAGCCTTCTCTAAATCAATAAAAATCATGTGAAGGTTCTTCCTTTTAGCTCTGTAAATCTCCATTGTTCTCCTTAGCAAGTGGATGGCTTCAATAGTCGAGCGATCTGGCATGAATCCGAATTGGTGTTCTTTTACTTTGGAAATTGCCTCAACCTTCTTTCGATCACACGTTCTCAAATTTTCATATTGCGACTCATCAGCTTGATACCTCTGTAATTTGAACTAATTTGAATGTCTCTTTTTTTTCTTGTAAAGAGGCACCATGATGCTTCTCCTCCATTCTTCAGGTATTTTCTTGCTTCACCCAATAACATTGAATAAATTTGTAACCCAAGTCAAATCACGCTCACCTAAAATTCTCCAAACTTCTATATCAATGTCATCAGGTCCTACATCTATCCCATGTCTCAACTTTCAAAGCCTCTTCTACTTCCTTCCTTTGTATTCGTCTATAGCTTGCACGATGCAAGTAACTTTCACTACTAGCTAGATTTCTCAAAGTGATCTCTCTATCTCCTTCCCTATGAAAAGCTTATGGAAGTATTGCTTCCATCTACTCTCTATATTCTTATGAGTAACAAGCATATGGCCTTCCTCATCCTTAATGTATCTCACTTGCAAAAAATCTTTGGTCTTTCTTTTTCTTGCTTTAGCCAGCCTGAATATATCCTTCTGCCCCTCCTCAGAGTCAAGATTTTTGTACAAAACCTCATAAGCTTTTGACTTAGCTTCGCTTACCGCCTTCTTTGCTTCCTTCTTTACTATTTTGTACTTTGTGACAATTTCATTTGTTCTATCCTTAGACTCAAGAATAATACGTACGTGTGAGAGCTAATACTATATGGTATTATCAAGTAAAACCCTAATCGTTTGTTGGTTGATTGATTGGAATGATAATTGATTTAATATGATTAAATTAATTAGATCCAATTAAAATAAACACTTTTATGAATAGAGATGTGATTCGCTTGGAAGAATTAATTATGTAAATGTGATTCATAATGACTAATTAAAATTTGAATGGGATATGGAGGATCATATAAATTACATCCATGATCTCCCGTCAAGGCAAATGGTTTCGTCATGGATTGCATGTTAGAGACGTCTATTCGAAGTGACAACTCCTACATACAAGCGTACATGGATTAGACTCTTTGCTTCTCGAAAGAGTAAGGCCATATGCGTTGTGATCTCGGTATTAGTTTTCCATATTATTGAGGTTTGGATTGCGCATAGCGAATGCTATTCCTGTTGACGGTTTGTTCAATTAACAACGGGTCAACATCACCTTAGGGGTGGTGGGTCCGAGTGTTAAAGGTCAAACTGAGAAATGAAGGTTGAACTTGCAAGGTGGAATGAGTTCCCGCTTCTTTCTATCCGAGTTGTAGTTTCTAATATTTTTGGGATGTAACAAAGGTAGAAAGGAGATCCCAGATCTTGCTAGAGATATAGCGGTAAGTATATCTCTTGCTTTGAAAGAGAATAATGGAATTAACTTTCGGAGTTTAAAAGGTAAGACAACTTTGATATAAAATCCTTAATCAAAGTAAAATATATTTATGCAAATTTTCTTATTTTAGATAACCTTCATCGAACTCACTTAAAACTATACTCAGTTATAATCAATTAAATATCATGGATTGGATCCATGATCAAGATGTAGTACTGCTGGATACATAATTTATGTTGTTTCAATGTGCAAGTTTCCTCATAGTAATGAGGAATGATAAGTAAATAGACAATAAGGACAACAACCTATGGTTTGTGTGTCTCTACAGTGTTGATCTCTCATCAAATTGCTTTGGAAGTATCATATTGATGATGATCATAATTGTTGAAATCTTTATAAATCTGAAGAAGATGTTTTGGCAAACATATGTGCTATTAACATGGTTCACTGCATTATGCAGAATTGTAGTTCCATAGGAGATATACTCAAAATATTTGGGTACCTACCTGCAGAGTTAAGATGAATGTAGATATGATGAGTGTCATCATTCTACTATCTATACTCAAGTCTTTCATGAGGATTCATAATATTCATATTGTATGAATATGATAAAGCATGTATAAATGTTGAAATACTCTCATATTGAAGTCCCTTGAGGACATGTTCAATTTAAGAGATCCTATCTTAAGCAAATGTTGTTTATAGATTAAGGAAATACAATGAAAGCATGGGTCGAACCCAAGTAAGAAGGAAAGTCAAAGAGTTGACTATACTTATATGACTTCCATACATATGACATACAAAGAGTTGGATGAATGCCAATACTGCAATAAGCCGATATATTGATAGTATGGCTATTAGGACTATCCAGAATCCTTAGAGAAGGAATCGGGTAATACATCAACATACTCTACATCTACATATCATCATTGAAATCGACTTACTTATTAGACAAGATTAAAGTTTGATATTGTATCTCATTTTTCTAATAAAACTTGCAATTGATTGCATATGTTTTAGAAGACTGGAAACTTTGATCTTAATGTTTAATAGTCATCCACATGAGAGCTGATGTAATTGTTGCAACAGTCTCCATTGGATAGATAGACGACATATTTTCAATGGGAGAGCCTTTAATATGAGAGAATGTCTCCATTAGAATACATTTATTGTTTATTTCTAAATTTATTGGAAATAAACATACATTCTATAATAGACCTATCATAAAGAGTTATGATGGATGTATTTCAAATAGTAATCTAACATCTCGAGGACTCTACTAAATTATAATATTAATGAATAGTTCATTCACATTTCTAATACTGGAAATTAAACCTTAAAAGATCAAAAGGAGGATAAAAATCATTTGCCAATGATTGGGCATCAAGCGTTGGACACATGCCTAGTGATAAGATCACTAAACTAGTAAGAAATCGAACTTTAGACTGCCTGAAAGCTCAAATCTTACATACTTGTGAATAGTATATTCAAAGTAAAATGCTTGATGCACCCATTTCTAGGAATGATGTAAGATGCATATGTATTCAAGATCGCATACAAATTGATGTCTGTGGATCATCTACACTTTAATGAACATTAATGATATGTGATATCCATTAATGATTATTCATGGTATGAGATGTCTTCCTTTACCCATTAGAAACCTATGAAATGTACAAAGATTTCATGATTTTGGTTAAGAACCAAAGTTAGAAGGAAGATGAAAAGAATTTGATCTAATCCAGGTAACTAGTACCTATTAGATCAATTATAAGAATACCTTATAGGGAAAGGAGCATTGTTTCTATCTCACTCCTCCTAGTTCACCTCAACTCAATGAAGTTGTAGTTGTAGGGAGATACAATTGAATCATGTGTGACATGATTTGATTAATGATGAATCTAAGCATAATTACGTATTGGTTTTCAGGTATATGCAATAGAGACTGCAATGTATAAGATTACATGCAAATCTGAACCCAAAAACCATCATAAGCTATGGTTTGGAACCAAACCCAGTGTTGGACACTTGAGGATTTAGGGTTGCTTGGTCCATGACCATAACATGGATGCACGTAAGCTGGAATTTAGCACCTGAGAGTGTTACTTCATTAGGAATATAAAGATGGTATTTGATACCTACTTTATGACCTTGAGATTCTTAGAAGATTTTATCTCTAAGGATATGATTCTCAGAGGATGACTTTCTTGAGAATCAAGATAACAATGAAATAAATGGACTCATTGAATCCTAAGAACATAACGATGCTCCTAAAACTGGAAACTAAAAAGATAACTGAAGATGAAACACTCATACCTCTTCAAATCAATTTGAGGGTGGTAAGACCACCTAGAAGATATGAATTCCATATGTCAGAGAAATCTGACAATGATCGAACTTCATATGATGAGCTTCTGAAGATTATGGCATGAAAAGATGGATGTTAGCAATAAAGTCTAAAGTAGACTTCATACATACTTATTGTGTATGGGACCTCGAGGATCTACCTTTAGGGATCAGACCCATTAGGTGTTGGATCTTCAAGAGAAAGAGGGAACCTGATGAGATGGTAGAAACCTTCAAAGCACCGCTCGTAGCCAGGAGCTACACACAGAGAGAAGACATCGCTTGCGATAAGACTTGCTCTCTAGTGTCCATGCTTAAACCCATCAGAACATTGCTAACTAAAGCTACACTACTTGACTATGACTTCTGCAAGATTGAAGTCAAGATTGCATTCCTACATGAATACCTCAACGAGGATATTCATATGAAGTAGCTCCAGGGCTTTATAGTTGCAGAAGGCAAGGTGTGCAAGCTGAAGACCTCCATTTATGGACTCAGATAAGCTTCTTATAGTCGGAACATCAGATTTATTGAAGTTATTAAGGTTGTAATTTCATACAAAATTATGATGAACCATGTGAAGCTTAGTGGGAGTGCCAATGTGTTCATCATGCTAAATGTAGATAAAATCCTAATCATTTGAAATGATACAAGGGTGATAATAATAAGTGTTTTTAGAATCTGGTTGTTCCATATCTTGAGATGAAAGATCTCAAGGATACCTCTTAGATCTTACTTCTGAAGTTGTTCAAAAGTAAAGAGAAGAGGGCATTGGGACCGTCACATTAGTGGTACATCTTGGACATATTCCATTTTGGAAAAATCCAAGGAAGAATTCTTTCCCTTAAGATATGGTACTAACTTATCTGAGGGGATAACATCTCAAAGTGTTTGATGATGCGGATGCTAAAGCTACTGCCCTTGTGCATCAGTTACGGGAAGCCATGTGTATGTTTGATGTGTACAAAAACCAGATGTTTGCCATGCAGTGGGAGTAGTAAACTGTTACTAATCCTACTATGGAGATAAAAAGCACTTAGTTGCAGTAATAACACCGCCTTTAAAGATAACAAGACTTTAGAGACAGTGATTTCTAAAAAAAAGACTTTAGAGACAATGATCTCAACGTCTTATCTTCAAGAACTTAAGACTTTATAGATAGTAATATAAAATGTCTTATCTATGGATACCTAACAATTAACAAGACTTAAGACTATGTTTTAGTATCAATATATAGAGATCTCCTAGCATGAGGGTATTCTAATAAAGATTACATAAATTTCTAGTTATAATAATTATAATACTTATTGAGTTGTAGTGTTAAATACACTAAAACTGCTTTAACAAGATTGAGTATTTGTTGCATAAGATGCAACATTTGCATTAGATGCGAGAACTGTTACTAGGAGATATGCAAGTACCATAAAAGGATTTGGTGTAGTCTCTTGGGAACAGAGTGACTGATCATCTTACCGAGCTATTTTTCTAAATAGCTTATGATTAGCACATGAGTGTGGGTTTAAAGATTAGCCCATTAATGACACTTTCGGCTAGTGGGAGATTATTGGACACACGAGGCCACGTCGAGCCATTATGCAATAAATGTTATTACAAATCATTCCCTAATCTGAAATAAAGAATAACCAATTTGCTTAATAGGTCTCTGTTAGAAAATACAATGTAGAAGCGAATATCAGAGAAAAGAATAAAATATTTAGGAACACCAGGATTTTACGTGGAACCTTATTCCCTAAGGAGCGGGATGAAAGCATATGGGAGAAGGCCTCAAAGAGGCATATATTTTATTTAACTTTCTCAACTGATATAGAGGGTAAGGGGCTTCTTATATAGCCCTCACTGAGTCTTGACATCCCACAGACGGTCGATGTGGGACTAAACAATTGGATGTGGTAAATGGATCCTGGAGTGATCTATTTACCCATCTACAACATAAGTAACACACACATATATTCCAACACCCCCCTCAAGTTGGAGCATATCAAGGTTGCAAAAATCGGTAGTCGGTACTCGGTCGATGGGGTCACTGACTAAGGATTAATCGACAGTCGAACGATTAATCAGATTTAGTCGGCCATTAGTCGGTTTTGATTTTTTTAAATTATTTTAAATATATAAATCATTTTTTATACATATATTCCTATATATTTGCGTAGATTTATTCATTTTCTAGACTATAATAATGAAACAAAAGAAGTAGTTGACTTTAAATATAACATTAAGTATACTAGAATATGTTTGCTTTTAAAAAAGTAAAAAATATTAAAAATAAAAAAGTTCTATGTAAATGGATTCCGCGTGGATATGGAGCATCGCTGGAGGTCGCCGCCTTGCGGCAGCCTGGAATTTGGAGTACGAGGGGATGCGGTTGGACGCGGCGCCCTTGCGACTGCTGCTGCGAATGGAGGTACACCAAGAGATATGCACCGCCTATGCGAGTTCTGCATCGAACTGGATGCTAGGGTTCCAAGGAAGGAGCCCCCAATCAATACAGAATATCAGATCATCGGCTGGGGACATCTTCTTCCCAAGTGAGGTCGCGCGCTGATGTATGCATCTTGGACAAAGAGGGTGCCGCTGCTGTGAGCATCATTCTGCTTGCAGGAGTGCCCTTGTTAATTAGGGTTTCAGAAAACCCTAGATACCTGAATCTTGTACTTGATCAAATCACGAATATGATCTTTGAAAATCAGGATTTCAAGAATCCTCTAAAATCGAAACTTGAACTTGGAACGATCTTGAATAGTGAGAAAAAAAATCTTCAAGAACAAACTTCAAAAATCAACCAATAACGATCCGCTTTGGTACCATGTTAGAAAATACAATGGGAAAGCGAATATCAGAGAAAAGAACAAAATATTTAAGAATACCAGGATTTTGCGTGGAACCCTACTCCCTAAGGAGCAGGATGAAACCGCGGGAGAATGCCTCAAAGGGGCATACGTTTCATTGAACTTTCTCAACTGTTACAGAGGGTGAGAGGCTTCTTATACATCGAGTCTCCACATCCCTCAAATGGTGGATGTGGGATTAAACAATTGGATGTGGTAAATGGATCCTAGAGCGATCCATTTACCCATCTACAACATAAGTGACGCATAACACCTATACTCCAACAATCTCTTTGTACAATTAGGGTTATGTACCATGACTATCTTAATGATCATACAACTATTGATTCAAAGGTTGAATCATAGAGGCTGGTGTTTGGATGATATCTAAAGAGTTAGATTGAAGACTCATCAAGTACCGTTAAATGATTGTTATGAAAGGATCTCCTGCCTGAGAAGAAGATGACAATTCTTCTTTAAAGGCTTATATCTAACCGACCTCTTGATGCATGTCCTCTGCATAGGTTTAGAGATTCAGAGGTGTTATATAAGTTAGGTTAAAGAGTTGACTTAGCAAGATCAAGTTAATCAAGACCTATGTCGTATACTGTCGCGATATAAACACGCATCCTCTGATCGAAGACAGATGTGTTACTATATGTCTGAGTATGCACATTTGGCAGACCGATTGGTTGATGACCTAATCAAGGTCTATACATCGGGGAGTTGGTATACATACGATGGCATATGCGTAATACTATCTCTCGAAGGGATCATACAGGTTCATTACTGAAATAGAAGACATGAGCTCACTCATAAGATATTGGGATCAAATTCCATGCATGGTCGTCTCACGTTGGAAGTTTGACAAAATTTATAGGTTTGATATATGCTTTTGGAAAGTATATGATCAATACCAACTCCCAATGATCTGATGAGAAACTTAATGATAAAACCCTGAAGAAGACAATCAAATGTGATCTAAAACATCAGGTTTAGTCTGGGTCTTCCAGCATGTAGGATGTACGTGTATTAGGAATGCTCGAGGGTGATATGATCGTAAACGATTGTATAACCGTGGCACTTCCATTCCGAGGGAGTGATGAAACAAGTTTAGATTTTAGTGACTCCTCTTAGTAGATCAATAAGCTAATCTTGGTCCAAATATTGGACATTGATCTGAATATGATTTGGATACAATAAGAAGCTTAGATTTATGTTTTGATTTAATCAAACATCTGTGAGAGCTTCCCGAGATCTGCATTTGAGATATAATCTCAATCCAAGTCACTATACATGGAATGTACAATCGCCCTGTCCTTATCTCCAAATATCCGCTGAGAAAGAACATTATTCTTGAAAGAGTTCAAGAATAATTCAATTGTTGATAATGTATCCGAGCATTTGAAAATGGATAAATAAATATGATTTGATTATAATAAATAATATGAATATGATTTGGACATATGAGAATAGTCATCTAAGATAATTAAATATGATTTAATTATCAAAGATATGACTAATGAGGATATCACTATCCATATAATCATAAATATTATAAATATGATTTATAATATGTTAGAGAGATTTTGTAATAATAGGATTTACAAATTAAATGTTAATGTGAATTAGATTCACATTGTACAATTAATTGTAAATGCAATTTACATTTTATATTAGGTGGTTGAATTTGATTCATAATTGTCAATGGTTTGCTTGCTAATGTCACAAATAATTTACAAAGATTTAATGTAATGAGATTACATTATATGGTGCATTGACATCCATGGCTCTTAAAGGGGAAGGATGCTTTCTCCTTCCTCCTTGAATGGAAGGAGGCCTTTAGTCCTACTTTGTTCATGAGAATCTTGTTGATTTAATTGTAATTAAATATGTCAAGATTATTTACAACATATTTATTTTCTTTTAAATTGATTAATTGTTGTTTCAAATTGTTGCATCAAAATCTCAACCATTGATTTGAATTAGGAGTGCATCTCCACTATCCAATTTAGTATAAAAGGAAGGGTAGCCCTAGCCTTTTCTACTACAATAATTTCAATGCAAGTTGTTGCAATAAATCTCTATCTCCCTCCCTCTCTCATACACATCCATAGGCTTTATATCTCAAACCCTAGTGGTCGTTCACTTGAGAGTTGTTGAGAGCACTGTCGTCGTCACGTCGTCGTTGTGCTATCGGATCGACTGCTCGTGGATCTCTGCCTTCTTCGGTGCTTCTTGCTCGTGAAGAAGGATATGTATTTCATAAGATGAAATTAGGAGATTTTTCGCTCGGATCATCAATTCGGATTGCATGAGCTACACGTTTCATCTACACAGTCGTAAGTGCATTCTTCGTTGGATCGGACTTGAGATAGGAGGTCTCTTCATTTATAGATTCACACGCAAACATGATTCAAGAGATAATCTTGATTACTCATTTGTGATTTTGATGAAACGATTTGAGAAGTGTTCTCGAATCATGTAGTTTCATCTTATTATTATTTTTTTAAATTCCGTCGCCCCTTGCAACTAGTATGATTAGTTGACCTAGATCGTATTCGATGCGATATTCACGCTTCCTTGATGCGCTAAGGCCTAAACCCTAGCCTTCAGCTGGTCCATTACTACTCGGAAGACGGTGATGGCGAGGATGCTTTGGTGTTGGTGGTGGAAGATGGAGCATGAGTGGTGGAAGATTGCAGAGGATAGAAAAAGGTGGAGAGGTTTAGAGATGGGGATGTCGTCGGTCGGAAGGTTTACGCGGTGAAGAAGATTCGAGATGCGGGATAAGAAATACGAAGAAGAAGATGAAGTCAAAAAAGGTTGAAGAGGATCGGTGGTTTCGCCTGGAGATGGAGTGGCTATGAGCACCTCTTCCTGGCGATTGCCTCGACCATGGCGGCAGAGGTACGGGAAGCTCTACTGATCCTCACAAGGAGGAGCATCAACAAAGGGGTGGAGGATCCTTTGGATCACGCTGACGGGAGTCTTCGCCGGAGGGGAATAGGCTGTCACCATCGTTCCCTCGCAACTCTCTCTCTGAATGACAATGCATAGATGAACGGAGGTTGAAGATGGAGCTAAAATAGGGAGACAGAGATGTAAGATATCGGGTCTCCGGTGAAGGGATAATGCGTCTTGGTTGTGGCTGAGATTATAGGGATCAGAGATGGCCGATCGTTGGTTGGGGGTTTGGTGATTGAGTTGTTTGATGAGATAGAGACGTAGAGGATTGGGTCTCGAGCGATGATGTTATGGTGGTTAGGGTTTCAGAGGATAATGGGGATCTGACAAGGGGTTTTTAGTATCGTAGAGGCTGGCGACTTTTAGGGTTTAGGATTGGCCAGAGTAGAGGGTGGAGAGAAGAAACGGCAGCACTGCGGTGAGTTGAGGCGACGCAACGGAGATCAGGCAGAGGAGGAAGACGATGAAGCTGCCACTGTTGGATCACATGAGATCCAACTGTTGGCAAGCGGTCACGTGAGAAGAGCGTGAGAGAAGGAAGGAGGCGAGGAGCATATGGTCGTTGGATCAAAGTTGATCCAACAACACAGATGGAGTGCGCATGGGGACAAAAGACCTTTGACCAGGACGTGGTTTTGACCTGGATGATGAGGTGGCATGAAGTGGCGAATGGGGCGATGCCACGCGGATGCGGACTATGTTGATCGAGATTGTTGACCACTGCATAAATGCAGAAATAAATACATTAAAAATAGCAAATGAATTGAAATGCTAAAATACTCCACATGAAAAATGTTCACCTAAATGTAATCTACCATGTTCATGAAGCACTCAGATGCAAATTGACTCAATAATGCGAGATATGAATTTTTAATGATATTTTATATGCATAAAATACCATTTTTTGTAGGTTTGTTATTTTTATTTGGTTTTCCGTGAATGGATACTACATTCTAAATTCAGATATGATGTAAATTAATGCAAGGGACTCAAATGCAGTATTTGGTAGAGTTAGTATTAGTTAGAAAATGAGTGGTATATACAGATGAATGAGTCAGTGGAATCAAGTTAAAATTTATCTTTATCTTTTTTTTGGTTTTTTTGATTTTTTTTATGTAATTGTTGAAACATGAAATGAAATAAAGAAATGAAAAAAAGAAATAAATAAAAAAGGGTCAAATAAGTACATGAAATAATAGGTAAAAAATCAGTAAAAATGTACAATGCACAGTTAGGTCCCAAAATCTAATTTTTACAAATGAACTCCACCTCTTTTGGATTTGATCTTGATTTGTAGATAATTGAATGACAATAATTCAAAAGTGAATAGAGTGAATTTGACACTTGAATGACAATAATTCAAAAGTGAATAGAGTGAAATTTGACACTGTATGCGAGAGATCAGTGTTTGTGGCTTTATGTCCTGAAATTAGGGTTTGAGTTTATTGTAATTTTATACAAGTTACTATTTTTTAGGATTTTCATTGCTTAATGTTAGTTGTTGTGAGAAAAGACTTCGATAATTATTCAGAAAACCCTAGGCTCTCTTATATAGGGAGAGACCTTAAGGGTAAATTACAAAGAGGTCTATAAAAGAGAAAGAAATAACGACAGGATACATAAAGAGATAATAATACTAAGAACTATCTCTACACTCCCCCTCAAGGTGGAGCATAGATGTCTATCATGCTCAGCTTGGATGAACATCTCTGAAAAGGTCCTCTGAGCAGTGGCTTGGTGAATACATCTGCAGTCTGATCTCCTGAGCTCACATGTGCAGTAGATATCAATCCTCTCTGGATCAAGTCTCTAGTGTAATGGCAATCAACTTCAATATGCTTAGTCCTTTCATGAAAAGCTGGATTGTTGGCAATGAATAATGCTGCCTGATTGTCACACTGAAGCTTCATAGGTAAGGACACAGCTACATGTAGATCTTCTAGTACGGACCGAACCCACATCATTTCCGTGCTGGCTTGAGCCATGGACCTATATTCGGATTCGGCATTGGACCTTGCCACAACAGTTTGTTTATTGCTTTTCCAAGAAACCAGAGAGTCTCCAACAAACACTGCAAACCCTGAGGTTGATTTTCGATCCTTAGGGCATCCTGCATAATCTGCGTCTGCACACGCTGAGATGGATAAGTCTGTGCCCTTTTTGAATAGCAGCCCTGACCCTGGAGAAGACTTCAGATACCTCAGTATCATGTGTATAGCATCCATATGAACTTGTCTTGGCTGCTCCATAAATTGACTCACCCTGCTAACTGCAAATGCAATGTCTGGACGAGTTATGGTAATGTAAAGGAGTTTTCCCACCATTTCTCTATATCTCCTCTTATCTACTTCATCAGTGTCACCATCATACAACTTCATGCTAGGGTCCATGGGAATACTTGATGGTTTGCATCCATCCATGCCAGTCTCAATCAGGAAGTCTGTAATGTACTTCCGTTGGGTCATCACCAAGCCCTGTGCATTCCTTGCAAATTCCAACCTTAGAAAATATCTTAGGGTTCCAAGATCCTTTGTAACAAACTGACGGCCTAGGAATGCCTTCGCCCTTTCTATGCCTTGAACATCATCTCCTGTAACAAGAATATCATCCACATAGACCATAATGACAACCGTACCTGCCGATGACTTCTGGACAAACAACGAGTGGTCGACATTTGACCTCTTGAATCCCTGTTGCTCAATTAGGCTGGAAAGCTTCTGGAACCATGCTCTCGCACTCTGTTTGAGGCCATATATCGCCTTGTGAAGTCTACAGACCATCTGCTTCTCCCCCTCAGCAGTAAACCCAGGTGGCTGCTGCATGTAGACTTCCTCCTGTAAGTCCCCGTACAGAAAGGCATTCTTGACATCTAGCTGAGATATACTCCATTCACGAACCACAACAACAGATAAGAGAATACGAAGGGTAGAGTGTCTCGCTACTGGAGAAAACGTATCCATGTAATCTACGCCATAGGTTTGTGTAAATCCACGGGCGACCAAGCGTGCTTTGTACCGATCCAACGTGCCATCTGCATGATATTTGATTGTGAAGACCCACTTGCAGCTCACAATAGATGCATCAAGAGGTGCAGGTACCAAAGACCACGTGCCACGGGACTGCAAGGCACTCATCTCTTCTTCCATAGCTAATCTCCAGCAATCATTCTTCAAGGCTTCCTGGTAGGTCCGTGGTATATCCACGGAAGACAAGGCTGAGGCAAATCTCTGAAAATCACTAGTGAGACGGTGAAAGGAAACCTGTGAGGCATATGGATAAGAGGCACATTGCCGCCTCTGCTTCCGAATAGCAATCGGAACATCAAGATCATCATCTGCTGCACTGGATGGGCTAGTGTCGTCCTGTACTGAAGAATCCTGCACATGTACCAAACCTGACCCGTCAGTAGTAATGCTATCTGAACATACTTGAGGCGTGATGAGTGGCTGATGTGTAGTCTGAGTAGGACTTGACCGACGCGTATAGAATTTTGGTAGCGGTGAAACGAGAGGCCGTGGAATGGGTGGAGGAGGAGGTGGTGGTGGTGGTGCTGGCGTGGAGGCAGGCACATGGGAAGACTCAGGTGAACTCCATGTAGGTGGTGGAGGAACATAGACATCATCATTGGTAGTGGATGGTACCAGTCTGTCACCTGCAGGAGAGAAATACATGACAGACTCAAAGAAAGTGACATCAGCACTCACGAAGTACTTCTTATTCATAGGATCATAACACCGGTAGCCCTTCTGAGTCCTGGAATAACCAACAAAGACACACTAGACTGCTCTAGGAGAGAGTTTGTCAAGTCCGGGAGATAGAAGATGAATGAAAGCCACAGTACCAAAGACACGTGGAGTCAGTGAGAATAACTCCTTGTCTGGAAAAATAAGAGAGATAGGTATCTTCTCACCAAGAACAGAGGATGGCATTCGGTTGACCAGATAACATGCAGTAAGAACAGCGTCCCCCCAGAAAGAAATAGGAGCATAACTCTGAATCAACAGGGTTCGAGTAATATCCAAGAGATGGCGATGGTTTCTTTCCGCCACACCATTTTGCTGTGATGTATATGCACAAGTGGTTTGGTGAATAATACCCTTTGATGAAAGAAATTGAGAAAGTGAGCATGTACAAAATTCTAGGGCATTATCCGTCCGAACATATTTGACTGAGGAAGAGAAAACATTGTGCACTTCATTAATTAAATTCTTGATCACATCTCCTGCTTCAGATTTATTCTTCAAAAGAAAGACCCATGACACACGAGAAAAATCATCCACTACCACAAGATAAAATCTGTGCCCCTGATGATCGGGAACACGACTCGGACCCCATATATCTATATGTAACAACTCGAATGGGGAGCTACTGCTCCGACTCTGATGACTTGGAAAGCTCGACCTATGATGCTTTCCCAACTGACATGCTTCACAGCGGAAAGACGAACTAGGAGAGATCTGGGGCAGAAGATGGCGCATTTTCTGGAGCGGAAGGTGACCAAACCGGAGATGCCAGATGTACGGAGAGACTGGTCCGACAGAATGAGAGGAGACGCCAGCATAGGAATCCCGAACCAGCCGATATAGACCATTCTGCTCAGAGCCACAACCAATCACCCTGCCCATGAGTATGTCCTGAAAAATGAGAGAAGACGGGTCAAATATGGCACGACAATGCAAATCCTTCGTAATCTGACTAATAGATAACAGATTCATTGAGAACTCAGGAGCATGTAGGACGTTCTGTAGCTGCATAGTGGAGGATATGAAGACCTCCCCCTGTCCAACAAGGGGTGAATGGGTACCATCTGCGATCTGCACTGAACGGCAGCGAGGAATGTCCCTGTAGGACTGTAGTCTATCTC
The DNA here is from genome assembly GCA_037367405.1 of Ottelia alismoides. Lineage (NCBI taxonomy): Eukaryota > Viridiplantae > Streptophyta > Magnoliopsida > Alismatales > Hydrocharitaceae > Ottelia > Ottelia alismoides. The sequence goes on along the minus strand of JAZKJV010011903.1, from coordinate 558,382 downwards.
TATCTCGGTAGAGATGATGTGTGGCTCCCGAATCTATAACCCAGTCAGATATATCATGAGACGGTGTGAATGCAGTAGATCTACCTGAGGTACTAGCAGCGGCAGATGAATTGGCGGAGGCTGTAGCAGCAACATCTGAAGGACCACCAGACGAATCACCAGATGAATGTGACATAATATCTCGGAGACGTGCCACCAGTTCGTCAAATTGATTATATGCAGTAGGTGGTAGTGGGGACTGAGAATACTCTGCAACACGTGCCGATGCTGGAAATCCATGCTTAGAATAGCATGTCTCCTCTGAGTGTCCTGTGCGGTGACAATAGGAGCATGTCTGACCAAAGCGACCCCCCTTCCCTGAGGTCCACGTCCACGTCCACGACCACGACCACGACCAGAAGACGGACCACCTCTCCCACGCGAGACTGCCATCGCTGATGGAGGTGGAGTAGAAGAGCTGGAAGAAACCAGAATGCGACTGAGTCGCCTGTAAACATCCTCGACTGGAGGAATAACTGCATCAGCTAGCATCTGAGACCGGGCGGCATCATATTCAGGATCAAGCGCCGCAAGTAGAACACCCACCATAGTGGCGTTCCGAAACGTCTTCTGCTATTCAGGAGTAGCAGTGAGTGGAATAATACTGTATAGCTTCTCAAACATCCCTCTCAGGGATGTGTATAAGGAATGGAGAGGTCTGCCGCTCTGCTTCATTGTGAAAATGTCATGCTGAAGCTGCAACATCTTGGTTTCATTTCGCACATGCGAATATGTAGCGGCGAGAATATCTCACATTGCCTTGGCAGTTGGCTGATGGAGGACGTCGTTAGCAATCTCCATCGTCAATGTTTCAGACAACCAGACCTTTGCGTTGGAATCATCAGCCTCCCATGAGGCATATATCCATGTCTTCTCTGCGGGTTCATCCTCGGTAAGAATGTGCTTCTTACCATTCGACTTCATGAGGCTCATGAACTGCATAGCCCAGAGCTCGTAGTTAGACCTGTCCATCTTCACTATTGGCGCAGGACCTTTGAATGCGCCGGTGGAGGGCATATCGACCTTCGATTCTGACATACTGCCGCTGGAGAAGAACTAGGGTTTGTAAACAAGATAATGATTGTCTACACCAACTGCATCGGATTTGAGTGCGTATGTAGACGTTACGCACTCAAATCCATATATCTGCGGAAGAGACGAGGTAGACTAGGGCACACCTTGGATGAGGCCTACAACCCTCGCAACGGGATCACGCCCAAGACGCCTGGGATGGCGCAGCGGCGGGCAGGCAACCGCCTAGGAGGTTCAGCGGCGAGCTGGGGCCGCCTGGGATGGTTCGCCGGCGGGCTGGGGCCGACTGGGAAGGTTCGGCGGCGGGCTGGGGCCGCCTGGGATTGCTCGGCGTCGGGCTGGGATGCCTGGGAGAGTTGGCGACGGGCTGGGACCGCCTGGCTGGGGAGAGAGAAAAACGGGGAGGGCAGCGTGTAGACGGAGAGGGCGGCGGGTGGGGAAGGGGCGGCGGGCAGGGAGAGCCCTAGGGTGGCTCTGATACCATGTTGTGAGAAAAGACTTCGATAATTATTCAGAAAACCCTAGGCTCTCTTATATAGGGAGAGACCTTAAGGGTAAATTACAAAGAGGTCTATGAAAGAGAAAGAAATAACGACATGATACATAAAGAGATAATAATACTAAGAACTATCTCTACATTAATTGTAGAGATTTATGTTATGTTATGTTATTATATACCGTTTTATATTTTCTATTTTTCTTCTGGACTCTTATGTAATTTACCCATTCGTTCTCTCTATGAGAGCCTAGGGTTCTATGGAATAAACAGTTCTCTCATTTCCACCAACATGTTATCAGAGCCAAAACCCTAATCCTAACCCTCATCCCGCCACCGCCCCCTCTCTCTCTCGACGACGCCGCCGCTCTATCCTGCCGCCCACCCTGGCGCTCCTTCCAGCCCGCAGGCCCCTTCCGCCAACCGGTACCTTCCAGCCCCCCCCCCCCACGATCGACCACTATATCGTCATGGATTTGAGTGCATAAAAGTCTACATATGCACTCAAATTATGTAGACACCGGTTTATTGTCTACAATCCCTAGTTTTCGCCTCCGGCAAGATGTCAGAAAGTAAAGTCGATATGCCCTCCATAGGCGCATTCAAAGGTCCATCGCCAATAGTCAAAATGGATGGGACGAACTATGAGCTCTGGGCGATGCAGTTCATGAGTCTCATGAAGTCGAACGGTAAGAAACATATACTTACCGAGGATGAGCCGGAAGAGAAGATTGGGATCTATGCCTCCTAGGAGGCCGATGATTTTTATGCCAAGGTTTGGCTATCAGGAACACTGCCGATGGAGATTGCCAATTATGTCCTCCATCAGCCCACCGCCAAGGTGATGTGGGATATTTTGGCTGCCACATATTCACAGGTGCGGAACGAGACCAACATGTTACAACTCCAAAATGATATTTTTACAATGAAGCTGAATGGGCGGCCTCTTCACTCTTTGTACACGTCCCTGAGGGGGTTGTTTGAGAAACTATATAGCACTATACCACTCATGGCGACTCCAGAGCAACAGAAGACCTTCTGGTGGGCGTACTACTAGCAGCACTTGATCCTGAGTATGAGGCAGCCCGCTCTCAGATACTTGCCGATGCTACTATTCCTCCTATGGAGGAAGTTTACCGGAGGCTCAGTCGCATCTCTGTTTCTTCCAGCACATCTACTCTACCCCCGTCGGCGATGGCGGTCTCGCGAGGGAGAGGTGGTCAGTCTTCCTTTCGTGGACGTGGACCTCGTGTTCGAGGAGGTCGTTTTCGCCAGCCGTGTTCTTTCTGTCATCGCACAGGTCACTCAGAGGATACATGCTACTCTAAGCATGGGTTTCCAGCATCGGTGCGTGTAGCAGAGCATGTTACATCTCAGTCGGCATCCACTAAAGATAACCGGTTCGAAGAGCTTGTGGCGCGTCTGCGTGATATTATGCCTCAATCATCTTCTGATTCTCTAGGTGGATCTTCAGATATTGCCGCTACATCATCTGGCAGTACTTCTGCCGCGACCAGTACCTCAGGTAGTGCTACTGCCTTTACATCTTGTCATGATCTCTCAGATTGGAATATGGATTCTGGTGCCACCCATCACCTCTGCCGTGACAGAGATAGACTTGAGTCATACAGGGACATCCCACTTGGACGCTCAGTGCTCATAGCTGATGGGACTCATTCCCCCATCATTGGACAGGGGCAGATCACCTTGTCACCTTCCATGCATTTACAGAAAGTTCTACACGCTCCTGAGTTTTCCATGAATTTATTATCCATTAGTCAGATTATGAAGGATTTGCACCGTCGCGCTATATTTGACCCATCGTCTCTCATTTTTCAGGACATACTAACGAGCAGGGTGATTGGCTGTGGCTCTGAGCAGAATGGTCTCTATCGCCTGATCCGGAATTCATATGCTGGCGTCTCTTCCCATTCAGCTGGATCAGTCTCTCCGTATACTTGGCAGCTTCATTTTGATCATCTCTCGCTCCAGAAAATGCGACATCTCTTGCCTCAGATCTCTCCGAGTTCGTCGTTTTGTTGTGAAGCTTGTCAGTTGGGAAAGCATCATCGTTCTAGCTTCCCGAGTCGTCAGAGTCGGAGCAGTAGCTCCCCATTTGACTTGTTTCATATTGATATTTCGGGTCGAAGTCATGTACCTGATCATCAGGGACACATGTTCTATCTAGTTGTAGTTGATGACTTTTCTCGTGTATCTTGGGTCTTTCTGTTAAAGAATAAATCTGAAGGATGGGATATTATTAAAAATCTTATCAGTGAAGTGCAGAATGTTTTTTCTTCTGCTGTCAAATATGTTCGTATGGATAATGCACTGGAATTCTGCACTCGTTCTCTCTCCCAGTTTCTTTCGTCCAAAGGTATTATTCACCAAACCACCTGTGCTTACACATCTCAACAGAATGGAGTGGTAGAGAGAAAACATCGTCACCTTCTTGATATCACTCGAACCCTGCTAATCCAGAGTTGTGCGCCTATCACCTTTTGGGGGGATGCTGTCCTTACAGCATGTTACCTGGTCAATCGCATGCCGTCCTCTGTTCTTGATGAAAAAATTCCTCTTTCCGTTATTTTCCCTGATAAGGAATTATTTTCACTTACTCCTCGTGTCTTTGGTACTGTTGCCTTTGTTCACCACTTGTCTCCTGGACTTGACAAACTCTCTCCTAGAGCCGTCAAGTGTGTCTTTGTAGGTTACTCTCGGACTCAGAAGGGTTATCGTTATTATGACCCCATAAACAAGAAATATTTTATCAGTGCTGACGTTACATTTTTTGAGTCCGTTATGTACTTCTCCCCTACAGGTGACAGGTTGGTCTCTTCCACATTTAATAATGATGTCTATGTTCCTCCTCCTCCTAGTCTGAGTCCACCTATGTCCAATCCAGTTCCAGTTGTCACATTACCACCACCACTACCACCACCACCTCCACAACCACTTATCCCACCATTACCTAAATTCTATACATGTCGGTCAGATCTTGCTCAGACTACACGCCAATCATCCATCACGCCTCAGGTATGTTCAGATGCTATTACTAATGATGGGTCAGATAATGTGCATGTGCATGATTCTTCGTTGCAGGAGGAGGATGTACCATCGAGTACAGTGGACAGTGACCTTGATGTCCCTATTGCTATTCGGAAGCAGAAACGGACATGTGCGTCTTATCCATATGCTTCCCAGGTTTCCTTTCACCGTCTCACATGTGACTTTCAGAGGTTTGCTGTGGCTTTGTCTTCTGTGGAGATACCACAGACTTATCAAGAGGCTATGAAAATTGACTGTTAGAGATTGGCTATGGAAGAAGAAATGCATGCTTTACAGTCTCGTGGTACATAGAGCCTGGTTACTGCTCCATTTGGTGCATCTATCGTTAGCTGCAAATGGGTGTTTACAGTTAAATACCATGCAGATGGCAGTCTTGATTGGTACAAGGCAAGACTTGTTGCGAGAGGTTTCACTCAAACCTATGGTGTGGACTATTTGGATACATTCTCTCCAGTGGCTCGACACTCTACTCTTCGCATTCTTCTATCGGTTGTTGTGGTACGTGACTGGTCCATATTTCGACTTGATGTCAAGAATGCATTCTTGTATGGAGATCTGCAAGAGGAAGTCTACATGCAGCATCCACCGGGGTTCACTGCTGAGGGGGAGAATCATATGGTGTGTAGAGTTCACAAGGTGATATATGGCCTTAAACAGAGTCCATGGGCGTGGTTCCAGAAGCTTTCCCACCTAATTGAACGACATGGATTCAAAAGATCAAATGCGATCACTCGTTGTTCATTCAGAAGACTTCTAGAAGTACAGTTGTCATCATGGTATATGTTGGTGATATTCTGGTTACAAGAGATGACGTTCAGGGAGTAGAGATGGTAAAAGCATTCTTGGGCCGTCAGTTTGTCACGAAGGATCTCGGTACCCTAAGATATTTTCTGGGGTTGGAATTTGCCAGGAATGCATAGGGTTTGGTGATGACCCAAAGGAAATATATTACAGATTTTCTGGTTGAAACATGCATGGTTGGATGTAGACCATCGAGTACTCCTATGGATCCAAGTATGAAACTGTATGACAATGATACTGAAGAAGTGGACAGGAGAAGATATAGGGAGATGGTGGGTAAGCTTCTTTATATCACTATAACTCGACCCGATATTGCTTTTGCAGTCAGGTGAGTCAATTTATGAAGCAGCCAAGACAAGTTCATATGGATGCCATATACATGATACTGAGGTATCTAAAGTCTTCTGCAGGCTCAGGGTTGCTGTTTAGAAAGAACACATATTTATCTATTTCAGCTTGTGTATACGCAGATTATGCTGGGTGTCCTAAGGATCGTAAGTCTACTTCAGGCTTTGCCGTTTTTGTGGGGAGTACTCTGGTTTCTTGGAAAAAAAGAGAAACAAACTGTTGTGGCGAGGTCTAGAGCTGAATCTGTATATAGGGCCATAGCGCAAGCGAGCACGAAGATGATGTGGGTTCGAGCCATATTAGAAGACTTACATATAGATGTACCTTTACCCATGCAGCTTCAGTGTGACAATCAAGCAGCTTTGTTTATTGCCAACAATCCAGCATTTCACGAAAGAACAAAGCATATCGAAGTAGACTGCCACTACACTAGAGATATGATCCAGAAGGGCTTGATTTCTACTTCACACGTTAGTTCAGAGGATCAGACTGCCGACATATTTACCAAGACATTGCTCAGAGGACCCTTTCAGAGATGTTCTTCCAAGCTGAGCATGATTGACATCTATGCTCCTTCTTGAGGGAGTGTAGAGATTTATGTTATGTTATTATCTACTGTTTCATATTTTCTATTTTTCTTCTGGACTCTTATGTAATTTATCCATTGGTTCTCTCTATATAAGAGAGCCTAGGGTTCTATGGAATAAACAGTTCTCTCATTTCCACGATCATTAGTGATATGTACACAATGAAGTTAGTTTCATGTCAATTGGAGTTAGCATGGATTAAATAAAAATGAGTGAAGTTAGATGAAATGCATAGATGATTATGAATGCAGAATGTAATGCTAATTTATGCAAATTATTTAAATGTGCATGAATGTTAATTTTATGATATAAACATGTGAATGAACCTAATTTCTCAGGACAAAGCTCTATTTTCAGCTAATTAGAATTATGAATCATAGATTCATCAGATAGATATTAAGAGAGATTGAGAAAACATGTTTTAAATTATGGTATTCAGGTAAAGAGAAGGGTAGAAATGGTGTTGGAGTGTTATTCGTGAAGATTTGATGGATAGTGTGGTTGAGGTGCAAAGATTTGTGGATCAGATTATTTTTTTTTAAATTGGTGTTTGAAGAAGAAATCATGAGTATCATCTCAGTTTATGCACCATAAGTTGGTTTAGGGAGAAGGTTTAAACATGCATTCTAGGAGTATTTGGATAATATTATGCAAAGAATACCACAAAGAGAGATGATTTGCATGGGTGGAGATTTTAATGAACATGTGTGAAAAGATGCTTTGGGGTATGCTAGTGTTCATGGAGGCCATGGCTTTGGGTTAGAAATGAATAAAGAAGCGTCATTCTGGATTTTCTAATGGCTTATGACCTTTTCATAGCAAATGCTCTCTTCAAAAAGAGGGTGGAACATTTTATTAGTTCTAAGAGTGGCCAACTAAAACACATATAAATTACTTTGTGGTGAGGAGAAGAGAGCTGTTGTGTTGCAAAGACTGCAAAATAATCCCAGGAGAAAGCTAGATATCTCAACATCGCTTGCTACTCATGGAGATGCAAATAAAACTGTTGGAAAAGAAAAGAATGGTTCCTAAGACTGTTAGAACTAGATGGTAGACTCTTCAAATGAAGCAAGTGAGCTTCAAGAATTTTTTAAAAGACTTATCTTGGGAATGTAACATAAATGCTATGAGATGTGAGAGTCGGTTGCATCTTGTATTTGAAAGATAACAAAAGAGATGCTAGGTGAGTATAAAGGAGGAGTTTCAGGCCAAAAGGAGTCCCCATGGTGGAGTGAAGGGGTTCAAGAGAAGCTTACAATTAAAAGAACTCGCTTTAAAGCTATGTATAAGGATAGAACTAATTAAGCTCTCACAAGCTACAAAATAGAGAATAAGGAAACACAAAATTCTGTAAGTGAAGCTAAGACAAAAGCCTATGAAGTTTTGTAAAAAAAGTTTGACTTTAAAGAGAGCCAGAAGGATATATTCGGATTGTCCAAGGCAAGAGAAAGAAAGATCAAAGATCTTACTAAAGTGGGATGCATTAAGGACGAGGAAGGTGCGCTTGTTCTTGAAAAGGATATGGAAACTAGATGAAATCATCCTTTACATAAGCTTTTTCATTGGACACAGAAGAAAGGGATCATTTTGGGAGATCAGGATAGTAGTGAAAGTTATAGGTGGATACAAAAGAAGTAGAGGGGGCTTTGAAGGTTATGAAGCCTAGGAAATGTGTAGGACCTGCGAACAATCCTATATAAGTATGGAGGGTTCTTGGTGAACTTGACTTGGCTTGGTTCACAAATTTATTCAATGTTATTTAGCGAAGCAAGAAAAAAGTTTCTTTGTGGTATTAAGAGTTTCTTCGTGAAGTTTAGATTTTTTTAAGAGTTTCTCCTGTGTTTTTACGAGGGCTAACAATTTTATTATTTCTTTATGGTACTTTTTTAAATTCTATCCATCTCTCCAAGAGATCACTAGAACTTTGTTTCCTATATTTGAGTATTTGGACTGACTTAGGATTTGAAAATTGACTAGAATCATGATCACGAGTAAAGAAAAGACATGCTCGAATGAGAGGTTAAAAAGTAGTAGACGGAGCGGACCAAAGAGAAGAATGGAATGAGGGTAACGATAATAGATAGAGAGAGAGAGAGAAACGAGTGTACATGGAAACTCGAAAAGAGAGAAAACGACTCGAATGCAAAAAAACATAAAACAGAGAATGCAAACAAACGAAACTCACTTGTTTAGCTTCCACAAATAAAGTCCACCGGTTTTTGCCGTTTCATTTTTAGAGTTATTTTTCAAGAAATGAGGTACAACGTAATTGCATTCATATTACAGGGCTTTAGCCAGTAATCAGTTGGGGTACACTTGTCCGTGCTTGCGGATTCCTTATTCGGATCTACCAGATCTCTAGGATGCCCTTGTAAATCATCCACTCAACTGTATCTAGTATGTCTAGTGAATACCATTGATACAAGCATCAGACACACTCCATCTAATGGTTCATAGATTGAAGGCTTTTGCTTAGGTATTGATGAGCCAAATAAACTGCTTAGTCTGCCTTATTCTCTAAGTAATGAACGCTGGAAAGTGGCACGAGCACTAGTCAGATAAAGTCGGAGCTCAGTATTTGAGGCGATCCCACTATGTCGTGTGGGGATCTTCTATTTTCCATGGGGCTGATGGACTATCCTCAATTCATACTGTTGAATGCAGGTATGCGTTATTTGCATCCGAGATATACCCTCGTGGTTTGTTGGCTCTAGTGCTCCTATGGGTACGTTGCGTGTGAATCAAGCATGTATTTGCGATCTTAATGTATGGCGTAACCCAGTTTCAACCAACTTGTTCGTTATGATTTTTACTTGAAATTTAACTTGATTAGAAAAAAAATGAAATTGTTCTTTATAAATTTTATGTAATCATTTTTGTGGAGTAAATTTCACACAATATTACAGGCTAGGTTTCTTTTTAAAATAAAAATTCAAACAATGTGAGAACCATAATATGCTAAGATGAAGTGTGCAATGCAAGAACCCAAGGAGAGATCTGGTGGTAGTGCAATGTGCCTACACTTTAAGGACTCAGGTTCGAATCTCAAGGGGATGCTCCAAACCCCCGAATTTACTGGGCCTACTATAAAAAATGTGTGCAATGCAAGCGATGCTCACTTGATTCCACCGCTCTTCTTGTGGGAACTGATAGGAGTTTTAATCACGTACATCACAGAAATGTGGAAAGATGAATCAAATTTGACAAATACAAGCCTCATCATATGATCGAGATTGTGATTGTAGAACAAAATTTTGATTGCGATGTGAAATCACATGAACCAGAAACCATTTCATGCCATTTCAAGAAACATACGAGATATGAATTTATACTTTTGAAACACATTCTCTAAAATAAGAAACCTCCTAAATCAAGTAAGATTAAACAACACTAGCACTTGTGGGTGCGATGATGAATCACAATCCTTCGTGAACTTGAGAGACGATTCTCTCCGTTGATTGTCCATGCCCAAAATTATCTAGATAGATTACCTTTCTCTCAATATCGTCTAACAAAATCGACTTCTCGGACACGAAGCACACATAGGAAGACGTGTCCTCTTGCACTTGACCACACCAATGGAGAGGTTCAAGAGGCTATGGTGGACAACCATGAGGTGGAGGGGGGGGGGGTTATATGGTTTAGTTCCATGAGAAAAGAGAGAGGCCAAGCCTCTCTTTTTATACTTGAGGTAGACCAACGGTAAGAGTAGAGTTGGAACTCTACTCTCTCATCGAATTCGAATTCATTTTGGACTTGGTACATGATAACGGTGGAATTAATTAATTTATTTCTTCAATTAATTGCCACCAACAATCATGGGATAAATAGAAAATCATTATATCAACTAGTAAATCCAATTCATTTTCCCAAAATAAAATGTAAATCCAGTTTTCATTTATTTTAGGGGGAACGCCAATCCATTTCACATTAACATTAGTTAGTAATGTGAATCATATTCACAATAGCCCTAATAATAAATATGAATCCATTCATGTTATTTATTATGGAACAATATCATATTCATCTAAGTCCCTATATGAATCACATTCATATTAATATTAGTTGTTATGGATCAATATCTATGTTAATTAAATGCCAATCATGTGAATTATATTCACATAAATCCCAATACGATGAATCACATTCATATTAATATTAGTTAGAATCTATATCCTCATCAATTAAATGCCTACTACGTGAATCATATTCAAATATTCCTTATGGACGATAATAACAATTATTATCTTGATTATTGATTTCTCAATGTACAAGTTCTAATTCAATTTGGACATGGAGATTATATAAACTAGATCTAGTGATTCAAACCACTTTGTTAACCAGACCTTGGTTTGAATAGACCATGCTCTAGTATAGTTTAATAGACAACTAAGTAAAGTGCACAACTGTTAACGGTGCAAGAACATAGGGCACACGTGTCATTGCAAAAACGGCAGGGGCTTAAGTGTAACTGCGAGAACTTGAAATGGCACAAGTGTAAAAATCCCATAGCTTTTTCAATTGTCATTATGTCCCAATAACCGAAAATATATACATGTTTGGTTTGTTGTAGAATTTTCCTACTTTATGCTTATTTCATGTTCAAATCAGTTATATACTTATATAAACTTTTGCATATTTATCTGTCTAAATTCACTATAGTTCTAGTCAATAAGCTGCTGGGTTATTTGTAATCTCTGTGTCTCTGTCATTTGGCAGAGTTTTGGATTCGATGGGAAACTTGTGGTCAACTACGCACTGTCCATGGCTTGGGGCTGACCTTGATGCATACTTCAAGATAATGGTCTGACCTTGATGCATACTTCAAGATAAACTGCCCAATGATTGTTCTTTTTTGTAAATAATTTCCTGCCCATTCCATTTCCTGTGTATTTGTCGTTAAAATCTTGTAAAGATCCACCACTTGCTCTTCTCCTGGCTAATATTATTTCCACTTGCAATTGCTTTTGCCAAATATCTTTTCGTAATAAGCCTTGTTTTCTGTCTTGCAGATTAAGAAGTATGTTAGAAGTCCTCTTTACATTTGATTAGAATCTCATATATAAGTTAATATACGGAGGTAAATTCATGTGTATTGCTAGTATAACATAGATCATTATTTATGCTGGTTTTTTGGCTAATACCGTAAGTAAGACGGCGCTTGAAGAGGAGGCTTTATCTTTACATGAAAAGCACGTGTTGATTCAAGAGGCGGCATTAGTGAAGAGGTAGCTTTCTTACGAGATTGCTACAAGCAGTAGCCTTCTGTTGCGGGTTGCAGGTGCAGCTGCTTGCAGGGGCAACTGCTACTAGCAGCTGCAGTATGTAGCTACTGTAGATTGCCAGTGTGTGTCAGCCGAACCTGACATTACATTACTTTTACTAATTCACAAACATTCGGACACAAAATCTGAATAGAAAAAAAATTCAATATCACAAAATCAAACACATCTCATTCATTCACAATAAAAATGGTTGCAATTAATTAAGTACACATTTAGAGATAATACATTCACGTCTTTTATACCTAAGATATTCTTGTAAGTTACTGGCTTTCTACAGTAGCATTAGGGCACCATTCGATCGGTGTGGAAAACTCCTATGTGACTTGTATGATCAATTTCAAAATGTGAAGCTGCTAGTTTATTGTAACCATCTGACCATGTCTTTGTACATGAGAACCATGGTACCCTGAGCCCTAGGTGTGCCCTCGATCGTATTTCTGACCATGTCTTTGGACATGAGAATCATAGTTATCATGCTCTTCTCTACCAGCTTCGGCTCCATCAAGCCTATTTTGGAATTGCCGTTGGATGGGGTCTTCTAAAAATCGATGAGGTGCAACTGTTTTAATGAGTAATGTCAGCAAAGTTATCATCTATTATTGCATGGTGGATATTTGTGTCATATTGAGATAGTAGCTATGTAAGTATACGTTGGAAAATAATTAATTTGCAGCGGTTAAGATTATGTAAACTTCGATGTAATCCAGTATGTATTTGTCTGTAATGGATTGTTGTGTAATCCGCATAAAAAACGATGTCATCATCAATCGCTTCAGTTTCTCTTGTTGCTACATAAACTAATTGGGTCACATAATGTTTACGTTAATTCCATATCCTCACGTGCTTTATCTGCAACTCAATCTAATAAATAAAAGTATTTGGAACTTGGATTTTCTGATCCGATAGCTGCTATGAGTATGCTTGAGTTTGATCTGATGATCCTCAACAAACAACGTGGTAGAGTCTGGAGCGTGGGATGCTTCTGAATAGATGGAACGGATGAGCAATGCGGTGGCATTTGGACCACTCAATGCATACGAAGGGACAACGATCTATGGCAGGGCATTTCAACGCCAAGATGAGCTTCTCCAATAAATCGAGCGGAGTTGGCGCCTTTGATTTTCAATGGCTGGATCACATCTCTTGGGAGTCAGATGGCAATTATAGCGCCTTCTTTGCTCGATCACCTCTCTCAGTTGAAGGAAGGAGCAAAGGGGAGGTGCCTTCCCAACTGTGTTTCTGGTGACGAGGTGATGACATGGTGTTGGCGATATGCAGAGGTTGAGAAGTTCTAATGAGCTCCAACTAGTCGGAAGGAATATGGAGAAACACCTCCTTCCCCCCCTTATTTATTAGATGGAGTTCGGATGATGACATGGTGGAGGATAATCTGACTTCAAGGGTTGCTCAAGGGCCTTGGATATGGTTGATCGATGGTGGTCGTACAATACTCGAAGCATCAAGGTTGGGTATGTTGTAGGTGCATCTTTAATGCTGGAGATCCTTGTCTGTTTGGAAGTTCTATTGCTTGAAGATGTCTCGACAAAGATGGACTCTTCCTTCAGCACATTCAAATTCAGTTGCTGCTTTTGTTCCTAATGAGTGACTTGCAAGGGAAATAGTGCATTTGAACCGGTAGCTCGATCCTGTGTTGAGGTCCAAAAGAAATATGGGTAAAGATCCCTTGTAATATGAAGGAACATGAGCAAAGCTTTGGCGATGATTCACTAGATGGGGAAGGCTCGAACGTGATAGAGAAGTGAAGTGAGAGGCTAATGGTGATGACTTACTTGGATCTATTTGATTAAGGGATCATTCGAAGAGGAAAATATGAGAGAGGCTGAAGATCGGAGGATGAGATAGTAGGATAACATAAACAAGGAAGACAGAGAGAGATACCTATAATAGAAGGTTGAAGAGAAGGGGCCACCTGATGGTGGTCTTTGCCTCGACTTGTTGGTAGTTGACTCGAAGAGCTGAAGCTGCTCACCAAGGGAAAGCTGCAGCTGATCTTGCCAAATGCTCTGCTCAAAACTCAATTGACCGCTCACGACTTTGACTGTCACTCAAGGAAGAAGGTGTGTAGGAATTTGATAGAATATTCATAAAGATGTGTCATCTTCTGCACACGTATATTTGAAAAATATTAAGTAAAACTCTTAAAAATTTTAAAGCACAGGATATATAGAAATAAGCATATAGGAAAATTGTGGAAATTTTTTAAAAATTTTATAATTTTTTTGAATTTTTAAATGCTAAACAAGAGAAAATGCAAAGTTTTTTAATTTTTATCAATAGGAAAAAAAATTTAATTATCTGATGAAAAGTATACATGATAAAATAAGGTTCCAGGCACTTAAGATAATTTTCCTATAATTTTTGGATGTAAAATGGTTTTTTAATAATTAAAATACAAGTATAAAGTAAATCAACACTACAAGGACTTATTTGCAAATTTTAAGAAGTTTCATGGCATTTAATAACACATTCATAAAATCCAAGGGCATCCATGCAATATTCACATATTTAAAAATAATATACATTTGACAAAGGTATAAATGCAAATAAAGTAAACAACATGCTCGGATATGCAATTTACCGAAAAAGTTTTGTACTGATATTTAAAGTTTGTGGAACAAATAATTAAAGTTTGCAGAACAAATAATAACACAACCTATAAGGGTCTACACAAAATACCCAGCATCTCATGCCCACGGGCCCGTGAGATGACCTGGCATTGGACTAATGTGCAATAAAAATAAAGTTCAGGGTCCAATGTGCGAACATTACAAAAAATATTACAACTATAAAAGAAAGTTTTAGTATTAAACAATAAATACAAAAAGAGGGGAGGGTATATCATGCAAAATACCCAACATGTGCATGCTGATGGACGGAGGAGATGGGGTCACTTAACCATGTGGCACATGCTCAACTACCGATGACAGTTCACGAATGAGGGGTTGAGATTAGATCTCAGTCCATATCTGACGGCTCTAACTCGCTTGATCGGACGGTAGCTGCTCCACGTAGACATTATTCTTGATCCAATGACTTTGAGCTGCTCTGGAAGAACAACTCAAGAATAGCCGGATGAACATCCGGATGCTGAGCTCTGATCTCTCCTCCAGCGTGATTCTAACGTGCTCCCTTGCTGTTAGGATGCTCCTCGCGTCCCTGGGTTGATTCCACAACTGATGAATGTTTTAAAGACCTTCAGAATTCAACAATGGAGGCCTAGAAAGTTGGGCCACCTGACTTGACCTGCAGGTCTGATTCAGGGCTCCAGATGGAGTCTTTTGGCTCTAGGTCCTGCACAAAATGGTCAAGGTTCGAGGGCGATGTTCCTCGACTTGTTGTGGGGTGCAAAAATGGGGGGAGTTGGTTGGTGTAGGTGCTCTCGCGAACGATGAAGATAAAGCACATGATTCCTAGATCTGTGTAAGATTTGAGGTGAAAGATGAATTAAGATGACGAAGGCTGAAGAGGTGAAGGTGTGATGGTGGTCAAAAGGTTGGTCAACGGTCAGAGACATGCGGAACAGAGGTCCGGAGCCTAGAGCTCCAGCAAACTTCTATTTTTGATTTTTATGCTATCCAGAACTAAGTTAAGCAAAATGAAATGTTGAACTAAGCTATCCTAGGAATTGAAAGAACACAAAATAAACGGCTCACCAAAGCTGGAATGGCTGGGAGATGAACCTCATGGAGCTCGATTTCGATGATGGTGAATCTCCTCCCCCGCACCGTAAATCAAGGAGCGCCTCTTCTTATCACGAAGAGAGAGCTCCGACGTGTGATTGCTAGGAAAATAATATGGGTAAAAGGGATTGAAAATTAAAAAATGGGAGGAGGCGATGTTATATACATGCGAATGGAGGTGCAAGGTTTCACTAAGGTTTGTGCTCCGAACGATAGAGATGGCCCCCATTGGAGCATCAAGAGAGGACCAGAGATGTTAGGTGCACGTTTTTCATGAAGGACCTGAGGTCAAACATCATAGGGAATGGCAGTAAAAAATCGAATAAGAAGAAGGGCTCAGATCGGGTAAAGGCAAGTCTTTGCAAGAAGAAGGGAGGGTTGACCTGGGGTCAACCCTTGGGCGCTCTTGATAGGTCCATGTAGGACACTACAGGATAAAAACCACTTAAAGAAGAAATTTTTGATTTTTGAAATAGCAAATGATTTTATAATTAAAACTCAAAACATAAAAGTTATTCCTATTTAATGCACTATTTTTAGGTGATTTTTGTTTATTTATATCAACATATTTATTATATGTTAACTTTTACAAGTGTAAATATATGCATATCTACCTATATTTTGTATATTTCATTTTTATTTTATATTTCATGTACATATCAATATATATATATGTATTTTATGTATTTATAGTATAATTAAATACACATTTGTATATTTTTATTAGATTTTTCGAATTTCATTTACATGTTTAAATAATTAGGTTTATGTTACATTATATGTGTCTTATATCTATGTTGTAAAGTTTAATTATTATTATTATTATTTATTTAAACCTACTTTATTTTATATTTGAATTTTACTTTTATGTTGTATAATGTATACAATATTCCAAAATAACAATAGTTAATACATGTAAATAAATAAATAAATAATTTTCTCTTTATATACAGAGTAATAGTACAATAGTACCCCAAATTGTAGGCTTTTATATCTTGATGCCAATTTCAATGGAATCACCTTTATATGAAAGATAATTTCATTTGAAATATAATAAGCATGATTTTGATGAATTTTGAGTTCATATGGAGGAGATATTGATCAATGGTGTTCTATTTGCGGCCTTTTCATCTGAGTGTACTTAGTTGTACTATGCATTATTTTATATGCAATAAATTTTAGTATTTTCTATACATTAATATGTACAAGTTTCAAGTTGGAAATATCTTTATCTAATGTGTGTAATAGTAAGTATAAATTAGTGTAGGTTTCGCTATATACAGAGTATTGAGCACATATGGTTTCTTAGTGTCTGTGATATTTTGCCCTTATCTCCCCCAACTTTCTTCCTTGTCAACCAAGTCAATATTGATTTAGTCTCAGGGTTTAAGGTTAGTCAGTATTTTCAATACTTCTTTTATTTTCTTACAACGTAGTTTAGGGGCAACGTACTTTAAAAATATACAACGTACTTTAAAAATTATTGGACTAAATAAAATACAAAAAGTCGTAAGGGCCTCCTTGCAATTTTGCCACCTCATGTGGGATGGCACGTGAGGTGACATGGAATGGACCCAAATGTAATATGGAATAAATATAGGGGCCTTTCTGCAAAATTCCCATTTATTTACACTTGATATTTGTTTACATGGCTAATAAATAAATACAAAAATTATGGGCTAGATTAGCAATTTACTCGATCCTTTGCGCGGAGACGGACGACTGGATGCTGGTCACTTATACACGTGGCGTCATCCGTGTGACTGGTACCCCTTCGCACATGGACGCCTAAGATTAGTCCCAGGCTGCGATCGAATGTTCCGAGCTCTGGAAGATCCGATGCCTCTGGTGCGATCTGGAGCGGGGGGCTCCATTCAACGGTGCTGGGTCCATCTCTAAGAACATGGAAGAACACAAGTGCGTTCTTTCTTGTTCCTCCAATTCCTCGAGATCCAAGGCTCCTCCCGCGAAGCTGGAGTTCTCTCCACA
Source organism: Ottelia alismoides (assembly GCA_037367405.1). Classification (NCBI taxonomy): domain Eukaryota; kingdom Viridiplantae; phylum Streptophyta; class Magnoliopsida; order Alismatales; family Hydrocharitaceae; genus Ottelia; species Ottelia alismoides. The sequence continues at coordinate 541,035 of JAZKJV010011903.1, read as the reverse complement.
TTTTTGCTACTGATCCACGTCCAATGTTATTTCTCACAAGGTCCATGACCCACGGATGAGTCATGGCAAGTTGATGGAGATTCAGGCACATGGAGAGTCAAACATGGAGTCTATTCACCCCCAATAGGGGCCTATTCAAACTGGGACCTACACGGGGGTGTTATTGGGTCCGAGATGATGAAGCTTGGCCCATTTTGAAGCTGTTATGCATAGGAATGGAGGTGGGTGATGAAGGTCTGACGAGTGGCAGAGTCGGACCTTCGATTCATGGATCGAGGGTCGATCCGGTTGGTCTGGTGGTTGGTTTAGATGAAGAAGGCATAGTGGAAGTTAGTGGGCATGATGAGGGGGTTGAAGATAGGTCAGATCTCGGTGAAATCAGTCTAGAGACCAAGAGCTCCGATGAGGGGATTTGGTCAATCTATGCTAAACTACTAATCAAAATGCGAAACTAATGGCCGGAATTGAACTAGAGGAATTAAAGCTACCTAAAACAGGAAAGAAAGCAACTCTTATACCTGAGAGGGGGCTCGGGGAGCAGGGCAGCCGGAGCTCACCGTGGACCTCCTCCTCTCCTTGCTCCTGCGTACTCCAGGCACGAGGAAGACTCAGCTGTCACCTGACCTTCACTCACGAACACCTAGACTCAATCAGAGGCTCCAAGAGGGATCATGAAGGGAAGGAAGGTCCGTGGATTATTTATAGACATTAGGTTCTGGTGGACTTTGACGTGAATTATTGCCACACTCGAGGAGGATCAGATGGATCTGAAGATCCGACGTGAGAGAAGATCATGATGTGAATAGAATCCATGAAGAGCTCGAGCTTGGAGGAGCAACATAGCGGCTTGTAAAATTCGAAGAAAGCATGCCTCTTGAGACTTCTGATAGAAGTCAGACGAAAGATGGGGAGTTGACCAAGGTCTACAATCCTTGGAAGCCCATTGGGCCACGTCAGCTCGCTACCAGACAAAAGAGCTCCTTTATTTGAAAATAAATAATTAAAAATAGTAAACGATTTTATTAATTTTTAATAATTTTTTTATTATTTTATGTAGGATTTTAATATGATTTTTATTTATTTTTTAGGTGTTATTTATTACAAATTAATTTTTAGGGGTGTATTTACATGTATATTTATCTATGTTTTGTATATTTTATTTTTATTTTGTATTTTATATTTTATTATTTTATATATTTACTACTTATTTTTAGGTGTACAAATATATTTTTATTATATTTTTTGATGCTCTTTGTATACTTAAATAAATAGGGGTATAAATTATATAGGTATAAGTACAAGTATTTTATCTATATATTTTTGTATATTATTGTAATTTTATGTTTCTTTTATGTTTATTCTAGTTTTAGTATGCACATATAATATAAATAATATTTACAAAATTATAAAAAATATAAATTATAACAATAATAAAGGATAAATAAAATGAATATTTTATTGGGTTATATAGTACAATAGGGGTCCAAAATCTAACTTTCATATTTTAACTAAAAAAAGATGAAACCATCTTCACTAAATAGCTTATGAAAAGTTATATACAACTAAAGGTGATTTTGATACATTTTGAGTTTTTATTTGAGAGATATGGGTCTGGGAAGTTTGGGTTTTGACATTTTATTCTGTGTATAAAAAGTACACTGTATATTGTTTTCACAAAAATCAATTTTGTATTTTTGTATACATTATTATCTACAACTTCCATGTACAAAGTTTATTTGTTTGAGGTGTAAAAAGTGGAAAATAAAATAGGTCTCAAAAATAAATAAATGGTGAATGAATAAATGGGATTTTTATTGTATTATTGGCCTTATCTCCCCCTACTTTATTCCTTGTCGACCAAATCAATTCTTGAATTGGTCTCGGGGTTTAGGGTCATAAAATACCTTTGGTATTTTATTCTTATTATTTTCTTTTCTTTATTTTATAATTTTGGCATTAAAAATAGTATTATTTACACAATGAATGCAATAAGTAATGAATGTTATTTTGTACAAATGAGCACTATTTACATACATTAGCTAGGGTTTTTAAGGCCAAAATGATAGAATAAAGGTACTGAATGGAGATTCATCACCCCATACTTTTCTTTGCTGGTCCCTAGCAAATACTTTTGCAATGTGTATAAAAATAAAAATGAAGAAAAGAAAAAGAAAGTGGATTAAATTTAATTTTCAAACTTATCTTTACAAAATCGAAGTTTGAAGCTTAAGTCGAACCTTTGGAATTTTAGTGCGGTTAGAACCTTATTGGCAATCGAATTTGAAACACAACAGACTTCGACATTCCCAAAACTCTGCTCAAGTCTCCTCAATATCCAGGTCAGAATACTACAACTCATACGCAAACCCTTGCGACTATGAATCTTACTTGTATAGTGTATGTGATGGTGGCTTCCCTCAACTGAAATAACAAAGAGACCGGCTTCTCCAGCATGACATCCCAATGATTCCCCAATCTGTCAACTCTTTCCTCGAGGAGCGAGGTATTCCCTTCTAAGTTCAAGTGGCAACCATCTCAAGAGGAGGGTGTGAAGAGAATAATGGACAGTAGCCAGTGTAGATACCTATTTTAGGATGCTTGACCAGTCTAGCCAAGTCATCTAGCTGCATGCTCTTGATATGACTTTGAAGCTGAAGCTTGCTTACTGACTGTACAAATATATACACTCCGACAAGCATTTTATTTTCAATAAGGACTGTCTACTTTTTTGGAGTTTTTGTTTTTGTTTGTTTTTTGTCGAAATACTATATATATTAGCATTTACATAAGTAGTTTTTTCTCTTGATCCAGTAGACTATTCCTCTTTTGAAGCATTATTGCAATCCACACTCTCCTGTCTTTAGATATCTATGCTACTGGACAGGTTGGGATGCACTTCCCTCCTTAGACGAGGACAAATGTTTCCACTTGTGTGCGTCTCAAACCGGTAAATCCAATCCCTCATCACTCCAACTAGCTGAGCCAAGTGAAAGGTGCATGTGTCAAAGTTAGGTCATTATCGACAAGAACCGTGCGTGTGCTTTGAAATACTCTACTTAGACAGTCAAGAATCCATTGAACCAAGTCTCGTGATTCTGAAAGAATTAAGTCAACCAAACCTGAAGTACCTCAATTCTAGTTCCTATAAGGTTGCTGTGATAGGTAGATTTAAGGTCCAACTAAGCTCCAATCTTCAGATTTTACATAGACTAATTCAATTATCAAACTCAATCCAAAAAATATGAATGCTATGCAAATGCTATGTACAATGCAATGAAAATATTTTTGCGATGCAATTTTCGAAGTTTTGAACTTTTTTTATGGATTTTTGAAAAAGGTTTTGCAAATGTTTTTGGCATTTTTCAAAAAGATTTTACACATATTTTTATGAAACAGAAGATTTTGGATAAAAATAGGTACACCTATTTACACGAGGATACATCTGATAGTTACAAGAGTTGTTTTCTTAAGAATTTACAAGGGAAACATGCTCATTTTTATAGACACATATACATAGTTAGTAAAGAATTTTTGTGTGATGTATATATTCCTCAAACTTATTTGAAATCATTTTTCAAATAGTTTTGAAAACCATAGTCCAAAATATTTTTTTTACAAATAACTTTTACAAACATTTAAAAACATTTGAAAATCATTTTGCAAAGATTTTTCAAACAATATATATAGATTTAATAAAATATTTTTGCAACCATTTTCAAAACCATTTGCAAATAGTTTTTCAAAACATTGTTATTCACCCAAAGAAAAGAAGTTTTCACAAGAAAAATGTTTTTACAAAGGTTGAAAACATTTTGCAAAATAGTTTTCAAAAGATTTTTGAAACAGATTTTCAAACTATTTTTCAAATATTTTATAAAATATTTTTACCTGATTTATTAATTAGTATATACAAAACAATTTGAGGACTGATACACATATTTTTATTAAGTGATTTAATTGGATTGTAAATGTTTGTATATGAATAGTGATTTAGCCATACTTATTAAAATGCAAAAGTACGAGTTATGGGTAAAGTATATACAGAGCTATGTCCCCATAGACCGAAAGAACAAGAGATGACATAACTTGTATTGAGTATAGAAAAGCCTAAAGAATAAATGAATGAACGAGGAATTAAGTGAATGAGAAGTCGACCATTCCCCCATACTTACGATCAAATAATCCTAAATATAACACACTGTACACAAGGCATGGAGGGTCAGGGGTGAGAATAAACAAAGCACAACTCGGACTGTCTCCCCTTATACTTAGGGTAAGATATCCCTAAGTATAAACAATAAGAGGATATGGTGGAGGGGAGCAAAGAATGAACGAACTCGGGGTGCACCCCCTATACTTAGGACAAAATATGTCCTAAGTATAGAAGTCTGACAAAAAGGAGCGACATACACATTTTTTTAGATAAATAAAATGGAAAATGAAAAGAAGAAAAGAAGAAAATATGAAAGCTTAAAGGAAGAGTTTTTGATTGACATTATCTGAATCTTGTGATGCTGTAATGGTTGTGGATGTTCCTTCAGTACATAGTACTTGGATAGAATCGACAACGGCCAGGAAAGTATCATGCTCGAGTAGGGCTTCAACAACTGACCATTGACAACAAACTATTGTGCGTCAGGAGTCAATTCTGATATCACAATACTTCCGTTTGGTGGACATGCGAGCCCATGATGAGCCATTATGCAATAAATGTTATTGCAAATACCATTCCCTGATCTGAAATGAAGAATAACTGATTTGCATAATAGGCCCCTTAGTACAATTAGGGTTATGTACCATGACCATCTTAATGATCATATAACTGTTGATTCAATTGTAGAATCATAAAGGCTGGTGCTTGGATGAGTATCTAAAGAGTTAGATCGATGACTCATCAAGCACCATCAAATGAATATCAAGAGATGATCTCAAGCTTGAGAAGGAGATGGCAATTCTTTCTCTAAAGGTTGATATCTAACTGACCTCTTGATGCAATTCCTCTACATAAGAATAGAGATTCAGAGGTGTTAGATAAGTTAGGTCAAAGATTTGACTTAACGAGATCGAGATAACCGAAGTCCTATGTCGTATGCTATCATGATATAGGCACACATCCTCTGACCGAAGATAGATGTGTTACTATATGTTGGAGTATGTACATTTGGCAGACCAATAGGTTGATGACCTAATCAAGGTCTATACACCGACGTGTGGTGTGCATACAATGGCATATGAGTAATATGATCTCTCAAAGGGATCAAACAGGTTCAGTTACTGAACTGGAAGACATGAGCTCACTCATATATATTGGGAAGGATTAAATTCCGTGCATGGTCTTCTCGCTTTGGAAGTTTAACTGAATTTGTAGGTTTGATATATGCTTTTGGAAAGTCTATGATCAACATCTGGGTATGATATATGCTTTTGGAAAGTATATATCGATACCAACTCCCAATAGTCAAATGAGAAACTTAATGATAAAACCCTGAAGGAGACAATCTAAAAGAGATCTAAAACTTTGGGTTTACTTTGGGTCTTTCAATATGTAGGATGTACATGTATTAGGTAGGAATACTTGAGGGTGATGTGATCATAAATGATTGTATAACCATGATGCTTCCATTCTGAGGGAGTGATGAAACAGGTCTGGATTTTAGTGTCTCATCATATAGAGAAGTAATCTGATCTTAGTCCAAATGTTGGACCTTGATCTGAATGTGTTTCAGATACAATGAGAAGATTAGATTTGCAGTCTTGATTTAATCGAGCATCTATGAGAGGTCCGCGAGATCCGGATTTGAGATGTGATCTCAATATCCAAGTCACTATACGTTGAACAATCTCGCCCTCTCCTTATCTCCAAGTATCCGTGGAGAAAGCACATTATCTTTGAAAGAGTTTAGGATAATTTCATTGTTTATATATGTATATGAGCATTGAGAAAATTGATATTCATATTAATAAGAAGAGTTATCTAAGATAATTAACTGTGATTTAATTATCAATGATGTGAATAATGTGAATATGATTCATATTATTTGGACACATGAGAATGGAGATCCAAGTTGATTAAATGTAATTTAATTATCATGGATATGAATAATGTGTATAACACTATCCATATTAATTAGATATATTATAAATATGATTTATAATATTATGAAGAGAGCCTATTATAATTTATATTTGTTGATTAATTATTGATATCAATTGGATTCACATTACATAATTAATTGAAAATATTTTTTATATTTTACTTTGGGTTGTGAATGTGATTCACAAATTTCCAATGACATATTTGCAATATTCACAAAATAGTTATGAGTTATTTTTGTGAGATAATTTACAATGAGTTTTGTTATAAAATCTTGGAGATTTCATGAGATAATGTAATCTCATGAGTTGGAAGGAGATTGTCCATCCCAAGTCAAGGTGGTGGACGACAACCAAGTCCTAAGGGGATTAGGTGGCTGATGATTACAATATATAGAGAGATAATATGATCAAATTATGTGTTATACAACATTAATGATTGATCTGTAAACTCCAAATTCACATAATCTATATTCCTTACTTACAACAGAGAAAATATCCATAATTGCATACAATCTCTGCATAAATCAACTGATCATGATTTTGTAATCAAGTAAAATATTTTCAAAAATATCGATTACATATTTTATGATTCTGAATCATTTTCGTTAAGTCACCTAAATATAACGTAACTAATTATCTACATGAACTAAGCAAATCATATGGAAGAGTATTGGGTATATACAATATTGAATATAACATATTGATATGACTCTACAAAACCTCACTTTTTATTGGGAAGAAAAAGGAAGGGAGGACAATATAAATTGCCTACTCATTATAGCATGGATAAAGCCTATAGCTTTTTGTTGGAAAGAAATAGGGAGGGGGTATAGTGTAAAAGACTCACTCTTTATTTCCATAAAGAGAGCCACCCTCATCATACCTTCCCCATGCATATAAATAGCCCACGTACTATCACTTCCCCATGAGTATGCCTTCCCCATGCACATCCATTTACAACTTTGTATTTACTTGCATGGCAAAACTTTATGCATAATCTATAAAAAGAGCACTCACACACCTCTCTCTACCTCTCTTCTCTCTCTCTCTCATTATTTCACTCACGCACAATCCCCATCCCCATTCCATTTTTTTCACGCATAAACCTTCCCCTCCCTCACGGGTTTAGCCCTCCTCTCACGCATCTCTCTCGCACTCCATCTCTCTCCCTCTCGTTTCTCTTTTCTGCAGGTACACGCATGCAGCAGCACACTCCAAGCCTCCTCCTCCGGTGCACTCTAGCAGCAGTTCTCCTATACCTCGTGCGTCCGTCATCGCGTATCGGCGTTTTCCTCTTACACACACACTGCTGTGCGCGATTTCGTCTTCTCCGGCACGCAGCATCATACTCCAAGCTCCTTGCGCGCATCTTCATCCTTTAGCTCATTCACCGCGTATCCTTGCGCGGGCATAGAAGTGCAGCCAACGTTCTCTAGCAACCCCCCGCGCTTCAGCCATACTCTAGCAGCTGCGCATCCAAGCCTGCACGACACCGGCGTACCACCGTTCTCCGCCACTTCAGCCCGCACTTCCCTATTCACGCATCTAGCGGCTCACGCACCCGGCTCCATCATCATCGACATCGTCTTCATTCCGCATCCGGATAGAGAAGCATTTCTTTCCCTTCTTATTTGTCACTTGTATTTTTTCTATCTTAGTTAATTTGTTTAAATTGAATTTGCAAGAACAACTTTTATTGTGTAAGCTATTCTCAACTCCATTTTTCTTGAAAATATATGCAATGCAAGTTTTCTATTTCATCATTCTCTCTTGAAAGCTTCCAAGTAAATCTCATCTTCCCATATTAAATTGCGAATCAACCCCTACTTCCTTACTTAGTTGCTGTCATACCATCATTTGCTTATTCTAAGTTGTAGAAAGTATTCTCACCGTAGATCTGTTATAAGTTTTCTTTCATCACAATAGATTTAAAATTTGAATCAAGTTTTAAAGAAGAACAAAAAGAGCGAGTTTGCTTAGTCCCTATGGATATGAACCTCTACTTGCACTATACTACTTATATTATTTCCAACATGCTTGTAGTTGTAATATTATTTGTTTGATTGCGGTTTTGCGTGGAACAACAATGACGTGGTAAAAACAATTTTTTAAACCGTGTAAAATCGTGTCAACAATTGCCATCACCCCTTTTTAGGAACGAGGGCAATCTCCTCCTCACAATCTCCATGATTTGTTGATTTAATTTGGAACTAATTTATATTGATTTATCAATACATATTAATTTAAATTAGATTAATAGTTGTTGTATTTGTACAACAAAATCATGTATATTGAAAGTAACACAAATCAATTTCATCCATTGATTTTGTGTTGTCCATGAACTGAGATCCATGGACTCCCAAAATACTATATAAGAAGAGGCACCCCTTGCTCTTCAAGTAACATCAACATCAAATAATTGCTCTCTCCCTCTCTCTCTATACACCAAGTCTCTCTCCCTCTCTCTCATTGTGGCCATCCATCATGGAGCCCTAGAGAGAGTTGCCTTAACCGCAACATCATTGTTATGCTGCCAGATTATTTTCTCGTGGATCTCCGTCTCCTTCGGTGCGCCTTGCTCGTGAAGAAGACGTCGGATCGCGTGTGACAAGATAAGGAGATCTGCCTCTTGGATCATCAACATAGATTGCGAGGAGCACGTGTCTTATCAACGCGCTCACATGCTTCTCCTCCGTCGGATCGAACTTGAGACAGGAGGTCTCTTCGTTTAGAGACTCGATCGCAACCACGCTTCAAGAGGTAAACTTAATACTTGTTTATGGTTTAGAGATAAAATGATCCAAGAAGTGTTCTTGGATCATGTGATTTCATCTTTGAATTTTTTTTAAATTCCACTGCCGTGAGCAACTAGTACGACTAGTCCCTCCCGATCACATACTATGCGATCCTCACGCTTCCGTGATGCGCTTAAGGATCTTCCCATATCCTCCACCATTGTGACGTACTTCTTGAACTCTGAATGGCCCTATCCATTTGCTCTTTACTTTGCCTGGGAAGATCTTCAACTTTGCATCAAATAAGCATACTTTCTGTCTAGACTCGAAGGTCTTTCATCTGATATGCCGGTCATGCCAGCGTTTGACCTTTTCCTTGTACATCAATGTGTTATCATATGCATAGTCTCTGAATTCTAGGAGCTTGGTCAAATCCTCTTTTTGTTTATAACCACCTTTTTGTGAGTCCAAATTATAAATGCTGATTGCTCACAATGATTTATGACTCGATTCTGTTGGCAGATGGCACGACTTTCTATATAAAAGATGGCAAGGTGACTTGCCTAACGGAGACTTGTAAGCGGTTCTGTATGCCTAAAGGACAGAGTCCAAGAGTTCGGACCAATTTTTCCTGTCCGACTTGACAAGCTTCTGGAGGACCATCTTGATTTCTTTATTTGATAATTCAGCCATGCCGTTGGTTTGAGGATGGTAAGGAGAGGCGACTCTGTGCTTGACGCCGTACTCCTATGTTGATTTCTTGACCTCTCGATTAATGACTACCCCCCATCTGATATCAATATCTTCAGAATCCCAAACTGTGAGATGATGTTCTCTTTCAGGGAGCGATATACTGTACGACTGCCTGCAGCTTGAGCGGGAATAGCTTGAACCCAACGACTCATATAATCAACGATAAGAAGGATGTGCTCATATCCTTAACTATTGGGGAAGGGTCCCATGAAATCGATGCCCCAAACATCGAATACATCTGTAATCTGGATGATTTTCAAGGGCATTAAATCTTTAGCTGTAAGGGTACCTTTCAATTTTCTGACAGTCAGTGCCATGCTTGTCATATGCTGTGACATCCTAAAATAGTGTCCACCACCGGGGGCCATACTGCAATGCTTTCGCTATCATTTTATCTCCAGAGTGGTGCCTACCAGATTTGAGTGAATGACAATGCTTGAGGACACTATGCTGCTCCTCTTTGGGGATACACTTGTGCCAAATACAATCCGCTCCTTCCCTAAATAAGATAGGGTCTTCCTATTGGTAGAAATGGATATTTGACAAGAATTTGTCCTTATGGATATTTGTTCAATCTTGTGGAACTGCGCCTGAGATGTGGTAGTTTACAATTTCAATATACGAAGGGAGTGAATCCACGACCAGAATTGACTCATTAGGAAAGGTGTCTGTGATGGGTGCATTGCTCAACGGAGGCTGTTGTTGCTCAATTCTTGAGAGGTGATCTTCTACTACATTCTGAATAACATGCTTGTCCTTGATCTCCAAATCAAACTCCTGGAGGAGAAGGATCCATCTGATCAATCTAGGTTTGGCATCCTTCTTCTATTGTAAATATCTGATAACAGAGTGGTAAGTATATATAGTGGCTTTTGATCCAAGAAGATAGGACCTGAACCTCTCAAGGGTGAACACCATAACCATCAATTCTTTCTCTGTCATAGTGTAATTTCTTTGAGCTTCATCTAGTGTTTTGCTGGCATAGTGAATGACATAGGGCACATTGTCTTTCCTCTATCCTAGGACAACCCCAACTACAAAGTCTGACGCATCCATCATGATCTCAAAAGGAAGAGACCATTCTGGCTGTTGTAGGAACAAAGCTTGAGTGATTAGTTCCTTCAATTAATTAAATGACATACAAACTTGTTGATTATCATTGAACTTAGTCTCCTTGCACAACAATTCAGTAAGAGGTCGATAGATGCGGCTAAAGTCATAGATGAATCTTCTGTAGAACCCCACATGCCCCAAAAATGACCTCACGTTCTTGACTATCTGAGGTGGCTTTAAATTGGCAATCACATCCACCTTTGCTGGGTCAAATTCCATGCCATGCTTGGAAACGACGCAACCCTGCACAATCCCCTATGTGACCATGAAGTGGCTCTTTTCCCGTGATAACACCAGATTGACTTCATGGCATTTCTGAAGTACTCTGTCCGGTTGCTCAAGACAAGAATCGAAGCTGTCACCATAGAAAAAGAACTCTTCCATAAGCACCTCGAGAAAACTGCCTACCATCTTGGCAAAAACTGCAAGCATGCATCTCTGGAATGTCGCTGGTGCATTGCATAGTACAAAGGGCATCCTTCTGAAAGCATAGGTGCCGAACATGCAAGTGAAGGTAGTCTTCTCTTGATCCTCAAGGACGACTGCCACTTGGTTGTACCCAGAGTACCCATCAAGAAAGAAGAAGAACTCCTTGCCGACCATTCTTTCTAGTACTTGATCAATGAATGTCAAAGGGAAGTGGTCCTCCTTGATTGCTACATTAAGATGGTGGTAGTCAACAAATACACATCGGGATGTTGGTACTCGAGTAGAGATCTCCTCTCCTCTGTCATTTATAACCACGATGAGCCCTATCTTTTCGGAACAACATGCAGAGGGCTCACCTATTTTGATCGGAGATGGGATAAATGAAGCCAACATTACACCATTTCGTGATTTCATTCATGACGACGTCTCACAGATTTGGGTTTAGTCTTCTTTGGAATTCTCAGGATGGCTTGGAATCTTCTTCCAAATAAAGGTGGTGTGAACACAGAGCATAATAGAGACAAAAATCCCTGGTGCTACGTGGGATTGCAGAGAGAAATCGTAACTCCTCGACGCGTTGGGCATGGGTTCTTGTGGGAAAAAAGCAGACCCTCGATCTGAGTACCACACCCTGGATCCCCCAGCCGGATTAGGACATCGATTTCTCACAATCTTCCACACCCACCTCATCCTTAAGGACTCTAATTTCTCTGAAAACTTTTGTTGAATCACTAAATTAAAATCGAAAAGATAACCGCTTCCACGACACTTTTTGTGTGAGTTGGTGAAACAACAAATTGTCTAGTGTATTGTGCTGTGTATGCTAGGTCGTAGGTCTCTGAAAAATCCAGTGCAACAATCATTAGAGTACGACCCAATTTATAGAAGAAAATCCAACCCATCTCCTTCAATTGAGAATTCACCTGACCTTAGAGACATGGGAGAAGAAAGACCAAATCCTATGTACCTCATCCTGCATCAACTGCAACTATTGAGAGAGGAAAATGTGATGATCCGTCACACCATTACACCTCTCATCCGACCACCGCCCATAAGCATACATTATAACCCTGCTGCAGAAGACTTAGTTCATTGGGTCCAAATCCCGCCTGAAGTAGGAGACTTTGAAATAAAGCCCGCATCACTCTCCTTGATCCCAAAATACTATGGAAATGACTCTGAAGACCCCTTCCTCCACATCCAAGATTTTCGACCTGCTTGTGACACCATGAGTATCCCTGGGGTAGAAAAAGAATACATCTAAATGAAAGCCTTCACCCACTCACTCAAAGACAAAGAACTCCAATGGCTTCAGAATTACGGAACCCCTCTCACTTCATGGGATGTCTTAAGGGAAGTCTTTATCAAGAAATACTTTCCCATAGGAAAAACCAACGCCCTGAGACAAGCTATTTCATCTTTCACCCAGAAAAACAGAGAACCCATCCATGAAGCTTGGGAGCGTTTTAAGGAATTACAAAGGAAATGCCCTCATCATGCAATCCCCAAATGGAAATTGGTTTAGATATTTTATGAGGGTATAGATACATCATTTAAGAGAGTGATTGATGGCTCCTGCGATGGAAATTACATCAGCCGTGATGAACATTTTGTTTGGACTTTATTTGAAAATATGGCTGACAATTCGGTGAATAGTTCCTCAATTGAACAATACGGTGGGAACATGAGGACAGTCAATATCATTGATCATGAGAGATCTAGCAATGAGAATCCTGACAAATGGAAAACCCTATCAAACCAAATGAACCTCATGAATCAAGCCATAGAAAAATTGGCCATGAATAATCCCACCAGCCATGAAGTTGACCACACCACATTCACCCATAATCAAGATATAAATTCTGAGACTATGAATTGTGTGCAGAGAAATCAAGGAGGAACATATTCAAATAACCACAACACATGGAGAGAACAATCGAATTCTGGGTGGAATGGACAAAACAACTATCATTTCCAAAATCACACCCAACCCAAACAACCGATAGCACCGCCCGTGACTCAACCCTCCACCACTGCGGTAAATTTCGATGCCTTGACTCAAGCAATACAACAACTGGCTATAGCACAACAACAGACCACTGAAGCTCAACAAAAAGCCAACTTTGAGAATGCCCGACAGTTTGCCGAGATCAGATCTTATACCCAAGCCCTGTCACCTCAACCTCTACCCAATCCCAACACCAACAAGGCTAGTTCGTCTACAATACTTCAAACTCCACAACCTCCCGGATCTTTCACTTCACCACCTGGTTTCCAAAACCAGAATCAAGGATTTTTTACATCTTCTAGGACAAATCAAGGGAACCCACAACAAGCATCTAGAAACCAAGTCAATTTCAAAAAACCACCCCGCCCAAACCAATCTGCTAATGCTGTCACTCTGAGAAATGGGAAAACCACTTCCGCCTACACCAGACCGCTAGCTTCAGAAGAACAAATTGAAATAGAGGAGGAGCCTGATGATGAAGAGAAGCTAACTGAGACAACCATGCCCCTTCCTATCTCCCCTTCCATAACTATCCCCTTTCCCGGAGCTCTTCACCGGAGAAAACCTCGATCTTCCACCATCGATCCAGAGCTAGAAAAACTATTCTCTGACATTGTCATTGAGATCCCTCTCTTAAAAGCCCTCGAACAAGTTCCAGCCTTCTTCCGGTTTTTGAAGGAAAAATGCACACCAAAACGGAAATCCAAGGGAAAAAGTAGAAAAGGACAATGAAGATATTGAAAGACATGTGCTCCTTCAAGCAACAACCAATGCCATCTCTCAATTCTTACCCACCAAAAAGAAAGATCCAGGAGCTCCTCTAGTTAGATGCACAATTGGCAAATTAACCTTCGACCACACCCTGCTAGATAATGGCGCTTCCATCAATCTTCTCCCGACTGCTATTCTGGAGCGATTTGACCTAGGAAAACTGAAACCTGTCTCAATGACTTTGCAAATGGCTGATCGATCTGTGAAAAGACCAAAAGGACTACTTGAGGATGTGATAGTTGATGTTAAAGGTCATAAATTCCCGGTTGATTTTGTTGTGATGGATATGGATCAAGAAAATATATTGAGTGAGACACCAATCATACTAGGATGACCATTTTCGGCCACTGCTAAAGCTCATTTTGATTGTGAGGTTGGAAGAGTTGAATTTAAAATCAATGGCCAAGTCATTCCTGTTGATCTTGTCACCCCTACTCCCACTGAATCTGAGACCGAAGAATGTGGTTGGATAGAACGATGTGTTGTTCTAAATATTCAAAAAGACTTTGCCCCAATCCATCTCACCAAAGATCCTTTAGAGGTTAGTCTGAACACCTCTAGATCCTCTTACAAAAACACTTCTCATGAAATTTCTACCTACAATCTGAATCTTGCACTAGAAGCTCCACCATGCCCTCTCATCGGACAAGAAATTAACGAGCTTGATAATGCCTGGGACACATTAGACTCTGAACTCACATTGACCTCAACCATGATCATGCCCATGATGGAACCACCATTTGAGACTATTTCTGTCATAGACTTAGGAAACACTACAACTCTAAATCCATCGACAACCACTGTTGAATTAGAACCACTACCCAAATATCTGAAGTATGCTTTCTTAGATGATGCTCACACTCTACCAGTCATTATCAATGCCAACCTAAATCATATGAAAGAGAGCCAACTAATGGAGGTTTTGAAATGGAATTCTCGGGCCATTGGATGGAAGATAACAGATATAAAAGGAATAAGCCCCACATTCTGCACTCTTCATATATATATGGACAATGATAGTAAACGCTCTCGAGAAATGCAAAGACGGTTAAATCCCAATCTGCGAGAGGTTGTGAAGAACGAGATCTATAAATGGGCAAGTGCGGGTATCATTTATCCTATCTCTGACAGCCCCTGGGTCAGTCCCCTCCAAGTTGTCCCCAAGAAGGCTGGATTAACAATTGTCAAAAATGAGAAAGGTGAGGACATACCCACTAGAGTAGCCACATCTTGGAGAGTCTGTGTAGATTATAGGAAACTCAATAAGGCTATTCGAAAAGATCATTTCCCATTACCATTCATTGACCAAATCATTGAGAAGCTAGCCGGAAAAGAAATTTTCTACTTTTTAGATGGATATTCCGATTATAATCAAGTAGCCATAGCACCAGAAGATCAAGAGAAGACCACTTTCACTTGTCCATTTGGAACATATGCCTTCCGCCGCATGCCTTTCGGACTATGTAATGCCCCAGCAACATTTCAAAGATGATGATGGGAATTTTCACTGATATGATCGGCGATTTTATGGAAGTATTTATGGATGATTTCTCTATTTTTGGAGACTATTTTGAGGAAACACTAGGATTTTTAGATAAAGTCCTCCAGAAATGCATTGAAGTGAACTTGATATTATCTTGGGAGAAATCATATTTTATGGTGAAACAAGGGATTGTGTTAGGATATATTGTGTCAAAGAAAGGGATGGAAGTGGGTCCATCAAAAATTGAGACAATCACCCATTTCAGTCCACCGATGAACATCAAAGGTGTTCGGTCCTTCCTAGGTCATGTCGGCTTTTACCGCCGCTTCATCAAGGACTTTTCGAAAATTTCCCGTCCTCTCACAAAATTACTGGAAAAAGATCAAGACTTCACTTTTACTGAGGATGCATTTGAATCTTTCAAAACCCTGAAGAAAATCATCACTGAAGCACCCATCCTACAACCCCCGGATTGGAATTGTGAATTTGAGATCATGTGCGATGCATCTGATTATGCTGTGGGGGTAGTATTGGGTCAAAGGAAAGAATGGGAAACCTTATGCCATTCACTATGCCAGTAAAACTCTGGATGATGCTCAAAAGAACTACATTGTGACTGAGAAAGAACTTTTGGCTGTAGTGTTTTCCATAGAGAAATTTCGATCTTACATCCTAGGATCCCACATCATCATCTACACAGACCACTCAGCTTTGAAATATCTCTTCACAAAGATCTATGCTAAGCCTAGATTCATTAGGTGGGTATTACTGCTCCAAGAATTTGATTTGGAGATTCGAGATACAGACGGAGCAAAGAATGTCGTGGCTGATCATCTTTCACGACTCCCTTCCCCAAACACAGACACAATCCCAATTTCCGATAATTTTCCAGATGAAAGTATCATGTCTGTTTCTCAACTCCCTTGGTATGCAGACATCGTCAATTACATCGTCAACTCCACATTCCCTGATGATTGGCCAAAACATAAGAAAGACAAAACCAAAGCCCAAGCCCGATACTATCACTGGGAAGACCCTTTGCTCTTCAAAGAGGGTACTGGTTTGATATGGAGACGATGCATCCCTGAATCTGAAGTCAACGATGTCCTAACTCACTGCCACACTTTTGGGTGTGGAGGACACCACTCAGGGAAGCGCACAACCGCTACAGTCTTACAATGCGGTTTCTACTGGCCCACACTCTTTAAAGATGCCCATCATTTTGCTCAATGGAGAGAACCGATCTTCTTCTCTGAACAAGAGGAATTTCAAGCTTCTTTCGGATCCTCCCTATCTCCTGATCGAGCTTGTTTAGGTAGATGTTGCCTAATAGGGCCGATTCGTCGGACCGGCGGGCGTTGATCGAGTCAAGCCGATGCCCCAAGAGGTCAAACAGGAAGGGGAATCTTGTCCTGCCTGTCAGACTAATGGAACAATGACTCGCCGTAACATGATGCCCCTCCAACCCGAGCATATAGTCGAGATCTTTGATACTTGGGGAATAGAATTCATGGGACCTTTCACCACATCACATGGTTACCAACACATTCTTCTCGCTGTTGATTACGTCTCTCATTGGGTAGAAGCCATTCCCACTCGTGCTGCTGATAGCACAACCATTGTCAAGTTCTTGAACGACCTATTCTCTCGATTTGGATTGCCAAAGGTGGTCATCAGTGATGGAGGCACCCTATTTCTGAATGCTTCAGTTAAGAAGTTACTCAAGAAAAATAGGAGTCGAACACCGTGTCTCAACTACCTATCACCCACAGACCAATGGAATGGCCGAGCTATCGAATCGAGAAATCAAGACCATCCTCCAGAAAATTGTCCGCTCTGATCGTGAAGACTGGTCTCAACACTTACCTTCTGCTCTTTGGACCTACCGTAGAGCTTTCCGTACACCCTTAGGAATGAGCCCATATAGGTTGGTCTATGGAAAGTCTTGCCATCTACCTGTAGAGATACACCGCAAGTCACTCTGGGCGATCAAGAAATGTCATTTGGATTATGATGAGGCTGGAAAGGAAAGACTATTGGACTTATCTGAACTGGAAGAATTGAGATCACAAGCCTATGATAACAACCTGCTATACAAAGAGAAAATCAAGTTGTAGCACGATGCCAACATTTCGAGGAAAACATTTAAAGAAAATCAAAAAGTATGGCTATTTGATGCAAAACTGAAGTTATTTCCAAGAAAACTGAGATCGAAATGGAAAGGACCATACATTGTAACTCAAGTATTCGATAATGGCTCAATAGAAATTTCTGACCCAAACACTAAAGCCACTTTCAGAGTTAATGGTCAAAGACTAAAACCCGTTGTTGAAACATCTGGTCCTATGCCTGTTTGCACAACATACCTTCTGCAGGAAAAATAAACCACCACATCGCCAAGCTGAGACATTAAATCATGCACTCTCGTGAGCCTCTCCTCACAGGTATCTTTTCGTCTTACTGCTCGCATGTTTATTTTTACTGCATTGCATTAGATAAGTATGGGGGTACCCCTCTGCATTACATTCCAAAAAAAATCACATCCCTTCCGATCTTCCTATTTGTCTTCACCATGAGGACATGGTTTGTCTTAAGTATGGGGGGTGTGTCTGCATAGTTTTTCAAAATTGCATACTCATTCCAAAAAAAATCTCTTTTGCAAAAATTCCCCTAAAAATATTTTCAAAAACAAGAAAACCACCAAAAATACAATCCTTCCTAGTTTTATCCTATTTTGAGAATTCAGATCTTCACTGCATAAATCATAGACTGAGGTTGAGTTGACCCTAATCCACTTAACTTCATCAGAATTTCACTAGGCATGAGTTTTTAAGCTTTCTTCAAGACCATATGGACTTTATTCTCTCAGTTCCACTGACTCTACTAGTGAATGAATTTCTGTATCTAACTAGATCACCTGAGAAACTAGTAGCACTCTTAAACTCTTCAGTGGATATTAAGCATCTACACATTGCACTTAGCTTGATTGAGTTTATTTTACGAGATATAATTACAATCTAGTTAAGGTGAGGAGTTGTCCTCTTGGTTGTGCCAATGCCTTAACCTTATCTATAGTCAGTGAAGGAACCTGACTACGGAGCAACATGATCTCTCTAGTCTAAGTGTGTCAGCAATTAAGACAGTATCGTGCCTCCAAAGACAATATTAAGCCGATACTACCTCTTGATGCCAAAACCCAAGACAAAAATACCACAAAAAGGCATATCACAATACAAATGCCAAAAACCACCAATCATGCAAAGATACACAAAGCAAAAGCAAAGAAGACCACCAAATAACCCTCCTCCACCAAAAAGCCATGGTAGTAGCCCAATGATGCTACCTAAATTCTTAAAAGAGGCCCAAAGAGGCCCAGGGTTATGCTCTGCAAAAGGAAAAAATGAGAGCAACGGACCAAAGCGGTCTACGGAAAACTCCAAAAATTAAGTCCCATTCTCCAAAAACTATGGCCTATTTGTCTCTATGCTGACATACATGGGTGAAAAGAGAATATGCCTGAATTCAGGTGAGGACTGAGGCTATATGACTAGGGAATCATTCGGTACCTTGATAGATTGTGTTGTTAACTCGTCTCTTGACTCACGAAAGCTAAAACTATCACTAACACTGTTTATATCCACTCAAGGTCAGAGAATACATGTTTCTTAGGGATTAGCTGACTTGATTGATCTTATGAAACCATGCCTGATTTTGTTGGAACTGAGAGGCTGTTGAAACTACAAACTCGAGACAAGTTGACAATTCAAACAAATCATTAATCCAAGGGTGAACTCTACTGAAGTCCGTGTATTTGTGCGGTTAGGATCTGAAAAACTCAAGACTTTGTGGGTATGTCTTCTGTAAACCCTCACCCAACCTATCTTGGCTATTCTCCTTATCCTTTATTATTTCTTATCTTATTCTTGCTCGGGACTAACAAGACTTAAGTATGGGGGTGTGATGATTACAATATATAGAGAGATAATATGATCAAATTATGTGATATACATCCTTAATGATTGATATGTAAACTCCAAATTCACATAATCTATATTCCTTACTTACAACAGAGAAAATATCCATAATTGCATACAATCTCTGCAGAAATCAACTGATCATGATTTTGTAATCAAGTAAAATATTTTCAAAAATATCGATTACATATTTTATGATTCTGAATCATTTTTGTTAAGTCACCTAAATATAACGTAACTAATTATCTACATGAACTAAGCAAATCATATGGAAGAGTTTGGGTATATACAGCATTGAATATAACACATTGATATAACTCTACAAAACCTCACTTTTTATTGGGAAGAAAAAGGAAGGGAGGACAATATAAATTGCCCACTCATTATAGCATGGATAAAGCCTATAGCTTTTTGTTGGAAAGAAATAGGGAGGGGGTATAGTGTAAAAGACTAACTCTTTATTTCCATAAAGAGAGCCACCCTCATCATACCTTCCCCATGCATATAAATAGCCCACGTACTATCACTTCCCCATGAGTATGTCTTCCCCATGCACATCCATTTACAACTTTGTCTTTACTTGCATGGCAAAACTTTATGCATAATCTATAAAAAGAGCACTCACGCACCTCTCTCTACCTCTCTTCTCTCTCTCTCTCTCATTATTTCACTCACGCACAGTCCCCATCCCCATTCCATTTTTTTCACGCACAAACCTTCCCCTCCCTCACGGGTTTAGCCCTCCTCTCAGGCATCTCTCTCGCACTTCATATCTTTCCCTCTCGTTTCTCTTTTCTGCAGGTACACGCACGCAGCAGCACACTCCAAGCCTCCTCCTCCGGTGCACTCTAGCTGTAGTTCTCCTGTACCTCATGCGCCCGTCATCGCGTATCGGCGTTTTCCTCTTACGCACACACTGCTGTGCGCGATTTCGTCTTCTCCGGCATGCAGCAGCATACTCCAAGCTCCTTGCGTGCATCTTCATCCTTTAGCTCAGTTACCGCGTATCCTTGCGCGGGCATAGAAGTGCAGCCAACGTTCTCTAGCAGCCCCCCGCGCTTCAGCCATACTCTAGCAGCTGTGCATCCAAGCCTGCACGACACCGGCGTACCACCGTTCTCCGCCACTTCAGCCCACACTTCCCTATTCATGCATCTAGCGGCTCATGCACCCGGCTCCATCGTCGTCGACATCGTCTTCATTCCGCTTCCGGATAGAGAAGCATTTCTTTCCCTTCTTATTTGTCACTTGTATTTTTTCTATCTTAGTTAATTTGTTTAAGTTGAATTTGCAAGAACAACTTTTATTGTGTAAGCTATTCTCATCTCCATTTTTCTTGAAAATATATGCAATGCAAGTTTTATATTTCATCATTCTCTCTTGAAAGCTTCCAAGTAAATCTCATCTTCCCATATTAAATTGCGAATCAACCCCCACTTCCTTACTTAGTTGCACTCATACCATCATTTGCTTATTCTAAGTTGTAGGAAGTATTCTCACCGCAGATCACATTCTGTTATAAATTTTCTTTCATCACAATAGATTTAAAATTTAAATCAAGTTTTAAAGAAGAACAAAAAGAGCGAGTTTGCTTAGTCCCTGTGGATACGAACCTCTACTTGCACTATACAAATCATATTATTTCCAACATGCTTGTAGTTGTAATATTATTTGTTTGATTGCGGTTTTGCGTGGAACAACAACGACGTGGTAAAAACAATTTTTTAAACCGCGTAAAATCGTGTCAACAGTGGCCATCACCCCTTTTTAGGAACGTGGTCAATCTCCTCCTCAAAATCTCCATGATTTGTTGATTTAATTTGGAACTAATTTATATTGATTTATCAATAGATATTAATTTAAATTAAATTAATAGTTGTTGTATTTGTACAACAAAATCATGTCTATTGAAAGTAACACAAATTAATTTCATCCATTGATTTTGTGTTCTCCATGGATTGAGATCCATGGACTCCCAAAATACTATATAAGAAGAGGCACCCCTTGCTCTTCAAGTAACATCAACATCAAATAATTGCGCTCTCCCTCTCTCTCTATACACCAAGTCTCTCTCCCTCTCTCTCATTGTGGCCATCCATCATGGAGCCCTAGAGAGAGTTGCCATAACCGCAACATCATTGTTATGCTGCCATATTATTTTCTCGTGGATCTCCGTCTCCTTCGGTGCGACTTGCTCGTGAAGAAGACGGCGGATCGCGTGTGACAAGATAAGGAGATCTGCCTCTTGGATCATCAACATGGATTGCGAGGAGCACATGTCTCATCAACGCGCTCACAAGCTTCTCCTCCGTTGGATCGAACTTGAGACAGGAGGTCTTTTCGTTTAGAGACTCGATCGCAACCACACTTCAAGAGGCAAACTTAATACTTGTTTGTGGTTTAGAGATAAAATGAACCGAGAAGTGTTCTTGGATCATGTGATTTCATCTTTGATTTTTTTTAAATTCCACTGCCTTGAGCAACTAGTACGACTAGTCCCTCCCGATCACATACTATGCGATCCTCACACTTCCGTGATGCGCTTAAGGATCTTCCCATATCCTTCACCACTGTGACATACTTCTTGAACTCTAAATGGCCCTATCCATTTGCTCTTTACTTTGCCTGGGAAGATCTTCAACTTTGCATCAAATAGCCATACTTTCTGTCTAGACTCGAAGGTCTTTCATATGATATGCCGGTCATGCCAGCGTTTGACCTTTTCCTTGTACATCAATGTGTTATCATATGCATAGTCTCTGAATTCCAGGGGCTTGGTCAAATCCTCTTTTTGTTTCTAACCACCTTTTTGTGAGTCCAAATTATAAATGCTGATTGCCAATGATTTATGACTCGATTCTGTTGGCAGATGGCACGACTTTCTATATAAAAGATGGCAAGGCGACTTGCCTAACAGAGACTTGTAAGCGGTTCTGTATGCCTAAAGGACAGAGTCCAAGAGTTCGGACCAATTTTTCCTGTCCGGCTTGACATGCTTCTGGAGGACCATCTTGATTTCTTTGTTTGATAATTCGGCCATGCCGTTGGTTTGAGGATGGTAAGGAGAGGCGACTCTGTGCTTGATGCCGTACTCCTTTGTTGATTTCTTGACCTCTCGATTAATGACTACCCCCCGTCTGATATCAATATCTTCAGAATCCCAAACCGTGAGATGATGTTCTCTTTCAGGGAGCGATATATTGTACGACTGCCTGCAGCTTGAGCGGGAATAGCTTGAACCCAATGACTCACATAATCAACGATAAGAAGGATGTGCTCATATCCCTAACTATTGGGGAAGGGTCCCATGAAATTGATGCCCCAAACATCGAATACATCCGCAATATGGATGATCTTCAAGGGCATTGAAACTTTAGCTGTAAGGGTACCTTTCAATCTCTGACAGTCAGTGCCATGCTTGTCATATGCTGTGACATACTTAAATAGTGTCCACCACCGGGGGCCATACTGCAATACTTTCGCTGTCATTTTATCTCCAGAGTGGTGCCTACCAGATTTGAGTGAATGGGAATGCTTGAGGACACTATTCTTCTCCTCTTTGGGGATACACTTGTGCCAAATACAATCTGCTCCTTCCCTAAATAAGATAGGGTCTTCATATTGGTAGAAATGGATACTTGACAAGAATTTGTCCTTATGGATCTTTGTTCAATCTTGTGGAACTGCGCCTGAGATGTGGTAGTTTACAATATCGATATACCAAGGGAGTGAATCCACGACCAGATTGACTCATTAGGAAAGGTGTCTGTGATGGGTGCACTGCTCAACGGAGGCTGTTGTTGCTCAATTCTAGAGAGGGGATCTTCTACTACATTCTGAATCCCATGCTTGTCCTTGATCTCCAAATCAAACTCCTGGAAGAGAAGGATCCATCTGATCAATCTAGGTTTGGCATCCTTCTTCTATTGTAAATATATGATAATAGAGTGGTAAGTATATATAGTGGCTTTTGATCCAAGAAGATAGGACCTGAACCTCTCAAGGGTGAACACCACAACCATCAATTCTTTCTCTATCATAGTGCAATTTCTTTGAGCTTCATCTAGTGTTTTGCTGGCATAGTGAATGACATAGGGCACATTGTCTTTCCTCTATCCTAGGACAACCCCAACTACAAAGCTGACGCATCCATCATGATCTCAAAAGGAAGAGACCATTCTGGCTGTTGTAGGAACAAAGCTTGAGTGATTAGTTCCTTCAATTAATTAAATGACATAAGAACTTGTTGATTAACATTGAACTTAGTCTCCTTGCACAACAATTCAGTAAGAGGTCGATAGATGCGACTAAAGTCATATATGAGTCTTCTGTAGAACCCCACATGCCCCAGAAATGACCTCACATTCTTGACTATCTGAGGTGGCTTTAAATTGGCAATCACATCTACCTTTGCTGGGTCAAATTCCATGCCATGCTTGGATATGATGCGACCCAGCACAATCCCCTATGTGACCATGAAGTGGCTCTTTTCCCATGATAACACCAGATTGACTTCATGGCATTTCTGAAGTACTCTGTCCAGTTGCTCAAGACAAGAATCGAAGCTGTCACCATAGACAAAGAAATCTTCCATAAGCACCTCGAGAAAACTGCCTACCATCTCGGCAAAAACTGCAAGCATGCATCTCTGGAATGTCGCTGGTGCGTTGCATAGTACAAAGGGCATCCTTCTGAAAGCATAGGTGCCGAACAGGCAAGTGAAGGTAGTCTTCTCTTGATCCTCAAGGACGATTGCCACTTGGTTGTACCCAGAGTACCCATAAAGAAAGAAGAAGAACTCCTTGCCGACCATTCTTTCTAGTACTTGATCAATGAATGTCAAAGGGAAGTGGTCCTTCTTGATTGCTACATTAAGACGGTGGTAGTCAACAAATACACGTCGGAATGTTGGTACCCGAGTAGAGATCTCCTCTCCTCTGTCATTTATAACCAAGATGAGCCCTATCTTTTCGAAACAACATGCAGAGGGCTCACCTATTTTGATCGGAGATGGGATAAATGAAGCCAACATTACACCATTTCGTGATTTCATTCATGATGACGTCCCACAGATTTGGGTTTAGTCTTCTTTGGAATTCTCAGGATGGCTTGGAATCTTCTTCCAAATAAAGGTGGTGTGAACACAGAGCAGGATTTAACCTGCGGAGGTCTGAGACATGCCAACCAAGTGCCTTGCGATTTTTCTCTAGAACCTCGAGAAGTCAAGATTCTTGATCCAGGGTCAGCCTGCTGCTGAAGATGACCAGATACAATTTCTACACCCGCAATGAAAGCATACTTATGGCCTGCTGGTAGTGAATTTAATTCAGGTTCTGACCTGGCCTACTTTTCGGTCACTTTAGAGGCTGTACTGGTCGGGGGATGACCTGCCATTGTCTTAGAGGTAGTGATGCTCACCACAAGGCTTGTTGCTCAACTGACAATGAGTCAAACATATATTCAATGAATTCACCATGTTCGGGCTGGAATGACTCATCCATATCAAAAAGATGCATCAACGAATTTGATTCTATCTCCTAGGTGCCATCAGAGCATGTGTCGACTGTGCTTTCCCAATCCTCCTCAGGAGAGAGGATTTCTAGGGCCCAAGTGTTATTCAAAGAGAGGTGTGTGTTCGTTATTTTTGTAATAAAATCATAGTTTGCTTCAGGCAGTGCTGCATGACTTTCATCAAACACGACTTTGGGCTCGCTGACCATGTCTATTGTAATTCTCTGATTGCTCGAGCAGAATGTGATCTTGCTAGACCCTTAGTCAACTACGACCTCCACAATATACAGAAATGGTCGTCCAAAGATAATGGGGGTTTAGAGTAAGGATGCAGTAGAGTCCATATTAAGGACCACAAAATCGACGGGAAACTGCATATCATGCACCTTTACCACAACATCTTCCAACAAACCTTGGGGTCTTTTGATAGAGCGATCTGCAAACTACAGGATCATGCATGTTTGCTTCAGTGGACCTAGCCTGAATTCTTGCAGTAAGGATGCATGCAAGAGGTTGATGGAAGAACCACTGTCAAGGAGAGTCCACTCGAAGACTTGGTCAAATATCTCTCATCTGATCAAAGGTGCTCCTTTGTCTAGCTTATTTTGAGGGAGATTGCTGATGGCTGCGACTGTGGCCATGGTGAGGACATGCTTCTCTACCTGCCATCATCTGTTGTTGCGTGTTGATCGTGTTGGACATGCGATCCCACGACGAGCCATTATGCAATAAATGTTATTGCGAATATCATTCCCTAATCTGAAATGAAGAATAAATAATTTGCATAATAGGTCCCTTAGTACAATTAGGGTTATGTACCATGGCCATCTTGATGATCATACAACTGTTGATTCAATTATTAAATCATAGAGGCTGGTGCTTGGATGAATATCTAATGAGTTAGATTGAGGACTCATGAAGCATCGTCAAATGATTGTTAAGAGATGATCTCCAACCTGAGTAGGAGATGGCAATCCTGTCTCAGTTAGGCTGGTATCTGACCGACCTCTTGATGCAGGTCCTCTGCATAGGAATAGAGATTCGGAGGTGTCAGATTAGTTAGGTCAAAGAGTTGACTTAACGAGATCGAGATAACCAAAGTCCTATATCGTATGCTGTCATGATATAGGCACGCATCCTTTGACCGGAGACAAATGTGTTACTATATGTCTGAGTATGTACATTTGGCAGACCAATAGGTTGATGACCTAATCAAGGTCTATACACCGATGCGCTGGTGTGCATGCAAGGGCATATGAGTAATACGATCTCTCAAAGGGATCATACAGGTTCATTACTGAACCGGAAGACATGATCTCACTCATGATATATTGGGAAGAATCAAATTCCGTGCACGGTCGTCTCGCTTTGGAAGCCTGACTGAATTTGTAGGTTTGATATATACTTTTGGAAAGTATATGATCAAGACCTAGGTATGATATATGCTTTTGGAAAGTATATGATCGATACTAACTCCCAATGATCGAATGAGAAACTTAATGATAAAACTCTGAAGTAGACAGTGTAAAATTTATCTTATACTTCAGGTTTATTCTGAGTCTTCCAGTATGCAGGATGTACATGTATTGGGAATACCTGAGGGTGATGTGATAATAAACGATTGTATAACCATGACACTTCCATTCCTAGGGAGTGATGAAACGGGTCTGGATTTTAGTGTCTCCTCTCAGTGGAGAAGTAATCTGATCTTAGTCCAAATATTGGACATTGATCTGAATGTGATTCAGATTCAATGAGAAGATTAGATTTACGGTCTTGATTTAATCAAGCATCTATGGGAGGCCCGAGATCTGGATTTGAGATATGATCTCAATATCCTAGTCACTATACGTGGAACAATACAATCACCCTGTCCTTATCTCCAAGTATTCGCGGAGAAAGCGCATTATCCTTGAAAGAGTTCATGGATAATTCTATCATTGATATATGTATCCGAGCATTGAGAAAATGGATAATTAGATGTGATTTAATTATCACGATAATATGAATTTGATTCATATTATAAGTAGAGTTATCTTAGACAATTAAATGCGATTTGATTATCAATGATGTGAATAATGTGAATGTGATTCATATTATTTGAGCACATGAGAATAGAGATCCAAGTTGATTAAATGTAGTTTAATTATCATGGATATGAATAATGTGGATTGCACTATCCATATTATTTGTATATATTATAAATATGATTTATAATATATAAGAGAGAGCTATTTGTAATTTACATTTGTTAATTAAATGTTAATGTGAATTGGATTCACATTGAACATTAAATTGAAAATATAATTTACATTTTATTTTGGATTATGAATGTGATTCATAAATTTCCAATGGCAAGATTGTAATATTCACAAAATGATTATGAATTATTTTGTAGAATAATTTACAACAATTATTGTTGTAAATAATTGGAGACATATGAATTATGCAATCTTGAGATTGCATTGAGACTCCCCCTTTCCTAATAGGAGAGGGGGGACGGCCACCAATCCTTAATGGAAAGGGTGGCCGTCCACTCTTCCTTTATGGAAGGGAGGAGCCTCCTTTCCATTATCTTCAATGTTAGTTGATTTAATTGGTGATTGAATTATATTGATTTATCAATATATATTTAATCTAAATTAAATTTATTATTATTGGTTTTTACCAACACAAATCTTGGCCATTAAAAGAAACACAAATCAATGAGAGCCATTGGATTTGTGTTGTCCATTAAATTCTGCTGCATCGAGCAACTAGTGCGACTAGTCGCTCCTCGTCGTATTCGATACGACGTTCACGCTTCCGTGATGCGCTTGAGGATCTAGCCATATCCTTCAAGTGGTATCAGAGCCTTAGGTCGAAGGTTTTGGATAAGATCTGAATAAGATTATAGAATTCCAACTTCCCAGACCTATATCTCCCAAATAAAAACCCGAAATGCATCAAAATCACCTTTAATTTTATATAATTTTAAATAAGCTATTTAATGGAGGTGGTTTCACATTTGGCGGAGCTACGGTTTGAAAGTTGAGTTTTGGACCCCTATTGTATACTTGTACAGATTAAAATATTCATTTTATTATTTATTCATTCTTTTTATAATTTGTATTTTTAAATTTTGTAAATATTATTTATAATAAATATGTGTACTAAAATCAGAATAAAAACTCAAAGAAAACACAAAATAAAATACTTGTATATATAACATACCTAGGTATAATATCTATACATATACCTATAGAATTGCTATTTATATTTTATTAAGTGTACAAAATACATCAGAAAAATCAAATAAAAATATATTTAAGTGTATAAAACTATTTTATAAATTTAAAAATAATAAACAAAATAAATAAAATTAAATATACAAAATAAAAATAAAATATTAAAATATATAGAAGAATATACCTATATAGGACATAAAAGGTAACTTGTAATTATATACCTCATAAAAATAAATAAAAATCACCATAAAATTCTTTATAAAATAAGGAACATTTTTTATTTTATAACCTAAAAGAAATAAAGTCATTTACTATTTTATTTTAAATTTACAAATAATTTTTGCTTGGAATTTCCTGGTTGGTCCACGTGGACCAACCAGGTGCGGTCAAGTGTTGACCTCGGTCAACTCCCTGACCGAGGACTGCCAACCCTCTGGCAACTTGATTTCGGCCCGATTCCCCCATTTTTTTGAGCCAAATCCCTTCATCTTCCTCCGTCGCCTTCTTCTTGACTTCTTCTCTCTGTATATCCATGATTCTCGCCGTGCCTTCAGATTGCTCCAGATCTCCATCATTAGAGTGTGGTCTCGCCCGCAAGTCACACAACCATCTCTCTACTTAACGGACCCGCCACCTTTGAGCTCAATTTTGAACCCTTTGCGCGCAGCTTTCTCCCCACCTGTTGTGCTCCAAAGATAGAGGGAGGTGATAGATCCCCATTCTAAGCTTCAGGAGGGTCGAGGAAGGGCCGAGGCGGCTCCACCATCTCCGCCGACCACCGACGTTGAGGTTCTCTTCCTCTGGTTCCGACCATCGAGATATCCCTTCTCCCTCATTTCTTTTTGCTTCTTTTTAATCCCTGTAGTCGTAGGATTCGATTAGACCACTTAGATCCCCTCGCCGATCGCTATTTCGCCCTCCACGATCGCCTCGCCTGAGCGCACCTCTGACCGAGTTTCCCATTCACCGCTCTGCCAAACACAGCACCTCAACGGGGTCCAGGCAGTTTGCCCTGGACCCTCTGACTCATTTTTGCAGATCAACGCGCAAGATTCGCACCTGGAGCGCATTTTGGAGTGCTCACCGGAGATACCCTAACCCATTTCCTCCGCCGCCCTCCTAGCGGTGCACTGAAGCTTCTCCGACGACGTTGAGCTCTCCAACACTTGGCTCGACCTCCCAGGAGCACGCCCGGCCTTCTTGCACGCTTCTAGACCACCGGAGATCCGAGATCCAGCTCGGGGAAGCTTGCCTCGCCGGCGTTCTTCCCTGTTCTTCCTCCCCGCTTCTTCGGCGTCCGATCGCGCCGCTGCTCCAGATTGCACCTCGGCCGTCAGATCTTGGCCAGCTTCAGCTATCGATCATCTTCGCCAGATCTGATCTCAGCCGTTCATCTTTGAACCGGTATCGCATGTCCCTGAGCTGCCATGTGGATAAGTGGCAACGTCTCCGTCGTTCGATCTAGTAGCCGTGGGTATTTCGTACCTTTGACCCCAACCATTTCGCGTTTTATTTCAGTCCTTAAACTTTCAGGCATAGTTTAAATATTTTTGTAATATTTGCATTTAGCCCCCTACACTTATTATATTTGCACTTAGGTCTAATCCACGTCACCTCACGTGACTCATGCACGTGGGGTGGTGGGTATTTTGTAGTGGACCACCTGAGGTTTTTATATTTAGTATTTAGTCCAGGAAATTTTTATTTAAGATGTAATATTTTGGTAAAATTGCATGTTAGCCCCTGGAGCTTTGTGATATTGCAGAAATACCCCTACCAGGTCACGTGCCTAGTGCGCGTGAGATTGGCAATTTTGTAGGGAACCCCCTCCGGGTTTGGGTATTTATATTTGGTCCTGAAACTTTGTTTATTAGTTGAAATATTTTGTGGAAAATTGCACTTTGGCCCCTGTGTTTTAAGATATTTACATTTCTACAACTGCTAGTAGTGTAGTTTCTTTGTGCTTCATCTATTTATTTCATGCATCTCTAAATTGCTAAATAAATCCATAAAAATTTACATAGGTTCCTGTTGCATTGTAGTTTCACTCCATATTTTTAATTTGCATTTTCCCTAATTTTATATTTATAAAAAAATAAAAACAAGCATTTTTGTTACTGTTTGCATTAGAAAATACCAAAAAAATATTAAAACCCTCTGAAAAATTCTAAAAAAATTATATTTTGTGTATTTTAGTGTGTTTTAACGTCTTTCCAAAAATTATTAAAAATTTCAAAAGAAAACCCATAAAAATTATAAAACCTTAAAAATCTTCATAAAAATATTAAAAATTCCAGAGAAAGCCTAAAAATATAACCTTTGTCCCATAATTTTCCCTATTTTATTATCTTTTATTTAAAATTAATTTGGAGAATTTTTGTTACTATTTGATATTTTATTTCTCCATTTTAGTTTCAGCTTTTTATTTTATTCACTGTTTTCAGTATTTTAGTCTTTAAAAATACCAAACAAATTAGGAAAAATATAGGAAAATCACAAAATCATTAGAAAATTATAAAAAAACCAAAATATTTTATTTCCTGAATTTTACTTATTTTTACCTATTTTTATAAATATTTATTCCTCTCCTATCTTATATTGTATATATAGTTTATTTAAAGGAAAAATATAAAATATAAAAAGAAAATAGAAAATCAGATATTAAAATCAAAAAATAAAAATTAAAACTAAAAATTAAATAAAAAAATCTAAAATTAAAAACCCACCAAAAATAACACTTGTAGGCATTTGATCACTTTCATATTTTTCTTTGAGCACTATTGCCTTGTTCTATCCTGCTTGCGCCCTGAGTTTGAGACTCTACACATACTTGCACCTATATACACTTATTGTAGAGTATAATAAATTTTAACTCCACATTTACATTCATTGCTTGATTTGATTGTCATGGGTTAATTGTTGATTGGAGTCCGGATTTAGTGTGGTCGATTCAACGACTGAGTTCCCGCCTTGTGTGGAACTTAAGATCATCGACATTTGGCCTCATCACTCAGCTGCACCGGTAGCGGGCCCTCGCAACAAATTCACAAAGAGATATATGCTAGCATAGATAATCAAATAATGTCATCAAAATGAATTATATAGAAGGAATAATTGAATAAATTTTTGGATACAAAAATAAATAACTAATTACATCAATGAATCATTGAATAAGAAAATGAATGTACAAACTAAACTACAAGATAGGCTACACACACTGATCCCTAGCAACGATGCCATTTGATGAGCACTAGTTTAGCGAGGGTCTAGAAATCTCACAAGGAGAGATCAATTCGATGCATTGACCACTCGAGAAACCCATGATCAATGAACAATTAACCCACAATATATATTGAGCAATAAATAGTAAAAACTGAGTTAAAATTTATTATTCTCTACAAATTAAGTGCTTATCAAATAAACGTGTAGATGTCAAACTATAGAGAGCAAAATTGATAGCCTACAATTATTACTAATCCAAGTATATTATGTACAAACATATCCTTTATACATATATATATTTGTAGGTTTTTAATTTTGTATATTTTTTTGGATTTTTAATATATATTTGTATTTTATTTTTATATATGTATATATTTTTATATATCTTCTTCTTTTCTTAAAAGATGATAGAGTATATAGGGTATATATGCCATATAGAGTAATATAATTATAAATACTAGTAAAAATAGATAAAATACATAAATTAAAGTGTTTTTGGATTTGATATATTTTTATAATGTTTTTTATGTTTTTTCTAGATTTGTTTCTAATTTTTATGCATTTTTAAAATAAAAATATCCCAAATCAGGGATTAAATATTAAGCTGAAATTGACATGAAGATTAAAAATAGCAAAACACATCCAAAAATTTTCAAATAAATATTAATAGATAGATAGTAATATAAATAACATTCAGAAATAGAAAAACATATTTTAAGAATTTTAAATAATTTTTAATATTTTTATTGGATTTTAGAGCCTTTTGATTTTTAGCCTTTTACTTTTTCTATTTTTGACGATTTTTGGTATGTAAGTAAAATATGGTAAAATAGACGACATATAATTTTTTGGATTTTTTTAAAACATTTTTCTATTTTCTAGTATTTTATAATACAATCACGAATAAAAACATGCTCATTTTATTTTTAATAAATTTTTAAAATGCTAAAAATGCCAAAAAAATGGGGCGTTAAAATTCATGTTAGTAGACATTCAACCCTATTTTTGCATAATTTTAGGAGTATGGGTGCTATTTTTAATAAATTGAAATTCAAGTACCAAAATACATGAACTAGGATGGGTATTTTTGCAAATAAAATAAACATCATGGGCATACATCCAATTTTCCTATAAATATACAACACATTTAACAAATTATTGGACTAAATAAAAAACAAAAAGTTGTAAGGGCCTCCTTGTAATTTCTCCACCTCACGTGGGACAATGCGTGAGGTGACGTGGAATGGACCCAAATGTAATACAAAATAAATATATGGGCCTCTATGAAAAATTCCCATTTTGTTTACACTTGACATTTTATTTACAGGGTTAAAAAATAAATACAAAAATTGGGGGCTATATTAGCAATTTACCCTATCCTTTGAGTGGAGAAAGACGGCTTGATGCTAGTCACTTATACACGTGATGTCATCTCCACGACTGGTGCCCCTTCCCATCTGGACGCCTGAGATTAGATCACGGGCAGCGATCGAACGATCCAAGCTCTGGAAGATCTGACTCCTCTGGTGCGATCTGGAGCGAGGGGCTCCATCCAACGGTGCTATGTCCATTTCCAAGAATAGGGAAGAACAAGAGTGTTTTCTTCCTTGTTCCTCCAATTCTCATGCTTCGAGGCTCCTCTCGTGACGCTGGGTTCTATCCATGCTCCTGCTGCTGATCCACGTCCAATGGAACCTCTCACAAGGTCCAGGACCCACAGATGAGTCCTGTTGAGTCGATGGAGCTTCGGGCACTTGGGGAGTCAAACCTGGAGTCTATTCACCCCCAATAGGGACCTATGCAACCTGGGATCTGCACATGGGTGTTACTAGGTCTGAGACGATGAAGCTTGACCCATTTTGAATTTGTTGTACCTAAGAATGGAGGCGGGCAGCGAAGGTCCAGCAAGCGGTGGAGTTGGACCTTCGATTCGTGGATCGAGGGTCGATCCAGTTGGTTGGATGGTCGGTTTAGATGAAGAAGGTGCAGGGGAAGTTAGTGGGCATGATGAGGCGGTTGGAGATATGTCAGATCTTGGTGAAATCGGCTGGAGGTGAGGGGATCTGGCAAAACTATGCTAAACTACTAATCAAAATGTGAAACTAAAGACTGGAATGGAATTGAACTACAAGAACTAAAGCTACCTAAAATAGGAAAAAAGCAACTCTATACCTGAGAGGGGAATCATGGATCAGGGAAGCTGGAGCTCGCCGTGGGCCTCCTCCTCTCCTTGCTCCGACATACTCCAGGTGCAGGGGAGACTCGACTATCACTTGACCACCAATCATGAACACCTAGACTCGATCAGGAGCTCTAGGATGAAGAAGGGAAGGAGGGGCCGACAGATTATTTGTAGACATTAGGTTCTGGTGGACTTTGATGTGAATTATTTCCATGCTCGAGGAGGATTAGAAGGATTTGAAGATTCGACGTGAGTGAAGATCATGATGGGAACAGAATCCCAGAAGAGCTCGAGGTGGGAGGAGCAATAGGGTGGTCTGGAAAATTCAAAGAAGGCGTGCCGCCCGAGACTTCTGACAGAAGTCAGACGAAAGATGGGGAGTTGACCAAGGTCAACAATCCCTGGAAGCCCATTGGACCATGTCAACCTGCTACAAGACAAAAGAGCTCCTTCATTCAAAAATAATTTATTAAAAATAGTAAATGATTTTACGAATTTTTGATTATAAAATAAAAAATGTTTATTATTTTATGTAGTATTTAATATTATTTTTATTTATTTTCTAGTGTTATTTATTTTAAGTTAATTTTTATAGGTGTATTTATATGTATATTCATCTAAGTTTTTGTATATTTTATTTTTATTTTCTATTTTATTTTATTATTTTATTCTCTTATTTTATATATTTACAACTTATTTTTAGGTATACAAATATATTTTTATTATATTTTTTTGATATTATTTGTATACTTAAATAAATAGGGGTATAAATTATATATGTATAAGTACAAGTATTTTATCTATTACATTATTTTATTTTTATACTGTCTTTAGGGTTTTATTATAGTTTTAATATGTACATATACTATAAAAAATATTTAAAAAATTTTAAAAATATAAAATTATAAAAATAATAAAGAACAAATAAAATGAATATTTTATTCAGGTATATAGTACAATAAGGGTTCAAAACCTAACATTGACATTTTAACTTGGAAAAATATGAAACTACCTTCATTAAATAGCTTGTGAAAAGTTATATACAATTAAAGACGATTTTGATACATTTTTTGTTTTTATTTGAGAGATATGGGTCTGGGAAGTTTGGGTTTTGGCTTTTTATTTTGTTGATAAAAAGTACATTGTATATTGTTTTTACATGAAGTCATTTTTGTATTTTTCTATACATTATTATCTACAACTTTCATGTACAAAGTTTCTTTATTTGAGGTGTAAAAAGTGGAAAATAAAATAGGTCCCAAAAATGAATAAGTGGGATTTTTATTGTATTATTAGCCCTTATCTCTGCCTACTTTATTCCTTGTTGACCAAATCAATTCTTGACTTGGTCTCGAGGTTTAGAGTCATAAAATACATTTGTTATTTTATTCCTTTTCTTTTCTTATCTTTATTCTATAATTTTTGCATTAAAACAATATTATTTACACAATAAATCTAATAAACAATGAATGCTATTTTGTACAAGTTAATACTATTTACATGCATTAGCTAAGGGTTTTAAGGCCAAAATGATAGAATAAAGATGATGAAACGGATATTCATTAATGACATAACACAATTCCATCAGTCACCATGAAGTGACTCTTCTCCCATGAGAGCACCAAATTCACTTCACAATAACGCTGAAGTACTTGGTACTTGGCCAGATAGGTTAAACAAGTGTCAAAGCTGTCTCCGTAGACTGAGAAATTGTCCATGAACATATCAAGGAAACTACCCACCATATCTGCAAATATAGCCACCATACATCTTTGAAATGTAGCAGGAGCATTAAATAATCTAAATGACATCCGTTTGAAGGCGTACATCCTAAATGTACAGGTGAAGGTAGTCTTCTCTTGGTCCTTAGGTTCTATTACAACTTGACTGTACCCAGAGTGTCCATCCAAGAAACAGAAGTATTCCTTTTTAGCAAATCCTTGGACAATTTCATCAATACACAATAAAGGGAAATGATCCTTCTTAGTGGCAAGGTTCAGGCAACAGTAATCCACATAGACTCATCAAGATGCGGGTACTCTAGTCAGAATCTCCTCTCCTTTATCGTTTTTTACGATAGTGATTCCAGATTTCTTAGGAACCACATGTAATAGACTTGCCCATTTTGAGTCCGAGAGAAGATATATAGATCATGCATCACACCACTTCGTGATTTCTTTCATCACATCCTCCTAGAGGTTAGCATTCAAATGATGCTGAAAAAACGGGAAGGTTTGGCATCTTCTTCCAAGTAGATGTGGTGTGAGCATAATGAAGGGATTATCCCATGGAGATCCACAATCTTCCAGCCTATCGCCTTGTAGTTTCTTTCTAGAACATCAAGCAACCAAGATTCTTGGTCCTCGATCAGCTAAGAATTGATGATGACCGTGAACATATTTTTCTCACCCACAAGGAAGGCATACTTCAATGATGAAGGAAATTATTTCTACTCTTACAAGGTCTGAATCGGCCCAGTTATATTTGGTGACTTCGACAACTGTGGTCAGTGTCAGCCCTATCAACTGTAGGTTGTCCACCTTTGTTATATTTGGCTCTGAATACAAGACATAAGAAAGATCTATAAGGAATTCGTCTTGCTCGACTGGAATGGATTGATCTCAAATAGCCGAATTAGCTCCTCAGCAAAGAACTCATCCTCAGGGACTAGAGAAAATTCGACTGTGCTCTCCAGGCACTCCTCCTTGTAGAGGAATTCATGGGGTTTCAACATCATCCAAGAATAATGAAGTGTCTCTGATCTCTGCTAGAAAATAACAATCTTCTGTCTCCTTCTGCATGTGCTCACTCTCATGTGATATAGACTTGTGAGCTTCAGTATAAGGATTGTCTCAATCAGGACCTTATTGTTACATGAGCGAAAGGTGATCTTTTCAGTACCAAAATCAACTATTGCCTCAGCTGTTTGAAGGAATAACCTTCCCAATATGAGAGGGGTATGGAGTAAGGGCGCTGAGGTGTCCATATCTAGAATGATGGAGTCCATAGGAAAATGCATCCCTTGGATCGTGATGAAATCCTCCAAAATTCCTCTTTCCTGTTTCACTGATGTGTCTGCAAATTGCAAACTCATTCTTGTTGACTTCAGCGGTCCTAACCCAAATTCTTTGAGTAGTGATGTAGGCATCCGATTGATGGATGATACACTATCTAGGAGTGTCTGTTTGAACTCTTTATTGAACATCTCACATCTGATGAGAGGTGCTCCCGTGTCCTTCTTGCTCAAGAGGTTGCTGATAACATTGACAACAACCATGTTCAGAATGTGTTTGACCGTTTTCCCACATCCTCTTTTATGATGCTTAGTTGTACGTGTTTCCTTTAATCCTTTCTCATCCCATGCGTGTACTCCATGGCTTTTAACAAAGGTATTTTGAGCATTATATTTTGTAATATCTCCACAATGCCAGGATCAAACAAAGCTATTCTCAATTTCTTTACTATTTTGGATTTCATTGTATCAGGAAATGGAATGCGAGTGTCATCAAAAATAACATTTTCATTAATAGGAGTCTTATTTTGTACATTTGGATGACTAAACAAGGGAAAATAACCACAACCAAAGGAAAAGTGAAAGCAGGAAATTCAACCATCTTGATTCGCACGGGATCTGCTGCTGGTGCTGGCGTCTCTTTAGCTGCATCATCTTGACCTTGTCTATTATTGTCGAAATTGATTTTCTTCATTTATTTTGTTTTTCTGTGATGGCCGCTCCTCCTTCCTCATTGGTTCCAAAGCTCTATGCGGGATCAACTGATGGTAAAGAAGACTCGCCCGTAGAAGCTTTATCTTTCCCCTTAGCTATAACAATCGGCTATAGTGCCCTACTGCTCATGAGATTCACGACATTAGATAACATAAAAGAAATCATTCCTGAAGGATGTGGTGGGGTGATGAATCTTCATTTCATCATCGTTATTCATTTGTTTCAGCTTAAAAGCCCCTTATAAAATACCTGTAAAATCACTATTTTCAATCTTTTACCAACTCTAATTATTATGTAAATATTGTATATTTATCACTATTTTAACCTAAAATAAATAAACAAATAAAAGAAAAATAAAGGAAATAAGAGACAATATATATGCAAAATCAGACCCTGAGAAAAGGTCAAGACTTGACCTCATCGACAAGGAATAAAGTAGGGGGAGATAAGTCCTATTTACCAGAAAATCTGGAAAATTAACTTGTCACATGTATATATTCATAATCTGCACAATAATACACATTCTTTCATCACCAAATCCTTTGTAATTAACCATTATTTCTTCTTGTAATTTATGAATAAAATCCTCTTGTAAATAATAAAAATAATTTCATAAAAACTTGTATATATTGTGTAAATAACATCACTCTCCAAAAGCCACAAAGTACAAACTTTCAAGATCAATATATACTCGACCAAAACTCCAAATTCATCAAACTAACTTTCATTGTATTCCAAATTAAATTATCTTTAAAATGGAGGTGATTTCATAAAAATCAGAGTTAAGGTGTGAACTGTGGTCAACTAGGGTTCTATTGTATATTATACATATATATACTATGTATAATATATAATTATTTATTTTCTTATGCATAACTGTATATATT
The DNA here is from genome assembly GCA_037367405.1 of Ottelia alismoides. NCBI lineage: Eukaryota > Viridiplantae > Streptophyta > Magnoliopsida > Alismatales > Hydrocharitaceae > Ottelia > Ottelia alismoides. Next base: position 502,917 of record JAZKJV010011903.1, on the reverse strand, counting down.
ATATTTTTAATTAATTGTAAATACTGTATTTAACTCATATAAAATACAAATAAAAATCACAAAATCAAAAATCAACAAAAATAAAATCATGTATATATTGTATATGTATCACCATGTATATACTGTACTTATACCTATTTAATTAACCTAATAAACCAACTCTTAAAAATCAAATAAAATATAATTAAAATCCATGTAAAATATTGTAATTAACTAAAATATTACATTATATATTTGTATAGATAATTAATTAAAAATTAGAACCTTATATATATAGCTTTATATACCTATAAATAACACCTTGTATTTATTTTAACCCTTGTATATACATTAATTAATTAATTAAAAATCACTAAAATGAACTTTAATTTATTCTTAACATTTTTATTTATGTTATGTAACTAAATACATTCATTTCGATTTTTAATTCATTTTTTAACTTTTATTTACTGTTTTGTCATTTTCCAAATTTTGGTTGCATTCCACGTGTGCTCTGATTGGCCAATCCTGGGTCTGTTGACCCAGGTCAACTCCCAAGTCTCCGCCAACCACCTGCTAATCTCGTTTCTGCCGTTTCTTCGCCTATTTTCCCATATGCCTCGTTCACAACCTATTCCCACTTCCTTCTCCACTATTTTCGCCCGATCATTCATCTCACTCTTCATCATCTCATCTCCACCTATCACTCTTTGATTTGCGCCCATTTTGATTCAAATCCATACCAGACTTCATTCTATAAATATCGCCCCTCCACCTACGAGTGATTGGAATGTCCTTTGGCCGTCTTCCTTCCTGAGATCAAGTTCTGGAGAGAGTTGTAGGTGATAGCTACCATTCCGCAGGACCAAGAGTGTGAGTTAGCGTCTGTAGAACGCGATCCAACTATGCCACTGATGCCTTCAGCCGTGTCTCCGCCTCTCTGCCACCAGCTGTTGATCGAGGCGATTCTACCCCTTCTATCTTTTCCATAGGTAATATAGATAGATTGTCTTTAATTTAGCATTTCTTTTACACTTTAATTTCATTTCAATTACCTAGATCAGATTGCCTTCTTCAACCTCCGATCTGTACGATTGGATGAGTTCCGGCCATCCAAATCATCTTCTCACCACGCAAAACATTTACCCAATCATTATCCAGCTCTACCACCATCTGATCACCCTTGGATCATTCCAAATCCTAGGTCCGATCTCCATTCCGACCACCTTTCGCCAGAGACCCCCATCCATTCACTATTGCCTACGCTTGTTCCCTAATCTTTTGGCCAGAGCTTCCTCCGAGCATGAACGTGCCATTGCAGGGTCAAAGCATGGTGAATAAACACTTAATCGAGTTTTGGAGGTTCGCCTGAACATCGATTTGCTTCAACTGTTCAATAGAGGGAGTACCAGGGAGTAGTAGCACTTTTCAGCAGAATATTTGGGCGAGCCAAGATCAAGTTCTCCCTGATAGAAGCTCATTGGAGTTCTCCTTCATTCCAGTTCCTCCAGGTACCTTCAGGTACGTCAGATCAGGAACTCAACGCCAGATCAGATCCAGACTGTTGATTTTGCCCCAAAGTTTGGCCGTTGATCAGATCATCTAGCGCGATGGAGTATGTTGAAGCACACGCTTCATCCTTAACCATTAGATTAAAGGCTCCACACATCAGAACCGTTCTTTCTGCCATGTAATTTAAGGGTAATTTTGCACCCCAACCCTTGTCTTTATTTTATTATTAAATACATCCCTGCGAGGACATGTGTCGTCTTGTCTTTATTTGAACAATTGCATTTTTATCCGACACTTTAAATTATTTGCATATTTGTCTTGCTTGAACGGTAGTTCGTGTCTTGCACGTGATTTGTTGGGTTAATTGCAATAAAAATATTTTAATCTATGTTATTATTCAACTCCTAGAAGTACTTTAATTGTATACTGGTCCTATCCAGCAAGGCGCACGTGCCCGCGCGTATATTTTCTTAGGATATTTCCACATTTTTCCCGCAACCTTTATTTCTATTATTATTCACTATTCAAACTTTAAATATTGGTGCTTTAGTCCCTGTGAGTTTGCATTTAATTTGCATATTTAAAATAAAATAAAAATATCAAAACCCCTTAAAAATTCCATAAAAATTCATATAGGCTCCTGTTTCGTATATCTTGCGTCCATATATTGCATTTCATATTTTCATTATTTTGTTATTTATAAATATAAAAATAGCATAAAAATGTCCTGTTTGCATTAAAAAATCAATTAAAATTATAAAAATCTTTTCAAAAATTCTAAAAAATTCTTGGTTGTTTATTTTTATTCATTTTACTTTTTATCCATTTTTTGCATTTTTATTCCCCATAAAAACCATAAAAAGCATAAAAATCTTAAAAATATTAAAAATTCATAGAAATTTAATTAAAAATCCAAAAAATCACAAAATGGATCTTTGGAAAATCTAAAAATAACTTTCATTGATGTATAATTCATTCAATTTTGACTTTATTTTATATTTAAAAAATCCTAAAACATCCATTTTATTTTCTATTTATTTTATTCCCTATTTGTGATTTATTTAAATGCTTTAAAAATTGTAAAAAAATATGGAGAAAAGTATAAAAAACATTAAAAATTTATCAAAAACCACAAAACAATTTTAGTTTAATTTTCTGATCATTTTTGTTTAAAAATGCAAAAATAGAGGATGAATGGTTTCTTTAAATTTTCTTTAATTGTCTCATTGTTTTAAAAATTTAAAAATTCTTTTACAAAAATAAAAATAAAAATTTTAAAAATTAGAAAACTAAATAAAAAATTTAGAAAATGAAAATTCTATAAAAACATATAAAATCCAAAAAATTTAACAACTAAGCATAGTGTGCTTAGAAATTCCTTTATTCTTTCATTGATTATTCATTGTATAGAATAACCCTCGAGATTTTTGTAGCCTCCATGAGTTCGATCCTATTAGCTATATCGGTAAATTTAATAGCAAATTCTCTTGCTATGTTTTCTTTATTGATTTTTTGCTTGAGATTTAAATAAAATTTTTGTTTGACTTTTTCTTGGGTTGCGACGACCACACTCTCACTTGTGAATAATTCATTTAAATGAAAGGTCGAAAAAGATTGCTCAACAAATTGGCGCCGTTGTCGGGAGACATGGCAAGGGTAGTTAGGTTTTTCTTTTAACCTACTATTCTGGGATGTTTATACTTGTTTTTCTTTCTCTTATTTTTGTCTATATTTTCATTCATTCATCTCATTGTTCATATTCACTATATTTATTCCCGTTACTTTTGGTCATATTTATATAACTGTGTCTCTTACATTATTTTGTATTTCCTCTTTCTCGTGAGGGCCTAATGAGCGAGGGGCGTCATTCTTATGAGCGCTAGCGCACTGAAGTGAAACGAAGGTGGCCTGACTCCTCTCCGAGCCGTAGGAGAGCGTAGGAAGAGGGGAAGAAGATTTGAAGGAGATCAATTCTTTGGAGCATTTGACTGATGAAACTCAGATCCGTCATTCTAAAATCCATATATTAACCCCCTAGCTTAAAAAAATTCAATAAAAAATTAGATTAAATACTCTATATATTTGGTTTTATAAATAATTTCAAAAATACAGATAAAATACAAAACCAAAAACTGTAGTGTTTTTATCCCTTAAAAATGCTCCCAAAAGTATTTCTCCCTCTATTTGATTTATTTTGTACTTTTGTTCAACAAGAAACTTGTAGATCTCCTAAAGATCTACAACTTTTATGTTTTGAGTTTTTCCTAATTCGTCGCTTTTCTATTTATTTTTGATTTTTCCTTTGTTTTTATCTTTGAATAAATCACATTGGGCCACGTGGCTCCTTCGGGTTGAGCCACGCGGCCCGCCTCCCCTTGCGCCACCTGCCATCCTTCCACACCATCCAATCATCTTCTGGGTGCCCTTGTCTAAACCGCCCGTCACCCCTTCACTCTCTACCCTTCGATCGATGCCTCTAGATCTAATTTGGAGCGCCCGCTTCCATCCATACCGCAACCATTGGATCACTTGATCCAACGACCAAGTCGCTGTCTTCAACCTCCAACACCCCTCTCTCTCCCACGATCCCCACTCCTAACCACTCACCCCTTCCCATTTTCTCCACCTTCTCAACTCCACCCTCGCTCTTTTGACCATGCTAGTTCCAAGCCCTAACGACCTCCATGCTCATACGCCACCTGGACTTTCTTCCTCCCGCTTCTTCTGGTCAGCGCGAGCCCATGAAGACACACATTCCACAACATGAACCTCCACTTCCACCCAACAAATACTCCCACTCCACCATCATTCCACGGTGTCTATCTTTACGCGAGCTGAGGCCCAACACCTCTCCTCCCTTCTGTGATAGAGAGGGGACATATTAAGGACACGAAGATGACCTCCGGTCCCAATGTCGACCCATGGCCATGGTAGGCCATGACATAACCCTAGCCTAACCAATGAGCTGCTCTAAAGGGTCGCTGGAGTCCATCAAAGATAGGAGTTCAACTTGGAGCTCAGCCTAGACCGCCTCATTTACAATGCACATCTTCAATCTCCTGGTAAGTCCTCACCTCTCTTCCATCTTGTTTCTCTTAATTAATTAGGCGCACACACCCTTTCACTTGCAATTGATCATCTCTCGAGCTTCTCCTCACTCCACTCATCCTCGCGCCACTCCAAGCTCATCTCCACTCTTCTCCATAACTTGACCACACCTGTACCACTTCCTCTTTGTCTCACAGGAGTAGGAGCTCTGGTCCCCCAATCCTCCATTCATACGGAACCCCATTCCACTCGCTTCATGCAAGACATGCACGCTTCAGCTATTTCCCACTAATACTTGCAGGTACACTCCTACAAAGGCTGGGCTTCGGGTGGAGCTAAGTTCACGAGCTCTGCCTCCGGCGTTGGTTCACTAAAAACCACCTCCAGGAAGCCATGCACCTTCCCCATGCTCCAGCCTTGGCCGCCAAGCTTCCAGGGTTCTTTCTAGATTTCCAGCGAGCATGGGGGACAACGGTGGAGCTCGAGAAATACTACCGGAGGTTCATTAGCACCACCAAGTAGCGACGGAGGAGAAAGTGCTAGAAGGTGCATGTGCCGTTGGATGGCACCCCTCCGGTGCCCATCCAACAGCTCATAATCAGCCACGTCACCATGCGAGGCATGGAGGTTCAAGCGGTCCGAGCCATCACCTGAAGCTCCCGATCCCTCCATGTGCCTCCCTAGCCTCCCGAGCCAAGCACCGAGCCTAGCCCTCATGTGCTCTGGTCACGTGGGGGGTGGGTAAATTGCAGCGATGCCCTACCATTTTCTCCAAATTGCATTCAAGCCCTTCCAGGCATGTGCAATGCATGCATGCCTGGGGTTATTTGCAAACCAGCCCCTCTGGGTTTCAATAATTGCATTATACCCCCAACTACATGGATAATTTATAGGGAAGGCCTTGTAATTATTTTTGTTACATTTATGCCCTTATAGGGACCTGTTTGTGATGACTTTGTAATTATTTTCATGTTTTCTTCACATTTATGCCCCTGGACTATTTTACGAATATCTTGAGCATATGATATCTGTATAAGTTGATTTCAATTTCATTTTGAATCATGTTTCATTATCTATCCATTGTCATTATTCTTTCCTATTTTGACACTTAAATCATGATGATAAATTCTTGTTCTTTAGTGTCATATGTTTGTTGATTTTTATTGTCATTGGCCAATTAATTGACTAAATTTGACACATGAATTGCTCCTGAAATTGGCCATACTTTTATTGCTCATTTGCTCATTAATATTATTTATGTAGGGAATATTTGTATATTTTTTACATTTGTATCACGTTGCATTAAAAAAAAACCAAATAAAAAATGCCTTCTATTCAAGCATCATCTGTCTTCGCTGATTACATCATATTTCCTTGTTTGTTGACCTACTTAGTTGTTAATTAATCACTTGATCTGAATATTATGAGTCTGAATAACAGCTTAAGAGGCTTGTGTCCTTGAGTTCGACCTTGGTACCCTTACCAATTAAAATAAATTCTCCACCTATTCGAAAGGTTGGTCTTTGACGAGGATCCGTGTTCGCCTCCTGTACTACTGTTATAACGACGATATTAGAGACGTGAAAATGTGGTTCGCCAAATGGCGCCGTTGTTGGGGACATGGCTCATCTTTTGTTTTATTTAGATTTTTACTATTTGATTAAGTGATATTTTCTAACTTTTAGGTCAAGTAGTTCATTTCGCTTGCATTGTTTTGTTAATTCTCTAATATCCTTTTAATGCTTGTTTGTTGTGACAGTTACCCTTAGCGACCAAGGACACTTGGAAGACATGGAGGCAAGGAGCGGGAGCTCCCGTTGGGAGGAACCACAGAAGAACCATTGAAAAAATTAACAAGAATTAATGTCTCTCACATTTTTTATGTATTCATGTAATAATTGTCCTTACAACGGTTTTCATTTGAAGACTCACGCTTTAAATGAACAAAGAAACATTGTGGTTGTGTGGGATCTACCCCACTTGAGTGTCGACTTAGGATTATGCTTGTGGCTCACCGAGCTATTTTATTTCATATCTTATGTGTTTGATCGTAGGTAGGACACAATAAAAAAATTGAGACGCACGTAGGCATCACTTCACTTAATAAAAAACAAATCTATTCTTTACCCGCTAATAGAAGCATGCTAGGTGCGGTTTTCATTGACTTGCATACATATGTATTGGATTCTAATTCAGTCTCACAAACAATGCTAAAGGCACTGAGAGCTTTTCTCTTTAGCATTGATCATTATTCTATCGTGTATGCATCGGTTTGTTCTTGACTTCTCTACCTGGATTGATCACCTAGGATTTAAATGGAAATTGGGAATGGTCGTTAGATGATGTATGCTTGATTTGTGCTCACATTAAAATCAGTGATAACCTTGAAGCTAAAATTGGGACTGTTAATGCAAGTCGAAGAAATAAAATGGAGTAAAATTATTCTGGGAGAGCAATACCGGCTTTATGTAGGATATCATGATTTGATGTATCATTAAACCTTACATAAATGAGAATAAACTTGTAGAAAAGATAAATGACGGACAATTGTTTGTTTCATATGTAAGTTGGAGAATCAATGGTGTTGCTTTGTTGATTGAACCTTGTTTATGGATTTTCCAAACCCTCCCCTAGATACTAGGCACTCCATTCATCTCCAAAGAATCATTCTCATGTAAATCCATCCTAACTTTTCTATTCTCCTCAGGTCTCTCCAACTACACTTATACATCTCTTTACTTAGGCTATTCTCACCCTAAGTGTAGGGGGACCTGAGTCCCTGTGAATTCCATGCTCATTTATCCTTCTTTCCGACACTTAGGTTATTTTAACCTAAGTATAGGGGGTGTCCTCCTCATTTCCAATATATCTTCCTATATCTTAACTTGAGCTATGGCTTTGTAGCACTTAGTGCTATGAGGACATAGCATAAGTTAAATATCGGGGGGTATACCGTATATATCGTATATATACTTTATCCATAGCTCTTATTTTGAAAATTTTAAACTTTTTTGGGCTAGAGTATACACTTTCTTGAACTAAGTTGGACGAAATATTTTCAAAGCTTGGAAAAATTCTCTAAACTATGTTACACTATTTTGAAGAAAATATCTTGAAAAGGGTTTGAAAAATGGGTTTTACTTGTTTTGAAAAATCGTTTAAAAAAATATTTGTAAAATCCAGATACATGTGACACAGTTTGGAAATTCTTTTCAAAAATCTGTTCAAAAATGAGGGTGTAAATGAGATTAACTTTTGTTTGTAAATCTTCTTCTTATTCTTCAAAAAAACTAACTAATGAGTTGGTTTAGTCCCTGACACTTTCACATTCACATAAGACTAGTGAAGTTCAAGAACACTTGATTTATGAGGTCTTGAGATTTTGAGTTAACCAACCTTAGTCATTAGGGTCTTTGACTTAATTATTCACATTTACCTAGTTTGAAAGATTTGTGTGCTATATTGAATGCTTAGTCTCTACCTTAAGAATATATCAACACCTCACATACACGACTGTAGTAATGATGAGATGAGTTGAAATTTCACTTGAGGAATTAGGATGACGGATTTGAGTTTGGACCTGATTTTATGATGCTCAAGGATGGGACAAAATCAATGAAGGCTTTATGAAACCTGAGTGTCAGCACCTTTAGCAAGTATGAGAACTTGGTTCTTGTAATATCTCTTGACATTTACCTAAATGCTAGGGTGTGATGAAATCTAAAAAAAAAGTTGATCAGTGTGCGTCAACTCTTTGTAAAAGCAATGGAGCTAGCCAAAAGCAAAGGAAAGAAAGAAAGAAAAGCTCTCACCATACAAAGTCAAATATCAAAAGAGCTTCCACCAAAGGCGAGCGCTCCCAACCATTTCAAAGTGTCCACTTGGACCACCGCTATTAGGGCCAAGGAGTCGGGCTAGCACCCAAAAAGGGCTCTGCATCGTATAGTGATACAAGTCTGGGTGTCGAAGGTATATTAGATACTGAAAAGAGACATACCCCTGTGTACTCCCAGGAAAACAAGTGCAGACGACTTTGAATTCTCTTGACGGACACATTGATCAACAAACCAAAAAAAATACATGTGTTGTGTTAATAAGGCACTCGAGAGGATCCTTGTTCTAATGAGAGGGAGAAAAGAAATGGCACAATCCTATGCCCTCCATCAATTGGCCTTCCATCTACACTTTTAAGTATGACAACTAAAGAGACGGTGGATTGGATGCAAGAAATGGTTTATTCCCTAGTGTTGAGGATTGGGTTCTTAGGAGAGTGTATTGGACTGGAGCCTTGGGTGACGTTGTGACTCTACTCTTGTGACTACAATCCACACTTAATGTCATATCCCTTTTATATATGTATACAGAGAGAGTTTGATCATTAGGGAAATTGGATACCTTTTGATTAGAGCTTGGTTCAACTTAGAATTTTAGGATCTCTAAAACCGAGAGTTCTGAACAAATCAAGTCTTGTATTCACATGCACAATCAGGGGTTAATCCAACTTATTCATGCTTTAGATGCTCGAGGATGAGCATAGTTTAAGTATAGGGGGATGATGAACCTCAGATTTGTCATGCTAAAATCCATATATTAACCCCCTAGCTTAAAAAAATTCAATAAAAAATTAGATTAAATACGCTATATATTTGGTTTTCAAAATAAATTCAAAAAATACAGATTAAAATACAAAACAAAAAATGCAGCATTTTATCCCTTAAAAACACTCCTTAAAATATTTCTCCCTTTGATTGATTTATTTTGTACTTTGGTCAACATGAAACTTGTAGATCTCCTAAAGATCTACAACTTCTAGGTTTAATGTTTTTCCTAATTCGTCTCTTTTCTAGTTATTTTTGATTTTCCTTTGTTTTTATCTTTGAATAAATCACATTGGGCCACGTGGCTCCTTCTGGTTGAACCATGTAACCCGCCTCCCCTTGCGCCACCCGCCATCCTTTCACACCGTCCAATCTACTTCAGGGTGCCCTCGTCTCAACTGCCCATCACTCCTTCACTCTCTACCCTTCGATCGACACCTCCAGATCTAATTTGGAGCGCCCGCTTCCACCCATATCGGAACCATTGAATCACTATATTCAACGACCAAGTCGTTGTCTTCAACCTCCAACGCCCCTCTCTCTCCCACGATACCCACTCCTAACCACTCACCCCTTCCCATTTTCTCCACCTTATCGACTCCATCCTCACTCTTCTGAACAGGCTAGTTCCAAGCCCTAACGACCTCCATGCTCATGCGCCACCTGGCCTTCTTCCTCCCACTTCTTCTGGTCAGCGCGAGCCCACGAAGACACACATTCCACAACATGCACCTCTACTTCCGCCCCTCAAATACGCCCACTCCACCATCATTCCACGGTGTCCACCTTTACGCGAGCTGAGGCCCAACACCTCATCTCCCTTCTGTGACAGAGAGGGGATGGATTAAGGACGCGAAGACGACTTCCGATCCTGATGTCGACCCATGGCCATGGTAGGCCATGACACGACCCTATCCTGGCCAATGAGCTTCTCTAAAGGGTCGCCGAAGCCTAGCGAAGATAGGAGTTCAACTTGGAGCTCATCCTAGACTGCTTCATTTGCCATGCACATCTTCAATATCCAGGTAAGTCCTCGCCTCTCTTCTGTCTTGTTTCTCTTAATTAATTAGGAACACACACACCCTTTCACCCGCAATTGATCATCTCTCGAGCTTCGCCTCACTCCACTCATCCTCGCGCCACTCCAAGCTCATCTCCTCCTCTTCTCCATAACTTGACCACACCTGTAACACTTCCTCTTTGGATCACAGGAGAAGGAGCTCCGATCCCCCAATCCTCCATTCGTACGGGCCCCCATTCCACTCGCTTCACACAAGACCTGCACGCTTTGGCTATTTCCCACTAACACTTGTAGGTATACTCCTACAAAGGCCGGACTTCGGGCGGAGCTAAGTTCACGAGCTCCGCCTCCGGCGTAGGTTCACTGACAACCATCTCCAGGAAGCCATGCGCCTTCCCCGTGCTCCAGCCTTGGTCACCAAGCTTGCAGAGTTCTTCCTAGATCTCCTGCGAGCCTGGGGGACGACGGTGGAGCTCGAGAAATCCTGCCAGAGGTTCATTTGCGTCGCCAAGTAGCGGGGAGGAGGAAGAGCCAGAAGGTACAGGTGCCGTTGGATGGCACCCCTCCAGTTCCCATCCAATGGCTTATAATCAACCACATCGCCACTGAGGCATGGAGGTTCGGGCAGTCTAAGCCAGCACCTGAAGCTCCCGATCCCTCCACATACTGCCCTAGCCTCCCGAGCCAAATACCGAGCCTCGCCTCCATCCGATCCTAGCCCTCACGTGCTTTGGTCAAGTGGGGGATGGGTAAATTGCATTGGTGCCCTACCATTTTCTCCAAATTGCATTTATGTCCTTCCAGGCACATGCAATGTATGCGCGCCTGTGTTCATTTGTGAACCACCCCTCTGAGTTTCAATAATTGCAATATAGCCCTCGCAGGCATGGCTAATTTACAGGGAATTCCTTGCGGTTATTTTTAATTACATTTATGCCCTTCCAGGGACCTGTTTGTGATGATTTTGTAATTATTTTCATGTTTTGCAAGCATTTATGCCCCTGAACTATTTTGTAAATATCTTGAGCATATGATCTCCGTTTAAGTTGATTTCAATTTCATTTTGAAATATGTTTCGTTATCTATCCATTGGCATTATTCATTTCCTGTTCTGACACTTAAATCATGACAATAAATTCTAGTTCTTTAGCGTCGTATGTTTGCTGATTTTTAATGCCATTGGCTAATTAATTGACTAAATTTGATACATGAATTGCTCCTGAAATTGACCACACTTTTACCGCTTATTGATTTTATTTATGTATTGCATATTTGTATATTTTTTACATATATATCACGTTGCATTATAAAAACCAATAAAAATGCCTTCTATTCATGCATCATCTGTCTTCACTGATTGCATCATATTTCCTTGTATGTTGACCTATTTAGTTTTTAATTAATCACTTGCTCCGAATATTAAGAGTCTGAATAACAACTTAAGAGGCTCGTGTCCCTGAGTTTGACCTTGGCAAACTTACCAAGTAAAATAAATTCTCCACCTATTCGAAAGGGTGGTCTTTGACGAGGATCCATGTTTGTCTCATGTGCTACCATTAAAACGACGATATTAGAGAAGCAAAAATGTGGTTTGTCATTGACTTACATAGATTTTAGCATTTTATTCATTCAAAACTCTTGTGAAAGAACATTATATACCTTGTGTGTGGAGTCTATTTCTCCAATTCCTCGTGCATATGGAAGACTTCATCAGTTTTATTTCCATCGCCTTATTTTTCTTTGTTTCATGCGATTTTATGTGATCGAGCCCTTGGTGATATGCTTTTTTAACTTGCTTGAGCCATGTAAATTAATTAGGTCTAAATCCCTAAACAAGAATTTATGCACCTATAGATTAGAGTGTAATTTGGACCTAGTCAAATAACATGTTCTTGCGTGCTAATAGAAGTTATTGCTAGGACGGTTCACACACATCATAGAGGTTAATTTATTTTCTTTATTTAAAATTCTACCCGGATCACCCTGCATGTAAAGTGTTGGCGACAAGGTTTGCATCTCTTATTTCCTACATGAATCATTGAATTCATCGTGCATTGCCATTTTCAAATTCTTCCCTTGTTTTTACTCACATAATCTAAAAAGGAACTTGAAAAATTGGGTAGTCTATTCATTAAAATAATCCCAAAAAAGTGATAATTGTGTAAAATCGGGTCTGCTAAAGAAAACTCAACCTAAAACAAAACGTAAGGAAAATCATAATTGTTTTGGGGAGAGTAACCCCTCATTGTTTGAATTTACCTGTATAGAATGTGAGAGACGAACACTAGGATAGATACAAGCTATGGATTTTCATTTAGTCTATTGATTGTAACAAATCAATTAGCTACTTCTCAGTGAGGGAACACGGGTAGCTGGTAAACGGTCCATATTTCCTTAGTAGAGTGGTGGTTTAAAGGACACTATGTAAGGCTCTGTCCTTAAGTAACAAGTAGTCGTTTTACGTGCCGTACTTACACCCATATTGGATGAAAGTGGATGCAACTAGTTGTAAGAATTCATGCCAATCTTTAGGTAAATACCAACACCTAACAACTCGCTAGCTCTTGTTCAATATTGCATTTATCACCAATTAAAATAAAAAAGATAAAGTAATGAACTCTTACGGTCTCCACTTATGTCAGTTGGTGAATTGGGGGTTTGTATTGTGTTTGATTGCTAGTGCTATAGACCCTTCTGTGCCCTTCGGGCCTTTTACTCATTCTCTTCTTCCACTACCACCTAGCAAAGTACCGGAGGACTATCCACAGTTCAATATGTTTATTACGTGCATATTCCTGACCAGGTCCCGCAACATTTACAACGAATTATACCGTACCAGCAAGAAGGTCCATACAATCCTGAGTAGCAGGCTCCACCTCCACCTATCATTCAGGAGGTGAACAATATCTAGTTCGATTGAGAGTGCAACCAACCCCATCCGTCAGAGCAAGGCCAGTTGGGTTCCCAGTAGGGTCAGAGACCTGCCCACTAGTTTCAGGGTGGCAAACAGCAACAGTACCAGCTGCAGTAGTTTCAGCCTCACTTTTAGTCTCCACCTCAGTTCTAGAACTGGAGACATGGCCAGCAGTAGATGCAGTCCACGTATTTTCCACATCCTTACCAGAAACATTAGTCTGCATCGTAGAATAATATTCACCTCCTCCTCCTCCTCATTATCAACAGTATGGATACCAGCTGCCTCCTCACTACCAGTCTCAGCGACAACCTGCCATTGAGCATCCCGAGGCACCTTTGGTGAATCCAGAACTTGATCAGTTGATAGTGGTAATGAAGAATATGAATGATCTTACTTAGATTCTTGACGACCTGACCACCACAAAGACAATGATCCCAGTATAGGTCGAAGCCAATCCCAACAACTTCATATGCAAGGAGCAGGTAACCCATGATCCATCCACACCCGAGACAGGTATGGCCCTTAAATTTACATGTTTATCTGATGCCATTCATCTCAGGAGAAGTAGGAGATCACGATTGCCTTCATAGCCATTGGGATTGAGAGAGTCAATCATTGAGAGAGCTTCACCTTCCACATCATCTTCTTCACCCTCATTGTCGAGACCTAGTGTAGCAGCACTCGAGAATGGAGTTTCACCATCTTCGACTTCACCACCTTCACCTTCACAAGTTAGATGCAGTTCACCGTTAGCAGAGAGGGAGAACAAACAATCGTGGATTCTTCTTCTACACCAGCAACAACAACCTGTCCTGTTTTTTATTTTGTTTTTCCTCCCACTGTTTTGGACAACACTGTATAGACTAATTCTGGTTGTCCTATTATACATGAAGATTCTATTTTTAATAATCAAAATGAGCATTTGAATGTTTTCTCTGATTCAGTGCCATTTCCTTCTTCCTTGAATAAAACAAAGAAAATCCAAAAATTAAAAAACCCTACCTGATCTTTGAGAGTTGAGATTTTAGAGAACATCTTTTTAGAGATGTTACTATTTAAGGCCATGGAATACGTGCCCGCAGTTAAAAAGGGAATGAAAGAAGCATGCACTCAAAAGCGTTAGACCAAGCAGAACATACGAAAGAATATAGAAAAATACATATTGACCATGACCACAGTTCATGCTATCGGCAACCTCCCACCCAAAAAGAAAGATAAGGGAACACCTCACATCCGTTGCCATATTTTTGATCATGAATTTGATTGCACTCTTCTCGATAGCGATTCCTCCATTAATCTCATGCCATGCTCTCTACTAACTGAATTTGGGTTAGGACCTCTTAGATCGACCATGATGATCCTTCAGTTTGCTGATAGATCGATCAAGAGGCCAATGTGCATTTTAGAGGACATTATTGTAACGGTGCAGGGAATGAAATTCCCTGTTGATTTGGTTGTCATGGATATGGACACACTTGCATCGTTACTCCATACCCCAATAATACTAGGTCTACCGTTCCCCCGAATGACTGAAGCGGTAGTTGATTATGGTACAAGAGAGATCATCTTTTACTCTAGTAGTGACAAGGTGAAAATTGAGACAATCCTGATCCTAGGACTTCACCTCCACAATCAACAACAGATGAGAGAGAGAGAGAGCCATCCACACCAGATCCTGAAGACTTTGATTTTCTTAGTGAGTTTAGAGAGACAGATCTTTCTACTGATTTTATAGATACTCATGAGTTCCTTTCTCATAAGGGCCTTCTGGAAAGCAGAGTCGACATAAGTTCCCTTGTTGATCTGTCTGAATTGTTTATTGATGGGTAGTTTGAGCTGATTCCTGAGGACCAGTCTGAGAGATTGGAGGTACATTTTCATATTCCTTTGACACATCATTATGAGATTATTGCTGATACACCTCCCATTGAGATATCTAATCCACTTGCTGATTTTTCTGAGTTATGCATTGATGAGAGACATCTTTTTGAGATTGTTGCTGAGATATCTGAGCCCTTTGTTGATGAGATTATAGAACACCCTAATAAGCCAATCCTTTCTGAACATAGATCATTCGTTGTAGATCTTTTTGAGGTTTTACTTGCTGAGCCGACAATAGCCACGGTGGATAGTACACATAGTACATATCATATTCCTTCTACCGGTATAATTACAGAGGTCGTCACAGAGCTGATTCATACCCCACCTGAGCTCAAGTCTTTGCCATCAATGTTAAAGTATGCCTTCCCTTACAGGCCCCCCTAATATTTCTGGTCATCCTCAGCTCGCAGTTGACCGATGAACAAGAATCTCGTATGCTAGAGGTTCTTGAGAGAAGCTACTAGGCCATTGGTTGGAATATTTTGGATCTCCATGGGATTAGTCCAAAGTTATGCTCGCATCATATCTACTCAGAGGATGACTGTAAACCCTCCCATGAGTGTCAGTGCCGTCTCAATCTGAACCTATGGGTGGTTGTCATGAAAGAGATAAAAAAAATGGTATGATGCTGGCTTTATTTATCCCATTTATGATTCCAAGTGGGTCAGTCCTTTACATGTGGTACCGAACAAATCCAGTATTACTATCGTGAAGAATGACCGTGGTTAGGAGATTCCGACCCGTATACCTACTTCATGGCGTGTCTACGTAGATTACTGATTCCTAAACTCAACTACCAAGGAGGATCACTTTCCCCTGCCCTTTTGTTGATTAGATTATTGAGATGTTGGCATGGAAGGAGTTCTTTTGTTTCTTGGATGGGTACTCGGGGTATAACCGGGTTGATATCGCTCTTGAGGAGTGGGAGAAAGCTACTTTCACTTGTCTGTTTGACACCTACGCCTTTAGACGGATGCCCTTTGGATTGTGTAACACCCTCGCTACATTCCACAGGTGTATGTTGGCCATTTTTGCTGACATGGTGGGTAGTTTTCTAGAGGTCTTCATGGATGATTTCTCGATCTACATGAATAGTTTTGACACATGTCTTGCTCATTTAGATTGAGTCCTTCAACGTTGCTGTGAGGTAAACCTAGTGCTCTCATGGGAGAAGAGTCACTTTATGGTGACTAATGAGATTGTATTAGGCCACGTCATCTCCAAACATGGTATGGAGGTTGACCCATCTAAGATCGATGTGATTTCCATGCTAGAGTCACCGTAGAATTTGAAGCAGCTGAGGTCATTTCTAAGACACAATAGATTCTATAGGCGATTCAATAAGGACTTAACAAGATCGCTAGAGCTTTGACTGAGCTTCTATGCAAGGAGAGTGAGTTTGTTGTTTATGAGAAAGTCCTCACTACATTCCATCAGATGAAAGACATAATTACTAG
The DNA here is from genome assembly GCA_037367405.1 of Ottelia alismoides. Classification (NCBI taxonomy): domain Eukaryota; kingdom Viridiplantae; phylum Streptophyta; class Magnoliopsida; order Alismatales; family Hydrocharitaceae; genus Ottelia; species Ottelia alismoides. The sequence continues at coordinate 486,504 of JAZKJV010011903.1, read as the reverse complement.
TGCTCCTATCTTACGACCACGTGATTGGTCTCTCCCCTTTGAGATCATGATGGACACGTTAGATTTTGCAGTTGGAGCTGTTTTATGGCAGAGAAGGGATGTGATATCATTTGCGACACTCTATGCTAGAAAGACTCTAGATGAGGCACAACGTAATTATACACTCACAAAGAAGGAGATGTTAGCAGTTGCGTTTGGATTAGAGAAGTTAAAATCTTACCTCCATGGTTTGCATGTTATTGTGTACACGGAACAGACTGCCATACAGTACTTACAGGTGTAGAAGGATGCCAAACCACACCTTATCAGATGGATCCTTCTTCTCCCAGAGTTTGATTTAGAGATTCGAGATAAACATGGAGTGAAAAATGTTGTAGCAGATCGCCTTTCCCTCATTACAGATGCAGAGACTTTTGAGCAGAGTATGATCCCTATTTTTGAGACCTTTCCAGATGAGATCATTTTGTCTGTGGACTCACTCCCATGGTATGATGATATTGTGAACTATCTTGTCTCCAAGAAAGTTCCACAAGATTAGCCGAAGCATTAGGTGGACAGATTTCTATCTGAGATACATTTTTATCAGTGGGAGGATCCATACCTGTTTCGTGAAGGCGTGGATTGTATCTGGAGAGGATGCATTCCTCAGGAGGAATACACTAGCATAGTTGAGCACTATCACAAATTAGAGTCTGGTGAGCATCATTCGGGGAAGCGCAAGACAACAAAGATTTTACGGAGCGACCTATGGGGGCCATTATTTAAGGATTCTACATAGTATGTTTGAGGTTGTACTAACCATCAGAAGATGGGAGGAACCATTGGTTCCAAAGATACCGTGCCTCTAGGATATATAGATTTCTGATGTCTTTGATGCTTGGGGCATAGACTTCATGGACCCATTTCTTGTCAGTCAGGGATTTCAGTACATCCTACTTGCCATGGATTATGTTAGTCGATGGGTGGTGCTCAAGCTACTAATAGTCGTATGGTGTGTTCCTTTCTCGAGGATCATATTATTATGCGGTTCGAGATTCCCAAGATAGTCATTTCAGATGGGGGAATCCATTCCATTAGTAGAGAAGTCAATAAGGTTGTGAAGGAGTTCACCAGTGAGCAAGAGTAGCATCTCCTTACCACCCACAAACTAATGGCTTGACTGAGATCTTAAATAGGGAGATCAAGATTATATTGCAAAAACTTGTGCGTCCAGATATTAAGAACTAGTCCTAAATGCTTGACTCGGTTCTATGAACATATCGGATGGCGTACAAGTCTCCGTTGGGCATGTCACCCTACAGATTAGTGTATGGAAAGACTTGCCACCTGTCAGTAGAATTAATTCACAAATCATTATGGGCACTCCGTGTATGTAATTTGGACTCTGAGAAGACAAGAAAGAATAGGAAATTTGATCTGAATAAATTGTCAGAATTATGAGATTTTGCATACGACAACTCACTCATGTAGAAGGAGAAAGTGAAGCATTGGCATGATAGACACATTAGAAGGAAGACTTTCACCCCTGATCAGAAAGTTTGGTTGTTTGATGCTAAATTGAAGTTGTTTCTAGGTAAATTGAAAAGTAAATGGTCAGGACCGTTCATTGTGAGAGCTATGCGTGACAATGGTAGTATTGTCATATTTGGGTTGTCATCTGACACATAACCATTTGTTGTGAACAAACAGTTGCCGAAGCCATATTAGATCATGATACATTCCTGTCCGTGGTTGATTCTATATCTGTAGTATCTGACAATGACTTTTTGACATCCTCTGCATCTGATACATGAGATGATTTTCTCTTGTATATATCCTTTTGTTTTTTTCTTTCTTCTTCCATTTTTATCATTCACCTCTTTTCCGTGTGTGTGCTGTACTTAGGATGTTCTCTATACTAAGTTTAGGGGAGTTGTTGATTTTCATCTTATTTCATCACTCTTGTTGTTGCTTCTACTCAGGGATCCCTTACCCTAAGTATAGGGGAAGTGATGTTGGTCATACCATCTTTTTCGTGTAAAACAATTTCTTTTCTTTTCTTTCTTCAGATCTCTCACCCGTCCTTCAACTTGTTGATATTTTTTTCTATACTTAGGGATCTTTTACCCTATGTATAGGGGAGGACGGGTCGAGTCGTTGAGTTGTTCATTCTCTTCCTTGGTTTTCCCCATTTGTATAGTCTTCTATACTTAGGATTATTTGATCCTAAGTACAAGGGGGATCACCGACTTCTATTCTTCTCATCTATTCTTTAAGTCGTTGTTGTATATGATTCTTTTCACTTTTCTATACTTAGCATGAGTTATGTCTTCCTTTGTAGCTCTTTGATCACTATGAGGACATAGTTCGAGCTAAGTATAGGGGGGTGTCGTATATATTGTATATGTACTTTAGCCATAACTTGTACTTGTATTAATTAAAATGGCTATAAAAATGTGTTGTAAAATTATTTTCTATACACTTTTTGTGTAAAATTATTTTGTCATGAGGGATATAAATTATGGGATATATATATATATTCGTAAAACCCACGTGTGTAAAGACCAAGAGCCGCATTGTAAAGCGGTTTCCTAGAGTTGAGTGTAGAATTGAATCGATGATGACTCATCTAAAATATCCTCCCGACCTCCGTGTTTGACAAGTTCAAACTCAGACCAATTAGGCAGTCAAGAGCAATCATTCAACTAGCTGTCTGATCCATCAAATGGTTGAGAGGGATTATTTCAGTCATCATTATTTTCCAAGGTGCTCCACTCAGAGTGGACTTCATAGTCATTGATATTGAGCACCGAGGAGAATTAACCCAGTCTCCTATTATTTTTGGGAAATTGTTCTTAGCCTTGTCTACGGTGACTATAGATTATGAGACTCGGATGATCGATTTTCCAGCATTGGGTACACACCGACCGAACATGACCTTTGAGAACACACTCCAACCCAAAGTGACCCAATTAGCTGTAGACAGCTGTAACCATAAAGAGACAAACGAGTCCCCTCTCTCTACTATACTTGAAGAGACAACTATCGAGCTGACCAAGCCCCACACTGCCAGAGAGTCTTCACATCAAAAGGGGAAAATATTATCACGACTAGAAATCATCCACATCCCATCTTGGAATTCTCAAATGTCACGTAGACTCAACTGACATCAACTGCCCAACCATCACTAGTGTTGTCCAAAAGGTAAATAATGTGCCCACCAAATCCATGCCTACTGAGAGCACTTCCACATATTCGAGATATGTACTGACCTTACAAGAGATATACGACATTTAGGGTGACTCATTCGATGAAGAATCCATGTTATGCACCTCACAGACTCAGTATAGAAGGGCAACATCCTTGAGTCTGGTTGCTATTGGAGGGGAGAAGCACTCTGCTCCTTCCGCTCTCCTTGCTTCAAGATCTAGTAAACCAGGCAGGTATATCACGATAGACATGTTCAAGGATGACTCTCCTGGTCCTGATAGATGCACTGGGATAATTCATTATGACCAATCGAACACTTCTTTACGAGAGTAGTCATCGATCGAGGTCGAGCAGGATGACCATGTGAGTGGGCAGCTGATGAATCTGCATTTCATCAACTTTATTAATTTTTTAGCTTAAAATCCCTTATAAAACACATGTAAATATCAATAAATATCTCATTTTACTAACCCTATTTTTGTGTAAATATTGTATATTTATCATTATTTTAACCTAAAATAAATAAATAAATAAATAAAAAATAAAGAAAACCAAAGACTGTATATATATGAAATAAATACAGACTGACTCTAACCCCGAGAGAAGGTCAAGACTTGACCTGATCGATAAGGAATAAAGTAGGGGAAGATAAGGACTAATCACCGAAATAGTCAAGAAAATCAAATTTCATCTGTGTATATTCATCATTTGTATATCACTATATATAACATATTTTGCAAACTAATTTATTCATCACCAAACTCACTCCAAATTAAATGGTTTTCTTTGTGTAACTTGTACATAAAAATAAGTTGTAAATATTAAAAATAATTGAAAGAAGAATCATTATACAATTTGTAAATAATAACACTTTGAAAAAAGCTATAAAGCTTAACTTGTCAGATCAATATCTTCTCCGTAAAAACTCAAAATGAAACAAACTCACTTGTATTGTACTCATAATTAATTACTCTTTAAAATGGAAGTGGATTTCACAAAAATCGGAGTTAAGATGTGAAATGTGGCTTTTTAGGATACTATTGTATAATATTCCCAAGTGTTTTATTTGTGTATATATTTTCCTTATATTTTTGTATATATTGCATTTTTAAAGCTTGTATAGTATTTTTGACTTATATAAAGTATAAATAAAAATACAAAATAAAAATAAGCCAAAGTAAAATATTGTAAATATCATTATTTATTTGACCTAATAAATCAATTCCTAAAAACCTAATAAAAATATTATTAATATCCTTGTAAAATATTGTAAAATATTAAATGACAAAATTTATGTAAATTTGTAAAAATAATATATTAAAAATCATGGTGTTGTATATATAGGTATATACACCTATGAATAACATGTTTTGTGTATTTTTACTATATATGGTTTATTTATTTCACTAAAAATCACCATAAATAAGCTAATTTCATTAATACCATATTTTATTTTCAAAACTTTTTTATTTTAGTCTATTTTATTTTATTTTGATTTAATTCTTTCTTTCTATGCTATTTTATCGTTTTCTGTTTTTGTCTTTTTTTGGACGCATTCTAATTGGTTGAACTGGGGTCAACAGACCTGGGCCAGATTCCCCAATCAACGACTTCCTCTTCTTCTTTCTCTCGCCAGCCATTCTTCTCGATTTTTCCAGCACATTCTGGTCATCTACGCCACCGCTTTCTTCTCCAAACTTTTATCCTGATTAACAAACCTCATCACCCGATCATTAACTCCGTATATCATGCCTCGGTTAGCGTGCTTTTTTGAATTCAAATCTTACCGGACGACTCACTTATATATGTTTCCAAATCTCTAAATTTTATGGATGATTTGTTTTTCTACGATTCTTTTCCCTATATCGATCACTATAGACAACCCTGGTGATAGCAAGGCGATCTGCACGATTGCGAGTGCATGAGAGTTACTGGGTATCGTGATTTGACCTACTCTTCGGAACTCCGTCACGAGTCAATGCTTCTCTATTCTACACCACATATTGAAGCGATCACCATCACCACTCCATCGTAGGTAAGCCTGGGTGATTTTCATTTTGATTTTATCTTAAATTCTACCTTTAATTTCCAATTTTAGCGTAATCAGTTCGACCATCTCCCAGCTCTGATTTGCCTGATCGGAGCTCCATAGTCTCTGATTTATTCACTCCGACCACTCGACCATATTTACTTCGACCTTCTTCACCTTCCTCTGCGTTCTGGCCCACTAGACACCCGTGACCTAGATCTTCGACTCAGCTATGATCACCATCTGTCGGAGTCGAATCATTCACCTCATTCGTTCCTTGTTGCTGATAATAACGCTGTCGGAATCTTTTTCCGAGCAAGAATAACTCATTTGTAGGTTGTTGGAGTAGAGTTGGAGCTTTAGATCTAGACTTTAATGTTTGCAAGCAGCTGAAGTCAACCATTGCTCCATATACGTGATTCGAGCATCATCGAACCTAATCGCCATATCCAGTAGATGCGAAACGATAGCAAGAAGCCACAACAACCTTCAGGAGGCGGATCGAGTCGAGATCGACTGAGATTTGGCTGATCAAAGCTCACCTTGACAAAGCGTTAAAGCATTCTTCCAAAAGCCCTAGCGTTCGTCAGATCAGGAACATCGACGTCCAGATCAGATCTCATCTGCGCATTCATCCCTAATTCTATGTTGCTAGATCATCCAGTTTAGATCAGATCCAGAGCGTCCACGTGCACCTGCTTCTCAACCGTAGGATCAGAGCTCCAGACTTCGTCCGCACTGCACGATCCATACAAACCTCCCTCGTGCCTCAGTGAAATTGCATCCCCAACCCTTGCATTTATTTCTTTTTATAAATAAGTGCCTGCCAAGACATGTATCATTTTATTGTGGATTAAACATTTGCATTTTGTTCCTTGCTCTTTATTTTATTTGCTTTTAAGTCTTTTTAAACTGAAATACGTGCAACGCGTATGACATTGTAATTATTTACAATAATATCCCCACCTATTTTTGTTATCATTTGACCCTCTAAAATAAAATCTTCACACAAAAGTCAGTGCCAGTACAACTCACGTGCGTTGACACGAGCTTTTTCTTGGAAAATTGCATAATTGCTCTTGCATTTCTTTATTTGGTATCTGTTTAGTAATATAAATAATTTTCTTTGCTTTAAGTCCCTGTTCTATATACTTTTATTTTTCATGTTAATTACATTTTATAAATATCAAACCTTCTTTAAAAAATCAATAAAAATCACCATAAGCACCTCCTAATCTCGTTTATTTAAGGTAATTTTGGTTTCACATTTTAATTATTTTAATTATTTTTGAAAATTCAAAAATTTTGAAAATTCATAAACCACAAATATAATTCCTGTTTACGTTAGAAAATCAATAGAAATTTGAAAAACCTTTTGAAAAATTCTAAAAATTTTTTGTGTGTGTTTTTATTTGTTTCATTTTCTATATTAAATTCATTTGTAATTAATCATAAAAACAAAAAAATTGGAAAACACTAAAAACACCTAAAAATTCATATTAAATCATAGAAAAACCAAAAAAAATTACAAAATTGCTTTGTGAATAATTTGAAAAATCTTTATTTATGTATAAATTCTTTGTATTTTTGATTTCATTTCCTATTTTAAAATCACAAAAATATTAATATTATTTTCTATTTTCCTATTTTTAATTAATTTTGAAAAACCTAAAAGACTCTAAAAATTATAGAAAATTACAAAAATAGTAGAAAATTATTAAAAATTGAAAATACTTTTATTTGAATTTTCTATATATTTTTATCTTATAAAAAATAAAAAAATCTTATTTTCCTTTCCTTCATTTTTATTCTTATTTTTTTGATTTTCTTTTCTTAAAAAAATTGTAAAAGTTTACAAGACTAACATTTTTTAAAAAATAAAATCAGAAAAGCATAAAAAATTAAAAAATTAAAAATTTCAAAAGTGTTGACTCTAATCTCAAGCTTTCATTTGTCATCAATATTACAAAATTAGAAAAAGCATAATATCCCTATTTCTCTACATCCTAGTTTTTGTCATCAATAATCCCTTGTTTGAGATTGACTCTGATCTCAAACGTTCATTTGAGACTCCATCATTTCTGAGGACTAATCAAATGTCATATACATTTTCCGAGATAGAGTTAGAGAACTTGATGTCACCAAAAGGAAAGAGTACCATGCCAGAGCATAATGAGATCAATAGTACAATGTTAGCTTCTATTCAGGCTATTCAGGTATAGTTGACTAAGCAAGTTGACATCCATGCTAAATTGAGAGATTTGATTTTTGAGCTGAGGAACAATATAACAAGTAGGAGAGAGGAGGGTGAGCATCCGAATGGAGGTGGGAATGGGGGAGGAGATCTACTAGTTGAGCTAGTGGCTCATACTTAAAGATGCCTATAATCTAGTTGCACGACATATTAATACATGGATTCAGATACCTGCGATTCATGGTCATTTTGAGTTGAAGCCCACGATTTTACCTTTACTCCCCATATTCCACGATCACATTAATGAAGAACCTAATGTACAACTCCAACAGTTTGACCACATATGTGGCACTATACACTACCCTAACATTTCGTTAGAGGAAGTGAAGATGACAACTTTTCTGTTCAACCTTATGGATAAGCCATTATATTGGATCAATCATTTAGGGAAGGTTACTACGTCCTAGAAGGAATTGAGATCATAATTGTTAACAAGGTATTATCCCCTAGGATGACTAAATTAGATGTGGTCCTTGATTTTTAACTTCTCCCAAATGTCCCATCAACCTATTCACGAGGCATGAGAAAGATTTAAGGATTTGACAAAAAGTACCCCATCACGATATACCAAAAACTACCCTTGTCAGAATTTCTTTAGGGGTTTGAGCATTGAAAATCAGAATTGGTAGATTCCGCTTGTGGGGGGTCCCACTTAAATATGGATGAGAATGTCCTCTATAAGATTTTTGAGGAGATGGCAGAGAGCTCTACTGTCTTTCTTCTTCACGTGCTTTTCAGAAACTTCATGTATCTTCTCTATCCGTATCCCATAAGGTTGTCAACATGTTGACATCTCATGATGTAGATAGGGTGGACAATGCAGATCTGAACATCATAGAAAATACCTATACAAAGTGCATATAATAGAGAAATGATCCAAAGAGCTTGAAAAGTTACATGTGATCGAGCAGAGGACAAAGCAGTTGAATAAGCTGGAGGAGATTAGGAAGCATATGGAGCTTCTTATTAGTACGATCCATTCATGGCAGAGTGCGAGAGCTGCAACCAATACTTCTACTCCTGAGAAGATTTCTTCCACGACTACAACACAATTGGGTACCCGAGCACAATCCACTATTCAACACGTTTATTACGTGTAGACCCCATATCAGGTGTCGCAACAGTCACCCTCATCATGCGTTGTTCCATACTATCAGGAGCATAGATACATTTGTGAGTACCAGTCTCCACCTCCGCCTATTATTCAGGAGGTGAACGACATTTGGTTCGATCGAGAGCGTATCCAACCCCATCCATCAAGGCAAGGTCAACTGGGTTTGTAGCCAAGTTAGAGGGCTCGTCCACCATTTTCAGGGAGGGGGAGAGTACAACCCCATCACTAGCATCTACACTCTCATTTCTCGTCTCCACCACACTTCTAGAATTGGAGACATGGCTAGCAGTAGATGCCACCTACATATCCTTACCAACCCTACTATCAGAAACAATCGACATAATTTTTGTACCCTTCTCCTCCTTATTATTAGTCACAATATTCTAGGTATTAGTATCCTCCGCAGTACCAGTCTCATTGACAATCCGTTGTTAAGCATCTAGAGGCACCTTCAGTGAATCCCACACTATATCATATTGCACACCTCATGAAGAATATGAATGATTTGACTCAGAGGCTTGACAACCTGACCACGACAAAGACATTGATACCATCCCAGGTCGAAGCCTATCCCAACAACTTCAGATGCAAGGAGAAGGTAGCCCATGACCCATCCACCCTCGAGATAGGTATGACCCTTGATTTTACTTGTTTATCTGACTCCATTCATCTCAGGAGCGGTAGGAGATTGCAGTTTCCCACACAACAGTTGGGATGGGAGATCAAGCCACTGAGAGAGCTACACCGACTACATCTTCTTCTTCACCAGTTGAGCAGTGATCTAGTGTTGCAGAGCTAGAGCATGGAGGATCACCATCGCCTTCTATTTCTTCACCACCACCATCACCACCACCATCGTTATTTAGAAAAAAGCCAAAAAGATAATAATTGAAGATGCATTGCCAAGTCATCCATGAAGGAGAACTCACCCACCGTGGAGTCTTATTCAATACCAACAGACCAAGTAGCTCGCCTAATTTTTTCTTTTTCTTTTCTACTCCTGCATTGGATGACATTGTATAGACAGATTCTGGCTGTCCACATGTACATGATGACTCTAATTTGAATAAGAGAAATGAGTAGTTTGATCTTTCTGATTCCGTTCCATTTCCTTCTGCTTTGAATAAAATTAGAAAAATTCAAAAATTAAATACAATACTATCTAATCCTAGAGTGGTAGAGATACTTCAGAATATCTTTTTAGAGATGCCACCCCTTAAGGCCATGGAGTACATGCCTATAGTTAAAAAGGGAATGAAAGAAGTATGTACTCAAAAGCGTCAACCAAGGCAAAATAGACGAAGGAAAATAGAGAAGCACGTATTGACCATGGTAACAGGTCATGCCATCAATAATCTACTGCCCAAAAAAAAGATAAGGGAGCACCTTACATCTATTTCCATATCTTTGATCAGGAGTTTGATTGTACTCCACTTGATAACAGATCCTCTATTAATCTCATGCCATCCTCGCTACTCATTAAGTTTGGGCTGGGGCCTCTTAGATCCACCATGATGATCCTTCAATTTTTTGATAGATCGATTAAGAGGCTGAGGGGCATTCTCAAGAACGTTATCATAAGGGTGTAAGGAATTATATTCCTGGTTGATTTTGTTGTCATGGATATGGATACTTCTGCACCATTACTCCATACTACAATTGGTACTTGGTCGACCGTTCCTTCGAATGACTGAGGTGGTAGTTGATTATTGTACCGGAGAGATAACCTTGCACTCCCTCAGTGATAAGTTTAAGATAGAGATGATCTTAGATCCGAAGCCATCACCGCTAACTGCAACAACAGATGAGATAGAGAGGCAGTTACAACAGATACACGATCTCTAGCTCAAAAATTTTCGAAAGATAGATCTTTTCATAGATTTCATGGACACCCATGAGTTCCTTTCCCAGAAGGAACCTCTGGAAAGCACAGTCAACATTAGACCCCTTGTTGATTATTCTGAGTTGTCAGTTGATGGATCATTTGAGATGTTTTCTGAGGATCAGTCTGAGTCACTTTCAGAGGTACATTGTAATATACCTGAGATACTTTCTTTTGAATTACTGATGACATACCTCCAACTAAGATATCTGAGAATTTTGTTAATGAGTTTTCTGAGGTCTTAGAGCATCCTAATGAGCCATCCCTTTCTGAGCATAAATTATTCATTATCGAACTTTCTGAGACATTACTTGCTGAGCCTACAGTAGCCATGGTGGACAGTTCATACAACACAGATCATCTACCTTGTACCAGTATAGTTGTAGAGGTTGTTGTAGAGCCGATTCAGACCCCACCTGAGATAAATGTTTTATCTTCAACGTTGAAATATGCCTTCCTTGCGGATGCGCCCCAAATGTTTCCGGTCATCATCTATTCACAGTTGGCCGATGATCAGGAATCTCGATTGCTAGAGGTTCTTGATAGAAACTACAAGGCCATAGGCTGGAATATATCGGATCTTCATGGGATTAGTCTATATTTGTGCTCGCATAATATCTACTTAGAGGATGACAACAAGCCGAGCTGTGAGTGTCAGCACCGTCTAAATCCGAATCTTTACGATGTTGTCATGAAAGTGATTAGGAAATGGTGTGAAGCTGTCTTTATTATCCCATTTCAGATTCCAAGTAGGTCATCTCGTTACACGTGGTCCCAAAGAAATCCGGGATTACAATTGTGACAAATGACTATGGTGAGGAGATTCCGACTCATGTACCCACTTCATGGCATGTCTACATAGATTATCGAGGTCAGAACTCAGCTACTAAGAAAGATCACTTTCGACTTCCCTTTATTGATTAGATTATTGAGAGTTGGCATGGAAGGAGTTCTTTTGTTCTTGGATGGGTACTCAAGATATAACTAGGTTGCAATCGCTTCTGAGGATCAGAAGAAAACTACTTTTACCTGTTTGTTTGGCACCTACGCCTTTAGACGGATGCCCATTGGATTGTGTAATACCCCCGCTACATTTCATAGTTGTATGTTGGCCGTTTTTGACGACATGGTGGGTAGTTTTCTAGAGGTCTTCATGGATGATTTCTCGGCCTATGGGGATAGTTTTGACTCATGTCTTAATCATTTAGACCGTGCACCTTCAGTGTTGTTATGAGGCAAAATTGGTGCCCTAATGGGGGAAGAGTCACTTTATGGTGACTAATGGAATTTTATTGGGCCACGTCATCTCCAAACATGGTATGGAGGTTAACCAAACTAAGATTGATGTGATCTCTAAGTTAGAGCTGCCACAGAATTTGAAGCAATTTGAGGTCGTTCATTAGTCACACTGGATTTTATAGGAGATTCATTAAGGACTTCAACAAGATCTCCAGGCCTTTAACTGAGCTTCTGTGTAAGGAGAGTGCGATTATATTTGATGAGGAAGTCCTCCTTGCATTTCATCAGATGAAAGACATGGTTACTAGATCTCCTGTCCTTCAAACAATTGATTGGTCTCTCCCCCTTTGAGATCATGACAGACGAGTCAGACTACGCAGTTGGAGCAATTTTAGGGCAGAGAAGGGGTGTGATACCATTTTCCATACACTATGCTATCAAGACTTTGGATGAAGCACAACAACATTATACAGTTACAGAGAAGGAGATGCTAGCAACGATATTTGCTTTAGAGAAGTTCCACTCATACGTACTTGGTTCACATGTCATTATATACACAGATCACACTATCATATGGTACTTACATGCAAAGAAGGATGCCAAACCATGCCTTATCAGATGGATCCTTCTTCTCTCTATAAATTAGATTTAGATATTCGAGATAAACCTAATTTGAAAAATATTGCGGCAGATCACCTTTCTTGGATCACAGATTTCGAGCAGATAATACTTCCAATTTTAGAAACCTTTCTAGATGAGCTATTTTGTTTTTTGCCACTACCATTGTATGTTGATGCTGTGAATTATCTTGTCTCCAAGAAAGTTCCACAACATTAGTCGAAGCACAAGGTAGACAAATTCCTGTTAGAGATTCATTTTACCAGTAGGAGGATCCATACCTATTTCGTGAGAGTGCAGATTGTATCTAGAGGAGGTGCATTCCTCAGGAAGAATACACTCGTGTGCTTGAGAATTGTCACATATTAGAGTATTGTGGGCATCATTCCGGGAAGCGCACAACGATAATGATTTTACAATATGACCTATGGTGGCCACTCTGTTTAAGGATGCTATAGATTGTGTTCGAAATTGTACTGATTGACAAAGAATGGGAGGAACCGTAGGTTCCAAAGATGCCATGCCCCTAAGATATATCCAGACTTATGATATTTTTGATGATTGGGGCATAGACTTCATGGGCCCATTCCTATCAGTCAAGGATTTCAGTACATCCTGCTTGCAGTGGATTATGTTAGTCGTTGGATGGAGGCGATTCCCAACCGAATCATCGATAGCTGCATGGTTTTTCCTTTCTCAAGGACAACAATACTACATGGTTTGGGATCTTCAAGATACTCATTTCATATGGGGGGCACTTTATCAACAGAGAGATCCGAAAGCTTGTGAAGGAGTGTGCCATTGAGCATAGAGTTGCATCTCCCTAGCACCCACAAACTATTGGCTTGGATGAGATTTTAAATAGGGAGATCAAGATGATACTTCAGAAACTTGTACGTCCAGATTGGAAGAACTGGTCCCGGATGCTTGACTCTGTACTATGGGCTTATCGGACAACATGCAAGTCTCCATTGGGCATGTCTCCCTATATATTAGATTATGGAAAGCCTTGTCACTGGCTAGTTGAGTTTATTCACAAATCATTATGGGTATCCCGTGTATGCAATTCGGACTATGAGAAAGCATGCAAGAGTAGGAAAGTGAACTTGAACAAATTGCTGGAATTATGAGATTTTGCCTATGACAGCTCACTCATGAATAAGGAAAAAGTTAAGCTTTGGCATGATAGACACATAAGAAGAAAGACTTTCGACCCTGATCAGAAAGTTTGGTTTGATGCGAAATTGAAGTTGTTCCCTAGCAAACTCAATAGTAAATGGTCAGGACGGTTCATTGTTAGAGCTATGTGTGACAATATTCGTGAGTGTCATATCTGGGTTGTCAACTGGCACACAACCATTTGTGTGAACAGACAGTTGCTAATGCCATATCTAGACCATGATACATTCCTTTCCATTATAGATTCCATTTATGTGGTATGAGACGATGATTCTTTGACATCTTCTGTATCTAATACATGAGCTGATATTCTTTTGTACATATCCTTTCTTCTTATTTCTTTCTTCTTCCATTTTTATCATTCACCTCTTTCCCTGTGTGTACATACTTAGGATGTACTCTATCCTAAGTGTTATTCTTTCTTTTTGTTTCATCACTCTTGTTGTTTTTGCCTGTATAAGGGATATTTTACCATCAGTATAGGGTGAGTGATGTCATTCGTTTTGTTTTTCATTTGCATTTTTTATTCTTCTGTTCTATCGCTTGTCCTTCAACTTATTAATATTGTCTATACTTAGCGATTTTTAACCCTAAGCACAAGGGAGGACAAGTTGAGTCGTTAAATTTGTACATTGTTTTTCTCGGCCATCCCTGCTTGTACGGTCTCTATACTTAGGATTATTTGATCCTAAGTATAGAGGGGATCACCGACTTCTCCTCTTTTCATTTCATTCTTTGAGTCATTGTTGTATAGATTCTTTTACTTTTCTATATTTAGCACGAGTTATGTCTACCTTTGTCGCTTTTTTTCACTATGAGGACCTAGTACAAGCTAAGTATAGGGGGTTGCCGTATATATTGTATATATACTATAACCATAACTCGTATTTTTGTTTGTTAATAATGTGGGCTATTATTATTTAAAAAATATTTTGAAAAATGATTTGTAAAATGATTTGCAAAAATATTTTGTAAAATTATTTGCAACAAAACTTTTTGTAAAATATTTTATAAAAAAACTTTTTTTTTGTAAAATATTCGTGAAAATTTGTAATAAAATTATTAATGTACAATTTATTGTAAATTATTTGTAAAAATATTTTCTCGTAAAATGATTTATAAAAGAATTTAATAAAACTTTTTAAAATCTTTTGTAAAATCTTTTGTAAAATGTTTGTAAAACCATTTGTAAAATGATTTGAAAAGGTTGTAAAATTATTTTATCACGTGGGATATAAATTATGGAGACGTGTTTGTTTTGTTGTAAAATCCACGTATGTATAAAAGCTGTAATTACTCCTATTTATGTAAATAAAATTCTTTGTTGCATATAAAATTCTCTTATAATTTCTTTATAAAAGTTGTAAACAAAATTCTCTTGTAAAAATAAAATCTTGTATAAAACTTGTATAATCCTTGTATTTATACTTGTAAAAAAATCCTTGTAAATAGGTACATAATCCTTATCAATCCTTGTAAATACATTCAAGGCATTAACTCTATTCTCTAAAAAAGGAAAAGAATTCAAAATGTTTAAAATCCATAAAAAGTTGCAAAATTCTCTGAAAAATCTTTTAAAAAGATTGTTTTTTCTTTCCCTTTTAAAAAATCTCTTTTATTCTCTTTTATTTTCTTTAAAAAAGTTTTATTGCATTTACATGTGCATTTTTTAGAATTGTATTGACAATTAAACTCGTCTGCCAATAAAACCGAAGAATGGATCTTAGTTAAAGACCTTAATCCACTTAATTTCAGAGGAACCTTATTGGAACTGGAGTTAGGACTTTTCAGGTCGAGTGACTTAATTCTTGAGTTTATAAGGCTATGTTCACATGTCATCTTGATTGGTCTAAGTAGAACATTTAACAACATACACATGACCATTTTAGAGAGTGACTTAACTTGGACAAACACTCCACATGTAGCTTAACACAGATGAGTGGTGAGGAAGCAGACTCATTTAGCTTGGGAAACGTGCGAGTGGGAAACATACGTAGTCACAATAAGTGGCTAGTGTGTCTCAACCTGGTCTTTGGGCACTAACGTCTAACGACAAGATGCTGCGAGTTGCAATAAAGCTTTAAAAGAGGGATAATCTACTGTCTCAAGAAGGAAAACTCCTTATGTACATGTTGCTCTGCATATTATTCAAAGAAAGGAAAAATCCTAAGCAAGGCATATGTTTCCAAAGTCTTATATCAAGGAATCCTGCAGCTGGAGACTTGGCTACACTGGTCAAGCTCCCAAGGATATGTGGCTACACTTTCCACAATCGATTATCTTTTCAACCACCTCTTCTTGAGCTAGTTGCACTTGAACTTAGAATGGAATACCTTGCTCCTCGAGGAAAGAGTGGGTAGAATAGGGAATTAGAGTTACCTTATTAGAGGAGGTTGTTTCTTTGTCATTTATGAAGTAAAGAGCTATATTTCACTTTACACAGTACAAGTAAATATTCATACTCGTAAGAGTTTGCGTATGTATACTTATTCTAACCTGATTATTGAGGTGACCTGAACATAGAGTTGTAGAACTTGAGGGTTGTTTCATCTTAGGTCCTATTCCTTATAAGATTTCGCCAAACTAATAATCCAAAGGTCTGATCGAGCTCCATACTTTGATTTTATTCTAAATTAGTTTAATAATCAATATTATTATAAGTTCTTTATTTTTCCCTTTTCCTTTATTCTTTTCTTCTTTAATCACTTATTCTATAAATAAGTGTTTTCTAAGGGACTAGCAAAAGTAAAGCATAGAGGGATGATGAATCTGCAATTCATCATATTTATTCATTTATTTTAGCTTAAAATCCCTTATAAAGTACTTGTAAATATCAATAAATCTTTTCTTTTACTAACACTAATGCTTGTGTAAATATTGTATATTTATGACTATTTTAACCTAAAATAAATAAATGAAGAAATAAAGGAAAAATAAAGAAAACCAAAGAATGTATATATGAAATAAATACGTGCTGATTCTAACCCCAAGAGAAGGTCAAGACTTGACTTGATTGACAAAGAATAAAGTAGGGGGAGATAAGGCCTAATCACCAAAATAATCAAGAAAAATCAATTGTCATGTGTGTATATTCATCATTTGTATATCACTATACAACATATTTTGTACACAAATTTATTCATTACCAAACTCACTCCAAGTTAAATTGTTTTCTTCTTGGAACTTGTACATGTAAATATTAAAAATAATTGCAAGAAGAATCATTGTAAAGTTTGTAAATAACAACACTTTGAAAAAACCATAAAGCTAAACTTTTTAGATCAATATATTCTCCTTAAAAACTCAAAATGAAACTTATATTGTACTCAGAATTAAACACTCTTTAAAATGGAAGTGGTTTCTTAAAAATCGGAGTTAAGATGTGAAATGAGGCATTTTGGGGTACTATTGTATAATATGCCCACTTGTATTATTTATGTATATATTTTCCTTATATTTTGTATATACTATATTTTTAACTATTTGTATATATTATATTATATAAAATAGAAATAAATCACAAAATCAAAAATAAACCAAAATAAAATATTGTAAATATTGTACATATACCCCTGTATATATTATAAATATCATTATTTATTTGACCTAATAAATCAGTTCCTAAAATTCTAATAAAATTATTATTAAATCCATTGTAAAATAATGTAAAATAATAAATTATTAAAATATATGTAAATATGTAAAAATAATATATTAAAATTCATGGCGTTGTGTATATAGGTGTATATACTTATGAATAACATGTTTTGTGTATTTTTACCGGTGTATATAGTTTATTTAACTCACTAAAAAATCACCATAAATAATCTAATTTATTTATTAACATATTTTATTTCCAAAACTTTTTTAATTTAATTCATTCTGTATTTTATTTTGATTTAATTTTTTCTTTTATGCTATTTTGTCATTTTCTGTTTTTGTGTAATTTTGGATGCACTCTGATTGGTTGAGCCTGTGTCAACTTCCCTAATCAATGGCTTCCCCCGCTTCTTCCGGTCGCCAGTCATTCTTCTCGATTTTTTCCCACACATTCTAGTCATCAATGCCCCGTGCTTTCTTCTTCAACCTTTTAGCATGATTAAAAAACCTCATTGCCTGATCATTAACCCCATATGTCACGCTTCGGTTCACATGCTCTTTTGGAATTCAAATCTCACCGGACCTCTCACCTATATATATTTCCAGATCTCTAAATTTTGAGGCTGATCCATTTTTCAACAACTCTTCTCTTGAGATCGATCCCTATAGACAACCCTAGTGACAACAAGGAGATCTACACGATTGGGAGCATGTGAGAGTCGTTGGGGATCGTGATCCGACCTACTCGCTGGAGCTCCGTCATGAGTCACAGTTCTCTATTCTATGCCACTGATCGTGGTGCGATCATTATCATCACTCCATCTTAGGTAACCCTAGGTAATTTTTTTATTTTATCTTTGATTCTGCCTTTGATTTCTCATTTTAGCATAATCAGATCATCCATCTCCTAGCTCCAATCTACCCAATTAAAGCTCCATAGTCTTTGATTTTTTGACTCCGACCACTCGACCATATTGATGAATCCATGATTCATTAACATTATGACTTCATTTTGTCTTAAAACCCTAAACAAATACATGTAAACATTCACTAATCTCCATCATTTAACAAAAGCATACTCATTAATAAAAATGCACTTTGTGCATTCAAAATCATGTAAATAAATAAAAGAATAAAAAATAAAGAAAGCAAAAAGAAGGAAAATTGTAGATATGTATATATGTACAATATGACTTATAAAATAAATACAACTGAAAGATATATTTATAACCTAACCCCCGAGACCAAGTCAACATGGATTGGTCGACAACTACATAAGTAGGGGGAGATAAGGAAAGAAAATAATAAAAAACAATTATTTATTAACTCTACATACTCTTCATTATTTATCCAATAATTATCAAAACTTCAATGATTTTTAATTATTTCATATGAAAATATTTTTTATTAAATTTTTTTCTTAATTATTTCTAAAAATGTATAAAAAAATATAAAAATAAGTTAAAAATAATATCTTGCATATATGTCGAGAAATCAAATATGTAAATTGTCAAATTCTCAACTTCTGAACATCATAATGATGACCGAAAAATCCCAAGTGACTAAGGCAAAGGTATCTAGATGGTCGTGCGACTTCAATCACCCAGACTCAATCAATCAAGAAAAAGAAGAGACCACCAATCAAGAGAAAAAGCAATAAAACACAACAGCGGTCTTGCTATTAATTTAACCTAGTATAGCGACCAGGGTCGGACACAAGGAGCACGGATTGGCCTTGCGGCCTACGAAGTAGTCAAAAAGAAATAAAAGAAAATAAAAAGAGTATTTATGGTGGTTTTTAATTCTTTTATATTTTTTTGGATTTTTAATGTATTAAGAAAATAAAGAAAACAAGAAAGCAACACACTTCAACAATTTATTAAATGCACTAAAAATCAACCAAAAATTCTAACAAAAATATTTTTATGTGTTTTATAATTTTTACTGTTTTTGGTGAATTTTTGGGATTTTTCTGAGGTTTATTTACTTTTCTAAAAATAAAACAATGATTGAAAATGTAGGTACTGTCCAGCCGAGCTAAAGGGACCTAGATAAAATATCTAGAAGCACAAATTAGCCGGGAGGTAATTTTCTTGTAAAGATAAGAAAACAAGGAAAATTTGGGCACCTGATTTATTATTTGTAGGTTTTTAATTTATTTATTGGAATTTTTATAAGAGTTTAAGTGTTTTTTAATTTTTAGGTGTTTTAGGCAATGAAAAATAGCCAAAATTGGCTAGAAAATCAAGCAAGCATAAACAAACAGTAAACAATATTTTTGTAATTTTTAAATGAATTTTAATATTTTTTTGGGATTTTTAAAGTTAGACAGTAACAAAATTAGATGTTTTTGAAATTTTAAAAATATCAAACAGTGTCTACAATGTCTCCAAAATTTATAGAAAATTTTACATCATGGCAGGAGCCATGTGTCCAATTTTCATTAAATTTGGAGGTGATTTGCTATTTTATTCAAAAATAGAAAGAGGGTACTGTGCACAGGGACCAAAGTGCAAATACCCGAAGTCCTGAGGGGTCTGGGGCAAAAATCCCAGGTGAACACGTGCGTCGCGCATGCCTGGGGCACTCAGGGACCCAAATGTAATAAAAAATAAGTCTCTGGACTATTTGGTAACATGTACCAAAAGTCCGAGGGCTTATCTGCAAATAACCCACGAATTAAAGCATATGCACAAATGTTTTACGCACAGGGGTATAAATGCAAATACTCAAAAGTTTTCATTCATTCAGTAACATTCAGAACTACAGGGTATATAATGCAAAAAGCCCAGAAAATCACGTGTCGATGCACGTGTCACACAATACATAGGGGCATATATGCAAAAGAAATAAAGTCCAGGGTCCTCTATGCAATTTTACCAAAAACTAGACAACTACACTAAATAATTACAGGACTAAATGCGAAATAAAAGAAACATGAGGGCCTAAGGGTAATTTACCCTTTATTAATGGAGCCGCTGGATGGATGCCACGTGGAGCATCTGACGGTGACGGATGACTAGCGCTCCCAAGCTAAGCTCCTCGGGCGAATCCGACGGCGGAGGCTTCGCCACGTGGGGGATCGAACGGTGAAGGGCGTAGGTGGCTAACCCTCTCGCATCGGGCGGTCCAGATCTCCTCTCCAAGGATCTGACGGTGATGGGACCTCCTCAAGTGAACGGTCGAGATGCAAACTAGAGGTCGAGGACGATCGGACGGTCGGGGAAGATCGAGGAAGAACAGTTCGCCGGCGAAGTTCGCCGGCCCAAGGCGCACGCTCCTGACCTCCTCTGCTGCTCCTGAAGATCGGAGAAGCTCCGCGATGATGCTCCGCAACTGATGGTGGGTTCCGATGCCCCAGCCAAGCCTTGGAGGGCTCCGGCGAGGTTGGCGGAGGTAGAGCTCCTGAACCGAATGGTCCAAGCCCTCAGATGGGCTTGGATGTACCTGCAAATCAAACCAGAAGACTCGCGGGTTGAGGGCAAACTGCCTCGACCCGGTTAGGTGGGTGAAGGTGGTCGGTGGTGCGTTATGGGCGAGCTCCGGTGAGGGGGGTAGACGGAGGAGCTCGAGCCCCAGCTCCTGTGCGAGCTGGGTTGAATGAGAGTGCGGAGAAGATGCGCGGAAGGAAGGCGAAGGCTATGGCGAAGCCTGATGGTCGAACGGAGGTCGGACGTGGTCGGAATCGGAGGTGAACGGCAGCGGAGCGAAAGGGGTGAAATCGAAAATTAGCGAAAAAGAAACGGCTAAGGGTCTACCTGGGTGGCTGAATGGGCTGTGGGCGAGCTTGCGCAGCTCTGGGTCTTCACCTCACGGAGCGCCGACGTCCGAGGCTCGAGCTCCAGCTCAGGGCGGAGCACGGCTGTGCTACTCGCCGGATCAGTGGTATCCGGTCCCTCTCCTCGCTTCGACAGCACTTGGGGTGAGCTGTCACTCTCACGCACGCACTGGAGCTCACAGGTGGGTGGAACGAATGGCCAAAGATGAGAATGGAGGAGGCGGAGCTCAAGCTAAATATGGGTGCAGGTCCGGCTAGAAGAGGTCGGGTAGGGCATTGGAGCGTGCGGATCCCGAGGTGAAGGCTCCGGCGAGGGTCTCGGATGCATCATTAACGAGTCGGACCCGGGATTTAGGCGAGGCATGATCGGGTTTACACGGGAAAAATCCGAGAAACGGATTACCCGCTAAGGACCCGTGGGAAGTGGTCCTGGGGGGGTAGTTGACCGGGCGGTCAACAATCCCCAGGGACAATGGGTAGCGGCCACGTGGCTGATATTTGGAAGTGAAAATAAGGGTAGCAAATGGCCGAATTATGAAAAAGTTAAAACATGAAATATTTTTATTTTTATTTTTTCTATTTTTTAGTGATTTTTAATTAACTTTTCAAAATAAAAATAAGGTATATACATAGTAGGGTTAGATATAGGTATATGTACAATATATAGGTTTTTATATTTTATTTTATTATTTATATACATAGGTGAAATAAATACATATGTACATTTATATACATGGTATATTTACAAAGTATTTTTGGATTTTTAATTTTGTTATTTTTATTTTTATTTTGTTTTAATTTATTTTATTTATTTACACTATATAATCTAGAATATTTACAAAACTTGTTGGAAATTAAATTTATTTATTCACAAGCTAAATAAATATGAGATAGATGGTCTATATACATGGTGAAAGTGATGTTTTTGTTCTTTTTGATTTTTCTATTTTTATCTTGTTTTTATACTTATAAATATATACAAATATTTACAAACCTATTTTTGTGAGGAAAATACTTTTATTTTATTTACATAAATATTTACATACATGAGCCCCTATCTCCCTCTACTTTGGCTTTTATGCGGTCAGGCCCATGCTGAGCCCTCCCTTGGGTTAGGTTGCTCAATATTTATTCTAAATATTTCCCTCTTTTTCTTTTTAATCTTTATTCTTTTATTTTTGCACAAAAACATGCTAATTATAGGTTTTTACACAATGCATGCTTTTGGTAATTATTTCTATTTACAACTATATACATGCAGTTGCAAAGGTTTTTGTAACTAAAATATAAGAATAAAGAGTGATGAATGAGTATTCATCACCCCCCTATACTTAACTTTGCTAGTCCCTTAGCAAACACTTATTTGAAAAAGAAGTGAAAAAGAAATAAAGAAAAAGAAAAAGAGAATGTACATGGATCAAGGCTGATTATTAAACTTGCCTTCATTAAATTAAGGTATGGAGCTCGATCAGATCTTTGGATTATTAATGTGTTGGAACCTTATTTGGACTTAAGTTTAAAACTCAACAGCCTCTAAGTTCCACTATTCTATAACCAAGACTCCTCAATGCTCCAGGTCAGAACAAGTCATCAATCACAAACCCTGAAGACCATGAATCTTTTCTTGTCCTGTGAATGTGAGGTCTAAGCTCTCCACCTCAAAAATGGCAACTTGACAACCCTCCTCAACAAGGTAACTCTATGACCTCAATCTGGCCACTCTTTCCTCGAGAAGCGGGGTATTCCCTTCTAAGTTCAAGTTCAACCGGCTCAAGAAGAGGAGGAAGAAGAGAATGGGTCAAGGCCAGTGTAGCCAAGTACCCTTGGGAGCTTGACCAGTGTAGCCAAGTCTCCCTGCTGCAAGCTACATCAGGTGGATCATGATACTCAAGCTTTGCTTATTGCACTCTATATACATACTCCAGTGGGATTATCATTTTCTTTCAGACCCACCACTTTTTTGGAGTTATTTTCTTTTTGCATTTTTTTCAAGTGCATCTATACAACATATACATGTGCAGCATATATACAAGGAGTTTTTCCTCTTGAGCCAGTAGACTATCCCTCTTTTGAAGCTTTATTGCAACCCACAACTCCCGTCGTTAGACCTCATGGCAACCAGACCAAGTTGAGACGCACTTCCTTCACTAAAAGAAGAAGAGAGGTTCCGCCTAGAAGTACTACCCTCATATGCTACCCCAAGTCAAGGAAGACTGCCTCCTCACCACCTCATCCGTAGAGAGCTCGGTGCATAGTGCTGGTGTCCAAGTAAAGCCATAATCTATATGAGTCATGTGTTGTTGTTAAATGCTATACTTAGGCTCATTGAGATGACATGTGATCATAGCCTAGTGGACTCAAAGAATTAAGTCACCATGTACCTGAAAAGCCTTAAACCTAAGCCCTATAAGGTTCCTCTTAGAAGTTAGGTGGATTAAGATCTTAATCAAGCTCCATTCCTCAATTTGATTCCAGGCTAGTTTAAGTGTCAACTATCATCTAGAAAAACTATATACATATGTACAAAAGATGCTATTTACACAAATTTTACAAACATGCAAATTTTTTGAAAAATGTTTTGAAATCATGAATAGATGATGCATGCAGTGCAAGTTTTGCAAAAAGATATTTACACACATTTACACAAGATTTTTGCAAACTTTTGATTTTCAAAACATTTTGGAAAAATTTTGTACTATATACATAATTTTGATAAGAAAATATTTACACAAGCTTTACACAAAAGATTTTTGAAATCATTTTTACAAAAATAATTTGTACGCTAGCTATTTATGTGCAAATAAAAGAAATTTATTTACATGAAAATTTTTTATTTTTTTGTGATTTTTCAGGTTTTTAGCCATTTTATTTATTAACACACTCACACAAAGTACGAGTTATGGCTAAAGTATATATGAAATATATACACACCCCCCTATACTTAGCTCGAACGATGTCCTCAGAGTCAAGAGCGATGAAGAAGACATAACTCATGCTAGGTATAGGGAAGTGAAAAGAAAGGCTATATACAAAGATGAATGAATGAAATAGGAAATCAAGAGGATCTCGGGTCTTCCCCCTATACTTAGGATCAAGTAATCCTATGTATAGCAGGCTATACACTAAGGGAAAACCGAGTGGAGAATGTACAGGGTCTACCCCCCCTATACTTAGGGTGAAATATCCCTAAGTATAGGCAGCAAAATAGGGGTAGAAAGAAACAAAAGAAATACCCAAAGGTCTCACGTCCCCCCTATACTTAGGGTAAAGTGCACCCTAAGTATAGCATAATCAAATAGATGAAGAAGGGGATGTGGGACTAAAGAATGTGGTGATATAGACATCTGGATCTATACAAGGCGGAAGATCAGTGAAACTCAGGCGTGAGATGCATTAGATGTGAGTCAAAGACCACATCTCACGCAAAATGAATAGGGGCAAGATCAACTACCCGCGGCTCATGATCTAGAAATGGCTTGAGCCACTGGCCGTTCACTCGAAAGGTACTCTCAGAAGACAACTCGGATATATCAATGCTACCGTTGTCGTGTACCTTTCTCACCAAGGAGGGTCCCTTCCACTTGCTCTGTAGCTTCCCTGGAAATAAACGAAGCCTTGCATCAAACAACCATACTCTCTGTCCAGGCTCAAAATGCTTGTGGCTGATATGAGAATCATGCCACTCCTTCACTCTCTCCTTATACTGTAGGTTGTTTGAGAAGGCGGTATCTCTTAACTCCTCCAGGGTTGCTAGCTCTGCCCTCCTCTGGTCTCTTACACCATATGGATCCATAAGTATGTCTGTAACTGCCCAAAGTGACCTGTGCCTCAGCTCAACAAGTAAATGGCACGGCTTGCCATATACGAGGCGAAAGGGAGATGTGCCCAATGGTGTCTTGAAAGACGTCCTATATGCCCACAAGACCGAGTCCAAAAGCTGTGACCAATCCTTTCGGTCAGGGCAGACGACTTTCTGCAATATAGTCTTGATCTCCCTATTTGACACCTCGGCTAGACCATTCGTCTGTGGATGGTAAGGTGTGGCAACACGATGGTCTATACTGAACTCGCTAGCAAGGGCCTTCACCTGGTCGTTGATGAAATGAGACCCCCCATTTGAAATCATAACTCTAGGAACCCCGAACCGCGTGATGATATGCTTCCTCAAAAATCGGCAAACTGTCCTCGCATCAGCGGCTCGGGCGGGGATAGCCTCAACCCAACGACTAACATAGTCCACGACCAACATAATGTACTCAAATCCCTGACTCTTAGGGAATGGACCCATGAAATCGATGCCCCATGCGTCAAAAACCTCACAGAAGTGAATGGGCTGCATCGGCATCATATCATGCTGTCCACAAGTGCCCATCCTCTGACAGTCAGTACACCTCTTTACGAACTTATCAAAGTCCTTGAAGAGGGTAGGCCACCACAAGCCGGATTGGAGCACTTTCTGTGCCGTTCTCCTCCCAGAATGATGTCCTCCTGCCTCAAGCTTGTGGCAGTAAGTGAGGACGCTATGGTGTTCCTCCTGAGGAATGCACCGACGCCAGACGCTATCCCCTCCTTCGTGGTAAAGGATGGGATCCTCCCAGTGGTAGGACTTGGCCTTCGCAAGGAAGGTCTCAAGCCTCTGCCTGGGCAAATCTTGTAGGACTTTCCCAGCAACGAGAAAGTTCACAATATCGGCATACCATGGGAGTGAGGCGATAGCAAGGATCGCCTCATCTGGGAAGGTCTCACAAATGGGATCTATCTGCTCAGACTCCTCAGGCTGCTCTATACGGGAGAGATGATCCGCCACCACATTCTTGACTCCAGGCTTATCCTTGATCTCAATGTCGAACTCCTAGAGAAGAAGGATCCATCTAGTAAGTCTGACCTTGGCATCCTTCTTTGCCATGAGGTATCATATGGCGGTGTGATCAGTGTACAAGGTCACTCTAGATCCAATGATATAAGATCGAAACTTATCTCTGGCGAACACTACGGCTAGTATCTCCTTCTCTGTGACGGTGTAATTCCGCTGGGCGGAATCCAATGTGCGGCTAGCGTGGTGGATAGCAAAGGGGACTCCATCCCTCCTCTGTCCCAACACGGCCCCTACGGCAAAATTGGAGGCATCCGTCATGATCTCGAATGGGAGAGACCAATCAGGCGGCTGGAGAACAGGAGCCTCAATCACACACTGCTGGAGAGTCGCAAAGGACGAAAGACACTTGTCATCGACAAGGAACTTGGTGTCTTTCGTCAAGAGGTCAGTCAACGGCCAGGCAATCCTGCTAAAATTATGAATAAATCTCCGATAGAAACCAACATGCCCCAGGAATGACCGTAGCTGCCTCAAGTTGGATGGCGGTGCGAGTTTTCTAATGACATCAACCTTGGCCGGATCAACCTCCATGCCCCTGTTGGAGATGATGTGGCCAAGCACCATCCCTTGAGTCACCATGAAGTGACTCTTCTCCCAAGAAAGCACCAAATGGACCTCTATACATCGCTGGAGTACCCGATCTAGGCAGTCAAGACAGGAGCCGAATCCGTCGCCGTAGACCGAGAAATCGTCCATGAAGACCTCTAAACACTCCCCTACCATGTCCGAAAAGATCGACAGCATGCACCTCTGAAAAGTTGCAGGGGCATTGCATAGCCCAAATGGCATGCGTCGAAAGGCATATGTACCGAAGGGACAGGTAAAGGTGGTCTTCTCCTGATCCTCAGGAGCGATGGCCACCTGGTTGTAGCCCGAGTACCCATCCAGGAAGTAGTAATGACTCTTCCCTGCCAGTCTCTCAATGATCTGGTCAATAAAAGGTAGGGGGAAATGGTCCTTCTTGGTGGCCTGGTTGAGTCTCCTGTAGTCAACACAGACCCGCCAAGAGGTGGGTACTCGTGTAGCAATCTCCTCTCCCGACTCACTGATCACAGTCGTGATGCCCGTCTTCTTGGGCACCACATGCAAGGGGCTGACCCACTTGGAGTCGGAAATGGGATAAATAAAATCTGCGCTCCACCATTTGGAAATCTCCTTCATGACGACCTCTCTCAGGTTGGGGTTCAACCGCCGTTGGAACTCACGCGACGGCTTCGCCCCCTCCTCGAGATAAATATGGTGGGAGCACAACGATGGACTGATCCCATGGAGATCTGCTACGCTCCATCCGATTGCCTTGCAGTTCTTTTCAAGAACACCCATCAAACGGGATTCCTGCTCTCCAGTCAGATCGGCGGAGATGATGACTGGGTACATCTCAGGCTCGCCCGCAAGGAACCGATACTTTAGCGAAGTAGGGAGCGGCTTCAGCTCTGGACGGCTGGGTGCTGGCAAATCTGGCTTCGGAAGAAGATGAGTGTATGCTGCTAAATCTGCCAAATCTGCCAGGGAGAATGAAAACGATCTCTCGCAAACTGGATCTGGAGAAGGCTGCTGAACTGTATTGTCTCTGATCTGCTCTGCATCTACCTCCTCTACAGCTGTAGGCTCTGTGGGACTCAGGTCTGGCATCTGATCATCACAATCTGCCCAATCAGACTCTGAATCCGAGGGATCTGCATCAAACAAGGTGGTGTCAGTACCACCGTCACACAAGGTGGCCTCAGTACCACCATCACCAGAAATCGTGTCGCGATCGGGAACCGGCTCTGCTGCCACTGAAATATCCTGGACCAGGGCTGTGCTCTCCAAGCTCTCCTCTGCTATCATCTCGGCATCAGCGGTGTCTGGAAATGAGAGGATGGCCTGTGCTGAAGGGTCTGCCCATGCTGCCTCATCATCTGTGATCACAAAATCACAGTCCTGGTGGATGTCTAACCCGGCATCTGTAAGCTGCTCTGTATCTGTGCTGGTCTCTGAGCATGCTCTGTCTCTGGCTCTGTAGTCCTCGACCGTCTCTATTTGTACACTTTCGCCCTCGACGCAAAAGTAT
Source organism: Ottelia alismoides (assembly GCA_037367405.1). Classification (NCBI taxonomy): domain Eukaryota; kingdom Viridiplantae; phylum Streptophyta; class Magnoliopsida; order Alismatales; family Hydrocharitaceae; genus Ottelia; species Ottelia alismoides. The sequence goes on along the minus strand of JAZKJV010011903.1, from coordinate 458,693 downwards.
ACCTTCCCGCTATCATGGTCAGTCACAGCCTTGGCTGTGGCCAAGAACGGACGACCGAGGATGATGGTATCGGCCACTGAATCAGGGATCTCCATGTCCAACACTACGAAGTCCACGGGGAATTGCAGGCCCTGAATAGTGACGATAACGTCTCGCAACAACCCCTTCGGCCTCTTGACAGATCGATCAGCAAACTGAAGGACTGTCCTGCTCTGTCTAAGAGTGCCCAACTCGAAGCGGTCGAGAAGGGCTACCGGAAGGAGGTTGATAGACGATCCGCTATCCAATAGAGTCCGGTCGAACCTCTGCTCACTAATGTGACATCTGACATATGGGGCTCCTGAATCTGGCCTCTTGGCCGGCAGACGGTTCTGGATCGCGAAGCACGTGGCTTTCGTCAGCACATGAATCTCTGACTGGTGGTTCCTCCTCCTCCTCCTGACTGTAGTCCTATCTCTCAAGGAATGCTAGAGAAGGGGGATGTGCTGCAAAGCCTCCTGAAGGGTCAGCTGGATATGGAAATGATCGATCATGCTCTGGCTGAACTCCTCCTGCTCTCTCTTTTTTGGATCTTTTTCTTTTTTCTTCCCCTTCCCCATCAGAAGGGCTCTGGGGAAGGGGATCACAGGGTCCTTCTCAGATGAAGGACTAGGAATAGGTCTAGATGGCTCGACGACCAGATCTGCACATACATCAATCACCACAGTAGGACCAGCAGAAACTAAACCTTTTCCTTTATTCAAAACAGTGTTCTGAGATACATCAGTGGAACGAAAAACAACAACTCTCTCTGAATGAACACCGGTGGACTCAGTACCACCACGGGCTGGCTCTCCTGGACGTCTCGCGGCCTCAGTACCGCGTGCTGGCTCGGCAACTCGTGTGGCGTCAGTACCACCTCCTCGAACTGGTGAAGCGGCGGCCTCAGTACCGCCGATGGAATCAGCATCCTTGGTGGCATCAGTACCACCATCATCATCATCATGAGCGGCCTCAGTACCGCTCTCCTCCTCCTCTGGCGCTCTAAGAGTCCTCGTGGTGTAGCTCAGACGAGGCGCCGCCGCCTGCTGGTGTCCTACCGCTCCTAAGCGTAACAAAATCAGCATCAAAAAGATCCAAAGACATATCATCAAATGGATCACTAGGAGTGGTATGCTCAGTGTAAGCTACCTGCTCAGACTTCCGCTTCAGGCTGTTGGGATTCGGCTCTATCTGGGTAGGTATGGCGGCCTTCCCTCTCACAATGTCCCGCATCTCCTGGCGGAACTCATCCATATCCCGTCTAAAAGTAGCCTGCTGGTCCGTGAGGAGGCGGGCTATGTCGTCCAAGGCGGGGCTCTCGTATAGCGGACCATGAGAGCCCGACGGGTAACCTCTCTGGTGCTGAGGCTGCTGGAACTGGTGCTGCTGGTGAGAGGGGTAAGAGGAAGGATGCTGCTGCTGGTGTGGCTGGTGAGCCTGCTGCTCACGTCTCCAAGACTGTCCCTGCTGCTGATAGGGACGAGGAACGAAGGATGACTGCAGCTGTGACTGGTAGACTGGGGGCTGCTGCTGGTGGTGATCTCTCTGCTGGCTATACTGCCCTCCCTGATCGGATGACTGCTGTTGGGGCTGGGTACCTCCACTCCCCCACCTGAATCTGGGATGGTCTCGTCGGATCCCAGGCTGGGGACGGTCATACCAAATCCCGTTGACATCCATCAACGGCTCTGAGTCCTACTAGGCTGGCGGGAGTACTGCCAGAGGCTGATCCGGCTGGTATACCACCATCTGCATGTCTGGAGATGGTGGTGACTGGTATGAGGGCTGCTGCTGCTGGTAGGCTCCGCCTGTACAAGGTGAACCTGTCTAGGCTGCTGAAAGGAGCTGGAGCGCTGGGACGAGCTACTGCTGCCACCGGTATCGCCTCGCGACTGAAGACGGGGCTGGGAAGCCGTCTGTGCCTCCTGGAGACACATGAGCTGGGTCTTCATGTCGCTCAGAGTCTGTGCCATCTGCTCCATCTGAGTGATGCCCTGACACTGCTTCTTCTCTATCAGCTCCATCCGATCCAACTTCTCACTAATGATGCCCATATCCGCAGCGGACGACTCTGCCTGTGCTGCTGCTACTGCGAATGAACTGGATGGACCGGCGTCGACCCGTGCTATCCTCTGGTACTGCACAGGTCCTGGCTGCTGCTGGGGTGTGCCCTAAGTGTATAACCTGGTCTGGGACATCACCATATAGTTCTCGGCCATCTCCTCGTAGATGGCCCAGACCTGGTCGTGATCCTTGGCGAAGTAAGACCTGCCACAAGAAGCATTCACCAAGCCCTGGAGCTCTGGTGTCAGCCCGCTGAAGAAGCTCTGCACAAGGTTCGGCTTCGAAATATCGTGGTGCGGGCATCGGTTAGTCAGCTCATGAAACCTCTCCCATGCCTCATGGAATTGCTCGTTGGGGAGCATGGAGAAGTTGCTGATGAGGGCTCTCGCTGCATTGGTCCGCCCGAGTGGATAGTACTTGTTCAAGTACTCGGTGCGGAGCTGCTCCCAGGTGTAAACAAACTTCCCCAAGTGCTTCAGCCAGGTGGCTGCTCTGTCTGCTAGGGAAAAGGGGAAGGTGATCATCCTGATCGTGTCCTGGTCTACCTGACGGTTGTGGACAGTGCTGCAAATCATCAGAAACTCCTAGAGGTGGAGATGGGGCTCCTCACTCGCGAGTCCGTGGAAGCGGGGGAGTAACTGCAAAGTGTTCGGGGGGAACTTGAAGTCCCCCACGATAGCTGGAAGCACAACCCAGTGGTGCGTCAGTGTCGATCCGGGGTTGTGTAACTCCCGCATCGGTCTCGGTGGTCCTCCGGCCGCGGCTGCGGCTGCTGCTGCTGCTGCGGCGGCTGCTGCTGTGGCTGCTGCATCTGCATCCTCTGGGATCCTCGGTCCCTCTCTCCTCTGCTCTCGCTCTGCTCGCATCTGCTCCATCTCTCTCCTCATGTCGAGCATGAATGCTCCCTGATCCCTCAACTGCTGCTGGACGGTCTCTAAAGAGGCGATCAGAGTGGAGTTGATCGCGCCCTGGTCCAGCACAAAGTGCTCAGGCTGTGGACCACGAGAACGATCCTCGGAACTGCCGGCCATGGCGTCTGCAAAATCAAACGAGCCAAACTAAGGTGTTGTCAAATCTGCTAGTCTCTCCTCTGGCTCATATCTCTCAGAACCGAAAGAAAGGGGGTCGAGGGGGAACAGGGCGGAATCATACTCGGGCTCGGAGAACTGGTCTCGGCTCTCGCGGGCCAACCTAGATGAATGGGTAGACGTGCCCGAAAGCGGTGCAGCCAGAGGCTGCCTAAGAGAGCGTCTACCCATCATCGTGATCTGATGAGTAGGGCGGATGAGATCTGGAAAAACTATGATGAGCAACCAAACCCTCTGTTCACCAACACAACACGAGCTGAAGACCGTAAGGGCTCGGTCAAATTATCTTGTCAATTTTTATTAGGTGAACAAGCAATCTATCAGAGCGCTTACGTGACCTGTTAGGATACCCGATGCTACCCCAACTGACTGGCCCACACGGAAGAGTCGGTAGTCAGCTGGAAATATCACCGGAGGGCTCTACCTAGGGTGCGGGTCACTCTCTTGCGCAATCAAACCAAACAATGAGGGGGTTGCTCTCCCCAAGACAAATTTTTAAGTGGAGTGTCTTTTAGGGTCAATAGTTTTTGCAGTCCCAATTTTATGGTTTTTCTTTTTAATTTTTTTCAATAAAAAAAAGGCCTAACGAATTTTTCGGTTCTCCTGGTTATTTAGTCAAAAACAGGGGGGAGAAGAAGAAAAAGCCGATGCGCGATGAAATCAATGATGCATGCCGAGATAGAAATGCGTACCTTTCCTCCAGCACTCTACATGCAAGTGATCCGCGCAGAAATTTAAAGACAGAAAGTAAACTACCCTATATGATGCAGCAGTGAAAACCAAGTCCTAGATGAGCAAGTCTACTCGCAGAACCGTCTAACTGGTCACCGACCTCCAAGCCAAAGGTCCGGTCTCGGTCTATCCCTCCTCTGCCCGACAAATCGGGGGTAGGAGAAAGCGCTTTACGGGGCAGGATGCGGCACGTAGGCTACGAAGGGGATGAATCAGTTATTTTTATTAATTAATTATTAGTAGGTCCAATTAATCGCACTATAGGAACATGCATATAATTAAGTGTGGGGACCCTACTAATTTCGGCACAAGCAAGTAGAAAATCCTAAGTCTAGGGGCTCGATAAAAACCGCGTAAACACTGGAAAAGGCAGCAAGAAAATCAAAACCGCGAGAAAAGCCGCGAAAACACCTAAGGGTCCCCCGAGCACACCGGTGCTCGGCGAAACAGACCCGCTAGTCAACCAAGCAAAGTCCACAAGTCTCTGAGTCCCTGTATTATTACAATAATAATCAACTAAAAATAAAAAGTCTAAACTAAACCTCTCCCACTCAGCTCTCTCTCACTCTCTCCTGCGGCTCCGTACAGAAAGGAGCCGCCTCCGAGTCTCGCGGTTGCGTCGGCTTCTCGAAATCGGCCACCTCGGTCCTCAGGCCCTCGCAAGAAAAAGACAAGTGGTCAGACCAATAATCAAATAATAATAATAAAAAAAAATGAAAATAAAATGAGGGTATATATGCAAAAATGCAAAATAAAATAAACACTCAAAATCAAACAAAATAAAACAAAAATAAAATGAAAACAAAAAGCCGCAAAAAACCGCGAACTCTGGAAGAGCCGCGAAAAGCTGCGAAAACAAAAATAAAGTAAAAACAAAACTACTAAGCCGTACTCCCCGGCAACGGTGCCATTCTGATGACCGAAAAATCCCAAGCGACTAAGGCAAAGGTATCTAGATGGTCGTTGCGACCTCAATCACTCAGACTCGATCAATCAAGAAAAAGAAGAGACCACCAATCAAGAGAAAAAGCAATAAAACACAACAACGGTCTTGCTATTAATTTAACCTAGTATAGCGACCAGGGTCGAACACAAGGAGCACGGATTGGCCTTGCGGCCTACGAAGTAGTCAAAAAGAAATAAAAGAAAATAAAAAGAGTATTTATGGTGGTTTTTAATTCTTTTATATTTTTTTGGATTTTTAATGTATTAAGAAAATAAAGAAAACAAGAAAGCAACACACTTCAACAATTTATTAAATGCACTAAAAATCAACCAAAAATTCTAACAAAAATATTTTTATGTGTTTTATAATTTTTACTGTTTTTGGTGAATTTTTGAGATTTTTCTGAGGTTTATTTAATTTTCTAAAAATAAAACAATGACTGAAAATGTAGGTACTGTCCAGCCGAGCTAAAGGGACCTGGATAAAATATCTAGAAGCCCCAAATTAGCCGGGAGGTAACTTTCCTGAAAGATAAGAAAACAAGGAAAATTTGGGCACCTGATTTATTATTTTTAGGTTCTTAATTTATTTATTGGAATTTTTATAAGATTTTAATTGTTTTCAATTTTTAGGTGTTTTAGGCAATGAAAAATAGCCAAAATTGGCTAGAAAATCAAGCAAGCATAAACAAACAGTAAGTAATTTTTTTGTAATTTTTAAATGAATTTTAATATTTTTTTGGGATTTTTAAAGTTAGACAGTAACGAAATTAGATGTTTTTGAATTTTTAAAAATATCAAACAGTGTCTACAATGTCTCCAAAATTTAAAGAAAATTTTACATCATGGCAGGAGCCATGTATCCAATTTTCATTAAATTTGGAGGTGATTTGCTATTTTATTCAAAAATAGAAAGAGGGTACTGTGCACAGGGACCAAAGTGTAAATACCCGAAGTCCTGAGGGGTCTGGTGCAAAAATCCCAGGTGAACACGTGCGTTGCGCGTGCCTGGGGCACTTAGGGACCCAAATATAATAAAAAATAAGTCTCTGGACTATTTGGTAACAGGTACCAAAAGTCCGAGGGCTTATCTGCAAATAACCCACGAATTAAAGCACATGCACAAATGTTTTACGCACAGGGGTATAAATGCAAATACTCAAAAGTTTTCATTCATTCAGTAACATTCAGAACTACAGGGTATATAATGCAAAAAGCTCAGAAAATCACGTGTCGATGCACGTGTCACACCATACACAGGGGCATATATGCAAAAGAAATAAAGTGCAGGGTCCTCTATGCAATTTTACCAAAAACTAAACAACTACACTAAATAATTACAGGACTAAATGCGAAATAAAAGAAACAGGAGGGCCTAAGGGTAATTTACCCTTTATTAATGGAGCCGCTGGATGGATGCCTCTGATGGTGACGGGTGACTGGCGCTCCCAAGCTAAGCTCCTCGGGCGAATCCGACGGCGGAGGCTTCGCCACGTGGGGGATCGAACGGTGAAGGGCGTAGGCGGCTAACCCTCTCGCATCGGGCGGTCCAGATCTCCTCTACAAGGATCTGACGGTGACGGGACCTCCTCAAGTGAACGGTCGAGATGCAAACTGGAGGTCGAGGACGATCGGACGGTCGGGGAAGATCGAGGAAGAACAGTTCGCCGGCCCTAGGCACACGCTCCTGACCTCCTCTGCTGCTCTTGAAGATCGGAGAAGCTCCGCGATGATGCTCCGCAGCTGATGGTGGGTTCCGATGACCCAGCCGAGCCTTGGAGGGCTCCGGCGAGGTCGGCGGAGGTAGAGCTCCTAGACCGAATGGTCCAAGCCCTCAGATGGGCTTGTATGTACCTGCAAAGTAAACCAGAAGACTCGCGGGTCGAGGGCAAACTGCCTCGTCCCGTTTAGGCGGGTTAAGGTGGTCGGTGGTGCGATATGGGCGAGCTCCGGCGAGGGGGGTAGATGGAGGAGCTCGAGCCCCAGCTCCTGTGCGAGCTGGGTTGAATGGGAGTGCGGAGAAGATGCGCGGAAGGAAGGCGAAGGCTATGGCGAAGCCTGATGGTCGAACGGAGGTCGGGCGTGGTCGGAATCGGGGGTGAACAGCGGTGGAGCGAAAGGGGTGAAATCGAAAATTAGTGAAAAAGAAACGGCTAAGGGTCTACCTGGGTGGCTGAATGGGCTGTGGGCGAGCTTGCGCAGCTCTGGGTCTTCTCCTCACGGAGCGCCGACGTCCGAGGCTCGAGCTCCAGCTCAGGGCGGAGCACGGCGGTGCTACTCGCCGGATCAGTGGTATCCGGTCCCTCTCCTCGCTTTGACAGCACCTGGGGTGAGCCGTCACTCTCACGCACGCACTGGAGCTCACAGGGGGGTCGAACGAATGGCCAAAAGATGAGAATGGAGGAGGCGGAGCTTGAGCTAAATATGGGTGCAGGTCCGGCTAGAAGAGGTCGGGTAGGGCATTGGAGCGCGCGGATCCCGAGGTGAAGGCTCCGGCGAGGGTCTCGGATGCATCATTAACGAGTCGGACCCGGGATTTAGGCGAGGCATGATCGGGTTTACACGGGAAAAATCCGAGAAACGGGTCACCTGCTAAGGACCCGTGGGAAGTGGTCCTGGGGGGGGGGTAGTTGACCGGGCGGTCAACAATCCCCAGGGCCAATGGGTAGTGGCCACGTGGCTGATATTTGGAAGTGAAAATAAGGGTAGCAAATGGCCGAATTATGAAAAAGTTAAAACATGAAATATTTTTATTTTAATTTTTTCTATTTTTTAGTGATTTTTAATTAATTTTTCAAAATAAAAATAAGGTATATACATAGTAAGGTTAGATATAGGTATATATACAATATATAGGTTTTTAGTTTTTGATTTTTAATTGTTATTTTTATACAATTTCATTCCCATTTTATATTTTATTTATTTATATCATAAAATAAGGAATAAAAAGATATTTTTATTTTCTTTTTATTATTTATATACATAGGTGAAATAAATACATATGTACATTTATATACATGGTATATTTACAAAGTATTTTTGGATTTTTAATTTTGTTATTTTTATTTTGTTTTTGTTTTAATTTATTTTATTTATTTACACTATATAATCTAGAATATTTACAAAACTTGTTGGAAATTAAATTTATTTATTCACAAAGCTAAATAAATATGAGATAGATGGTCTATATACATGGTGAAAGTGATGTTTTTGTTCTTTTTGATTTTTCTATTTTTATCTTGTTTTTATACTTATAAATATATACAAATATTTACAAACCTATTTTTGTGAGGAAAATACTTTTATTTTATTTACATAAATATTTACACACATGAGCCCCTATCTCCCTCTACTTTGGCTTTTATGCGGTCAGGCCCATGCTGAGCCCTCCCTTGGGTTAGGTTGCTCAATAATTATTCTAAATATTTCCCTCTTTTTCTTTTTAATCTTTATTCTTTTATTTTTGCACAAAAACATGCTAATTATAGGTTTTTACACAATGCATGCTTTTGGTAATTATTTCTATTTACAACTATATACATGCAGTTGCAAAGGTTTTTGTAGCTAAAATATAAGAATAAAGAGTGATGAATGAGTATTCATCACATAACTTTCTCATACGAACTCCAATTTCACTCTACTTACCATTAAAGTTCATAAAATAATATCCTCTAATTAATGGAGGTAAATCACTAAAATCAGAGTCCGTTTTCAAAAAGTCAGTTTTGGGACCTAATTACAATTGGATTTCTGGGTTATTTATTTCATCTAGAGCTCACTATTAATGATTTTATAATTTTTTAATTATTTTCTTGATCTTGTATTTTAACAATGATTTATTTCAGAATTTTTAGATCTAGTTTATTATTTTAAATAAATCAAAACTCTAATTCATAGGTAAAATTGAACTACATAACTTATATCCATATTTATTAATATATTTAAATTAATTTATTAAAATCCAAAAAAAATAAAAAATATTTTATTTATAATCTTAATAATTAATAAAATATAATAATGGTTAAGTTATTAAATTTAAAATCAATTACCTATTTATCAAGTATTATTTATACTTTTTTATTAATATAATATTTATAATTCATAAATTATTTATTATTTATAAAAACTAATTGTACCATAATTTAGATAAATTAGTTATCTATATTTTTTCATTTTTTATATTTATTTAAAATCATGTCATTTATTATTTAATATCTATTTATTAATATATTTTAACCATCTAGCCAACCAAGTGCTGACATGTCAGCACATGGTTCCATCTTCATCAAGAACTTAGGTCGTTGCTCTGTTCCAACAACCTAACTTCACCTAATCACCTTGTTTCCATCCTAACTTCTTTGTTCGATCCTAACCCTCTAATCTCCTCTCCTAACGTCCTAGATCCACGCCAACCATCGATTAATACTTAACTCCCTATAGATTCATCTATAAAAACCCCTAATACTCACCATTTCAAATTAACTTTTCCTAACTACCAGCAACCAGTAGCTGAGCTTCATCTTCTCCGACGTGCTTAGGCTACCACCGGCTGTGACAAAGCCTTGTCGTCGACCCGCATGGAGGAGGAAGGTCAGGAGGATAGTTTCAAGGTGTTCGACCGTCTTGCATCGCTGCCACCTCTGCGTACAGCTCCAGGAAGCCTGGTAGAGCAACGATAGAGGTTCATACAACCTCATTTCACAGGTGCATTCCTTCATCCATTTCTTTTAATTCCCTCGTTATTCATGTCTGATTAGTCTAGTTAATTACCCAATTAAGATAGGTTAATCATCCAACTATTGTTTGTAACTCGATTCTATCTTCAATTCGCACCAAATCATACCCAATTTAGAGCTACAAATCCTATTCCTGGAACTTTATCTTGAACTACAACCTTCACATTTTTTACCGATTTCATTAGAAATCAAGCAGCAAACCTTCCATTGCATGTTAATTCACACATCTGGAGCAACAAACCACACATCTAGAGACTTTCATGCAACAAATAATCAAGAGGTGCTTTTCCAAAACCTAGGCGACCTTCACAGACAGGAGCTGCCTTCGTCGACGTCTCGAGGCCATCGCTGCCGTCCTCGCCGCCTTCTCACCTGCTGGAGAGCTCGATGGGTGAAGGAGTCACCCCTCTGGCCCTATAGGAGGTCAGAGCTCTCATCTCCACGACGACGATAAATCGGAGAAGAAGTCTAGCCGCTGTACTGCGTAGAAAGAGGGAAGAACGCCAAGAACTTGCGTGTAGCAGGCTTGCAATACGTGGCGGGCATGGTCAGCCACGATTGCGCCCTGCATTCTAATCTCAGCCATTGACTCTTAACCGGTAGAAAATTTGCATCAGTAGCCCCTACGACATCCAGAAATTCATCCTCTCTAGAAAACTTTATAGGAATTATGTTTAGGTCCCTACGCAGGGACCTAAACGTAATAAAATTTTATTTCTTTTCAATTTAGAACCCAGACAAGGACATTTTTCTAACAGATTCTTTTATTTTTTCTTGCATTTCTACCCCTGTACTGTAGGCTAATTTTGGACCTCATTTTGATATTATTTTCATCAATTTTTCTAGGGTAGTTACACAACTACCCTAGCAAGGTTTCTTTGTAGTTCTCGTGTATTTTCGTCACGTATTTTTTCTCGTTTTAGTTGTTCTAAACATGCATCCATTTTAAGTTGCTTTTTGCCTTTTTCAAGAAGAAATAAAAATCACGAAGTATTCCTTTTCTTCTCAAAAGCCATGGTATTTCTATTCTACTCCTCGAGTTCGACCTAGGGAAACTTACTAGGATAAATAATTAGTTTAAAGATAAAATAGGAGAGAAATTCATCTCATTCATTTTTTTATCTCTCTCCTATTTTATCAGATTTTTCGTTTGATTAATTAGGGTTTTGTCTCGGAGCGATTATCTACACTTACAAATTTATTATCGCTCCCAAAACCAAAGTTATCAAAATGGCGCCATTGCTAGGGAGGCGTTAGATTTATTACGGTTTTGAATTTTTTTGTGAGTTTTCTTTCTTCTTGATTTTTTTTACATTTTTTCTGATTTTCTCTCGATTTGTTTTATGGTTTTTATGGTTTTTACATTTTTCATGAAATTTTCTCTGATTTTTATGGTTTTTATGTGTTATTTTATTTTTATAGTTTTTTATGTGTGTTTGCTAACGAATTTTGTATGGCCTGTAGGATCAGCTGGTTTCTTCAGAAGTCGAGTCAGTTGAGAGTGTAGAGACCGACTCGTTCTCTACGAGTCAGTTGCAGAGGAGCATAATTAGTTAGCAGTTTTTCTAGTTATTGTACTGGAATTATTTTTTGTATTTTTTGAGGGGCATTTGCCTGTTTTTCTGTTTTCTTAGAAGGGGCCCCATAAGGGCATCCCGACTTGTACCTTCCTCCCTCTCTTTCTCGGGGTTTGTTTCACCGAGTGCTGTGCACTTGGGGGAACATGGCACCCACCACGACTTTTCTCGCAACCATCATGATTTCTTGATAGTTTTTCCATGGCTTTTTTGAGGCTAGGTGCTTGATTAGGTTTTTTGATTTTTTCTTTTGCTTGTGCCTTCGTAGCTAGTTTTAGAACTCACAACATAGGTGCATGCTCGTTTAGGATAAAAAAATCGTTAGATGATTCTTTGTAAATTTCCAGAAAAAGAGATAAAAAAATTAAAATTGGGGAGGGTAATCTTATTTGACCTAAAATCAAATGTAAAGGATCATTTGTTTTGGGAGAGCAATCCCCAACACATGAATTGCGAGTACTCTCAAGATCTTTGAGTGAGGGACGACACTTAAGGTAAAGCCAGAGTCCGAATTTCTTTCGAAGTACTACTTAGTTCATACATTTAATCACCTAATCTTCAGTGGGGACTCTCGGGTAGCCGGAAACGGTCTGAGTTTCTTTAGCAGAGTGGGAGGTTTAGAGGACACCGCAATAGCACAGTCCTCAAGTAACATGCGTAGCCAGAAACAGTCTATACTTACTCCCATACTGGATGAAAATAGGAGATTTCCTATAAGAACTCGGGACAATATTCTAGGGATTGGTCAGCTATCAACTCACGTTAATGTGTGAAAAGACCTGTTTCCAAATAACCCTAAAACCAAAAAGATAAATGACTGCGATTTTACGGTCATCACCAGGTTGTGTTGGTGAATTTTGGGGTTGCATTGTGTTTGCATGCGAGGTGTGCATTATACCACATCTTATACGCCTTCACACATGTATTTTTGACTTGACATCATTTTCTCTCCGGATATGCTTTTGACATTGAAGATGACGAATCGATGGATTTTGCGCTCAGACTCCGTGAGCTTTTGATGATCCACCGCCCTTCGTACATGTTAACAGACTCGAGATGACCCTCTTCCCGAGTTGATCCCATCTAGTCACGAGGAGAGTCAGGCCCAGGATCCCTCGCCTCCTAACCCTTCTATTGAGGTAGACCCACGCCTCAAAGTTTCGTCTATTTCTCCTACACATTTCTCACTAAGTTCTTATGAGACTTTTTTTCCTTCCTAGAGGATTTGAAGACAATGGCTAGAGGGAAGGAACCAATTGAGGATAGACCAGCTGAGGACCGAATGACTGGGGAGAGACACACAGATGATAGACCAGATCCAACCTCAGATATTACTATGAGGATTCTTGATACACTGCAACAAATGAGTTTACAGATCAGAGACTAGTGTAGAGTCCAAGATGAGCTGAGAGCTGAGATCGCTGCACTGAGAGTAGGAGTCGGAAACCTAGCACCGCCTGTTGTGGTTCCTGCGAGATTGAGAGATGAGTATGACATAGGAGCCAAGATGCTACACCATTGGATTCGGTTACCACCAAATCAAGGGTCATACGAGCTGAGACCGTCCTTTATTTCTTTGCTTCCCAAGTACTACGGGAATGCTACAAAGGATCCATTTACCTTCTTACAATAGTTCGAGTTGATTTGTGGTATGGCTAGCTATCCAAGAGTTACGTAGGAGGTTGTTCGCCTCAAGGCCTTCCCCTTTGCCTTAGCAGATAAGGCGTTCTACTGATTGAGTCGTTTGGGGAGGGAGATCTCTACATGGGACGATCTGATGTCCACATTCCTGCGTAAATATTTTCCTCTGGGATGGATAAACATGATGAGGAGCCAGATCTCCAATTTTATATAGCTACCGAATGAATCATTCCATGAGGCATGGGATCGATTCAAGGATCTTACTGAGAGATGCCCACATCATGAGATACCATTAAAGATGCTAGTACATAATTATTTTGGAGGACTCCAGCCGGATGTTCAGGGCCTAGTGAGCACCGCATATAGGGGGTAGTTATATGAATAGGGATGCCGAGTCTGTCGGGTCCATATTTGAGGGGATGGTAGAGAACTCATGAGTTGTTGACTCTACTCGAGCATTCCAGAAGGGGCCACAACCACCACACCGGCGAGAACATCAAAAGGTGGCACATGTTTCAGAGTCTGAATCACAGTCCAACATGGGATTTATTAGTGAGAAGCTGACACTAGTCAACGTGATTCAGAAGCAAGTTCAGGATTTACAATCGATGCGAGAGTTGGAGAAACTCTCAACACTTCCCCAGCAGTTGAACGATCTGACGAAGAAGGTGATTGATTTACAACTTCAGTACCGGCAATCCCATCCTTCTTCTACTTCTCAATCTAATAAGAGATCTTTACCTGCTCCTATTACCCGTCAGATTCACTTTGTTCAGAGCGAGCCAGCTCAACCTACTGAGACTCCACAAATTGATTAGCATGAGGATTCGTCCAATGCCGATTCGAGCCAGATCACCAGCCCTGAAGATGTTGATGTTGATTCTCAGGCCACTCTTGAGATCAATGGGATATGGGATGCTTCGATTCAGTCTTCATTACACTTTAGTCCTCAGAGTGTCCACCAGCAGCAACAGTACAATCATCCGCAACATGGACGTCCACATTTCTAACACCACTTGTATTAGACGTCGCAACAGTCTAACCAGCACGCATATCAGAGACCACATTCTTTCAGTAACTTGCTTTACATCCACAACCACATCATTACCCGCAACGACAATAGTTTTCGTACACACCACAGATATCTCCTCAGCCGTACACACCACAACAACACACTTCTAAAGATGAGATAATAGACAGTTAGGGTCACAACACTGAGTATGAGATATCTTCACAGGCCCTGGCACTGAACCAAATCATGGATAAGTTGAGCACGCTCCAGACCGTACACAATACTGAGATGGAGCGGGTTAACCATCGTCTGGATGAGTTAACTGCACGCAAGACCACTCTCCCATCCTAGCCTCAGATGAACCCGACAACAAAAGTAGGCACCCATATCAGGTAGACACCACTATAGGTACAGTCTCTTTTCCTGAATTTTTATCTAACTTCATTCATCTCAGGAGCAACAGATCACCACGAGCACCTGATAGAGTAGAGGAGAGGGCTTATGATGAGGAGCGAGAGCCGATCCATGATACACATACACATACTGATGCTGAGGAGGAGGACCACCATGATAACGAGGATCATTGTGATGTCCAGCTTGACGATGAGAGACACGTGAGCGATGTCGAGGTAGTAGACATGGACATAGGCAAGTCAGACGATGATACCATGCCAGACAATGCAGGCACTCCCAAAGCAGATGTTTCTTCTCCCATTCTAGAGAGTTTTATACATACTTCTGAGACTCTCGATGTACATGCTGATCTCGATTTCAATAAAATGTTGATTTTGTTTTACCTGAGTTTGTTCCTTTTCCCGATGCTTTGTATGGAAAAGGAACGAAAACCCAAAAATAATGTTGTCACTCCAGAGACTGATTAACTATTGAAAGATCATATTTTTCTGAAGATTCCACTTCATGATGCCTTGGCTCATTTTCCTACGCTCAAGAGTCAGTTGAGGAACAAATGCACAACACATGGAAAAAGAGATCACGAGTTGAGAAATATGTGTTGACCAAGGTAACTTCATGTGCTATTCAGAATAAGGTACCTAAAAAGAATAAAGATTCTGGAGCTCACTATGTCACATGCCAGATTGCAAATGCCGTATTCCCTCATATTCTCTTAGATAATGGTTCCTCGATTAATTTGATTCCATCTTCTTTACTTGATAAGCTCAAGCTAGGTCCTCTTTACAAATCATGAGCGATACTTCAGTTTGCAGATCGATTTGTGAAGAGACCTAGAGGCGTGTGGAGGAAAATTATCATAACTGTTCAAGGCTTGCAGTTTCCAGTAAACTTTATTGTCTTAGATATGACGTGCCCTATTCAGTTACACCTTGCTCCAATCATTCTCGGGAGACCATTCTTGTAGACAGTGAGAGGACTCTTTGACTATGATGCTAAGAGAATATCGTTCGACACAGACAATGGAGAGATACACATTGAGATGGCGAGAGGATGCAACAGTCCCAGATCAGTATTGTCATTTACTTTAGAGGACACCAGTTTTGCAGAGGATTGCCACCACATAGATGAGACACAATCTCTTGATCTTGAGAGCGTTTATTTTGATACCCACGGTATCCTACACGAGGATGGGGTAGATCACATGGTACCTAGTTCTTCAGATGACTGTTCATATACAGATAAAGAGTTCACATCAGATCCAGATGAGTAGTTAGTAGCAGTAGACATCTCAGTGCCGCATATTGAGAGTACACATATTCCAGCACGAGAGTCAGTTGATTATATTTTGCAGATCATTCAGTCTATTCAGCATAGAGTCAGATGGTGTGATGGTTACACATATAGACACCTTCTGTAGTCTGACTCCAGAGACGTGCATCTCAGTAGAGAGAGTTATGCCACATACAGAGTTAACTTACAAAGGCATCTCTACTTGTTCAGCCAGGGATTGGTATGCACTTGCACATCAGATAATTCAGTATGACCCAGGTTGAGATGATCTACTTTATACAAGATGCATGACTAATTTTCCACTTCATTTCATCCTATACAGAGACCTGTGAGCCTTTCGGTTTTCCCCGAGTACACAACTTGTATATTCTTCATAGTCCACAATCGTCCCCATTTCTTGTTTGTCTTATATGCTTAGGATACCAAATCCTAAGTATAGGGGGGAACCGATTGCCTGTCAATTTTCGCATTTCGATTTTTGTTCTTTTTATTTTTCGCTTGTTTTTCCTTTCTTTTACACTAATTACTAGTCCCTAATTTTGACCACTTTCTTTTCTATACTTAGGATGTCTTATCCTAAGTATAAGAGGGACGATGTGATTTCGTTGATTTCGTTTATATTTATCCTTTTATTCCTTCGATTGCATGTAGTCACCTCATTTTTGTCTTCTACTATACTTACGATGACCTGATAATAAGTATAGGGGGTGTCGACTGACTTCTAATCTTTTATTCTTTTTCACCCACTTTTACTTAGCACGAGTTATGTCATCCTTTTTCTCTTTTGACGCTATGAGTACATAGCATATGCTAAGTATATGGGGTGCGTATATATTTTATATATACGTGCATCCATAACTCGTACTTTTATGTATTTTTTATATCTATAAAATCCATAAAAAGTGTGCGAGGGTTAATTTAAAATCCATCTATCTATTTATTATTTATAACATCCTGGTAAATAATTAAAATGTGTTTAAAATTCTATCCGAAATTCTTAATTTAAAATGTGTATTTAAAATAATGTATTTAAAATTTGTTTAATACTTATTTAAAATTCTATCTATTAAAATATGTGTAAAATTCATTTAATCCTTGTAAAATCCTTTGTATATAATATTTGTAAAATACATTTTATTTAATCTAAATAAAATATGGGTAATTTATCTTGTAAAATTCTTGTACAAAGATTAGTTTATAAAAATTGAAAAATCCATAAAAAGAATGCAAAGTATAAAATCCATAAAAATTACAAAATCCTAAAAATCCATAAAAATGAGTAAAATTCAGAAAATATACTTCACAAAAACATGGTTGCATTTGCATTAGCATTTTTCAGAATAAGTTTAATTTCTAAAACTAAAGATTGGGAATAGTCTAAAGGATGGAGCTTGATTATGGCCTTTAACTTTCATTATAAGGAACTGGAATTTAGACTCTTCAGGTCATTGACTTAAATCTTTGGGTTCCATAAGATTTGGGAAGTCAACTTAAACATGCTTAAATAGAACACTTGGTGTCATCCGTTCAACTCTTCATCAGTGAACCAATTTTGAACACATGCATTTTGCACTTAGCTCGACTTGCATGGGGTTGAGAAGGGCAATCCATCTTGGTGATGCGTTTCTATCCTTGTCTAGCAGCATGGACGTCAAAAGACGAGAGAGTTTTGAGTTGAAATAATGCTTCATATGAGGGAAGGATCTGCTGGCACAATTTTTTCCACGACCTCAAAAAATGAACAGAATAAAAAGATGCTTTATCCGTCAAGGCAAAAAGATTGATGCATTGCAAGCAACATTACAAAACCAATTCAAAGAAGAAGCCACCAAATGCAAATATGACCACAATGGTCCAAGCTTCCACCAAAAAGCCTGCACTTCTTAGTGGAGACTTAGCTACACTGGTTGGGCTTCACAAGGAGATGCGTCTACACTGGTCGCACTCCAGTTCTTTTCTCATTCTTCTACTTTCTCTCTGTTTTCGATTGTGGACATAACACGACATAAACTTAGAAGGGAATAACCCCCTCCTTGAGGAAAGAGTAGTTCGATGAAGAACCAATGGGAGTGTATGATTAGGATGGGTGGTTTCTTTGCTTCTTTAAAGCGAGAAGAGCTAAAATAATTCACACACAATACATATTGAATTAAAGGTTGATAGAGTTAGTGATATGAATAAGTGGATCGGAGCTGGCTGTTGAGGTGAACCTAAATAAAGATTTCTGGAACCTGAGGACTGTTGAGATTAAAATCCCAATCCTAGTTAAGGCGCTGACAAAACGCCTATTTTAGGCCCAATCGAGCTCTATCCTTTGTCTGTTCTCGTGAATTGGTTTAGGAAAACAAATTCATTCTAACTTTCTTTCTTTTTCCCTTATTTTTTAAATAAATGTTTGCTAAAGGACTAGTAAAGTTTAAGTATAGGGGGTTGATGAATCCATGATTCATTAACATTCTGCCTGCATTTTGTCTTTAAACCCTTAACAAATACATGTAAATATTCATTAATTTCCATCTTTTAACAAAATCATACTCATGAATAAAAATGCGCTTTTATGCATTCAAAATCATCTAAATAAATAAAAGAATAAAAAAATATAGAAAACAAAAAGAAGGTAAATTGTAGATGTGTATATATGCACAATATGACTTATAAAATAAATATGGTTGAAAGATATATTTATAATCTAACCTCCGAGACCAAGTCAGCATGGATTAGTGGACAACTAAATAATCAAGCGGAGATAAGGAAAGAAATAATAAAAAAATAATTAATTGTTCACTGTACACGCTCTTCAATATTTATCCAATAATTATCAAAATTTCAATGATTTTTAATTAATTCATATGAACATATTTTTCACCAAACACTTTTCCTATTTATTTTTAAAAATTTATAGAAAAAAATAAAAACAAGTTAAAAATAATATCTTATTTATATACCAAGAAATCCAACTTGTAAATTGTCAAATTCACAACTTTCGAACATCATAACTTTCTTAAACAAACTTCAATTTCACTCTACATACCTTTAATGTTCATAAAATAATATCCTCTAATTAATGGAGGTGATTTCATTAAAATCGGAGTCTGTTTCCAAAAAGTCAGTATTGGGACCTAATCACAACTGGATTTCTGGGTTATTTATTTTATCTGGAACACACTATTTATAGTTTTAATGATTTTATAATTTTTAATTATTTTCTTGATCTTGTATTTTAACCATGATTTATTTCAAATTTTTTAGAGTCTTGTTTATTATTTTAAATAAATCAAAATATCCAATTTATTGGTAAAATTGAACTACATAACTTATATCCATATTTATTAATATATTTAATTAATTTGTTAAAATCTACAAAAAAATAAAAAACAATTTATCTATAATCTTATTAATTAATAAAATATAAAATTGGTATACTATTTATTATTTTATTAAATTATTATCAAGTATTATTTATACTTATTTATTAATATAATTATAATTCATAAATTAATTATTATTTATAAAAAAACTAATTATACCATAATTTAGATAAAATAATTATCTATATTTTTCATTTTTATCCTTATTTAAAATAATGTCATGTAGTATGTAATATCTATTTATTAATATATTTTAACCATGTGGCCAACCAGGTGCTGACACGTGTCAGCACCTGGTGCCTTCTTCTTCAAGAACTCAGGTCGTTGCTCTGTTCCAACGACCTAACTTCATCTAATTACATTACATCCCTCCTAACTTCTTTGTTCGTTCCTAACCCTCTAATATCCTCTCCTAACGTCCTAGATCCACGCCAACAATCGATTACTACCGACTCCCTACAGGTTCTTATATAAAAAGCCCTAAATCTCGCCATTTCAAACTAACTTTTCCTAACTACTAGTAACCAGTAGTAGACCTTCATCTTCTTCGACATTCCTAGGCCACCACCGGCTGTGATAGAGCCCTGTCATCAACCCACGTGGAGGAGGAAGGTCAAGAGGATAGTTCCAAGGCGTTCGACCGCCTTTCATAGCCGTCACCGTCGTGCACAGCTCTAGGAAGCCCGAACTGTAGAGCAACAACTGAGGTTCATACAACCTCATTTCATAGATGCATTCCTTCATCCATTTCTTTTAATTCCCTCATTATTCGTGTCTGATTAATCTAGTTAATTACCCAATTAAGATAGGTTAATCATACAACTATTGTTTATGACTTGATTCTATCTTCAATTCGCACCAAAACACACCCTATTTTGAGCGACAAATCCTATTCCTTAAACTTTATCTTGAATTGCAACCTTCACATTTTTTGTCAATTTCATTAGAAATCGAGCAACAAACTTTCCATTGCAGGTTAATTCACACATCTGGAGCAATAAACCACACATCTGGAGAGTTTCATGCAACAAATAATCAAGAGGTGCTTTTCCGAAACCTAGGCGACCTTTACACACAAGAGCCACCTTCATCGACGTCTCGAGACCATCACCGCTATCCTCACCACCTTCTCACCCGCAGACGAGCTCGAGGGGTGAATGAGTCACCCCTCTAGCCCTAAAGGAGGTCAGAGCTCTCAACCCAAGATGACGATAAATCAGAGAAGAAGTCTAGCCGCCACCCTGCATAGAAAGAGGGAAGAACACCAAGAACTTGCTTGTAGCAGGCTTGCGACACATGGCAGGCACATATGACCATGATCACACCTTATGTTCTAATCTCAACCATTGACCTTGAATTGGAGGAAAATTTGCATCAGTAGCCGCTGTGATATCCATAAATTCAACTACTCCAGAAAACTTTCCAGGAATTACATTTAGGTCCTTGCATAAGGACCTAAACGTAATAAAATTTATTTTCTTTTCAATTTAGTCTTTGGACCAGGACATTTTTGTAATAGATTCTTTTATTTTTTTCTTGCATTTCTACCCCTATACTATGGGATAAAATTGGAACTCTTTTTGACATTATATTTCATCGATTTTTCTAGGGTAGTTACATAACTACCCTATCGAGGTTTCTTTGTAGTTCTCGTTATTTTCGTCGCATATTTTTTCTCATTTTGGTTTTTATAAACTTGTTTATGTTTTGAGTTGTTTTCCACCTTTTTCAAGAAGAAATAAAAAACACGAAATATTCCTCTTCTTCTCAAAAGTCGTGGTATTTCTATTCTGTCTCCTCGAGTTCGACCCAAGGAAACTTACCTGGATAAATAATTAGTTTAAAGATAAAATAGGATAGAATTTCATCTCATTCATTTTTTATCTCTCTCCTATTTATCGAATTTTTTGTTTGATTAATTAGGGTTTTGTCTTGAAGCGATTTTCTACACCGCCAATTTCATTATCGCTCCCAAAGCCCTAGTTGTCACATATTTGCTTCGATCTTCTTCACCTTTCTCCGCATTCTAGCCCTCCAGATTACCCATGACCTGGAGCTCCGATTGTCATCTATCAGAGTCGAATGATTCACCCCATTCATGCCTTGTTGCTGATAATAATGTTGCTGGTATTTTTCTCCGAGCAAGAATAACTCATTTATAGGTTGCTAAAGTAGAGTTGAAGCTTTGGATCTAACCATAGACATTTGCAAAAAACTGAAGTCATTCATTTCTCCAGATCGAAGATTCGAGCCTCATTGAACCTAATCGCCATATCATGTCGACAAAACGATATCAGGAAGTCGTAGCAACCTTCAGGAGGCAGATCGAGTCGAGATCGATCGGGATTTTTGCCGATCAAATCTCTCATTGCCAGAGCTTTAAAGTATTCTTCCATAATTCTTAGCATTCATCAAATCAGGAACATCGACATCCATATCATATCTTGTCTGTACGTTCAGCCCCAATTTTGAGTCGCTAGATCATCCAGTTCAGATCATATACATAGCATCCACGAGTACCCGCTTCTCAACCGTAGGATCAGACCTCCATACTCCATCCACATCACACAATCCGCACGCGCCTCACCACATGACACGATGAAATTGCATCCTCAACCCTTGTGTTTATTTCCTTTTAAAAATAAGTGTCTGTCAAGACAAGTGTCATTTTGTTGTGGATTGAACATTTGCATTTCGTCCCTTGCTCTTTTTTTATTTGCTTTTAAGTAATTTTTGAACTGAAACATATGCAACCCATGTGACTTTGTGATTATTTGCAATAAAAGCTCAGCATGTTTTTGTTATAATTTAGCCCTTTAAAATAACATCTTCACATAAAATTCAGAGAAGCTTTTCTCAATGGATACCTCAAGAGGATATCTATATGGAGTAGTACCAGGGCTTCATAGCTAAGGAAGGAAAAGTATGCAAGCTGAAGAAATCCTATAGGCTCAAACATACTTCTCGTAGTTGGAACATCCATAAATAGTTATGATCTTGTGCAGAATCTGAATGAAACATGCGTATACAAGAAGCTTAGTGGGGGCATCATCGTGTTCATTGTGCTTTATGTGGATGGCATCCTTATCATTGGGAATGATACGGGGATGATGACTAGTGTTAAGATATAGTTGTTCAATACCTTTGATATGAAAGATCTCGGAGAAGCCTCTTATGTCTTGGGTCTTAAAATGTTCAGAAACAAACAAAATAGAATATTGGGACTATCACAATAAGGATACATTAAAAAGATCTTGGAAAGATTCATCATGGATAATTCCAAGAAAGGCTTCCTTCCCATAAGACATGGTATTCGCCTATCTAAAGTGATGGCTCCTCAAACTATTGAGGAAAATAAAGCCATGGCCAAATGCTCTTACACATCGGCTATATGAAGCTTGGCGTATGCCATGATGTGTACTAGATCAAATATTTGGCATGTAGTGGGAGTGGTAAGTCGTTACCAATCCAGCTATGGAGAGAAACACTGGACTACAGTAAAAAGCATCTTCAAGTACCTAAGAAGAAGTCAATACTACATCTTGGTTTATGGAGATAACAATATACAAGTCTTAGGGTACACTGATTCAGACTTCCAATCAAATATTGATGATAGGAAGTCAACCTCATGGTTCTTATTCATGTTGAACGGTGGTGCTATGAGCTGGAGAGGCAAGAAGCAGGATACCATGGCTGATTCAAAAACTAAAGCAGAATACATAGTTGCATCGGATGCTGCTAAAGAGGATGTGTAGTTGTGCAAGTTTGTTCAGGAACTTGGCGTAGCTTCCTCATCGGAATCTCCCATCCCATTGATATACGATAACACGGGTGCCATAGCGCAAGTGAAGGAACCTCGATGGCATTAAAGAAGCAAACATGTGTAGAGGAAATATCACACATTCGGGAGATCTAAAAGCGTGGTGATATCACGATCACCAAGTTTGCCTCTACCGATAACATTGCTGATCCGCTTACTAAAATGTTGATCCAAAAGGTCTTCGACCAACATGTAATAAATCTGGGGTTGAGAGCTGTACATGAATGGCTTTGAGGGCTAGTGGGAGACTGCTGGACTTGTAATCCCTCGGCGACCCATTAATGCAATAAAAGTTATTGTTTTATCATATACATCTAAAATGAAATGAATAATTGAATGAATGCACTTTATTATTAAGGATCCTTTGTATAGCTAGGGTTATGTACCATGAACATATTGAATACCATGCATCTGGGAGGACACAACTGACTTCAAACACGTGATATTCAATAAAGATATCTAGTTTGAGAAAGAGATGGCAATATTTCTCTAAATAACGATTTCCAACCTTCTTCTTAATGCAAGTCCTCTGCATAGGAATGGAGATTCAGAAGTGTTGGAATAATCAAGTCAAAGAGTTGTCTTGATGAGGTCAAGATAAACCAAGACCTTAATCATAATTGTCATGATCAGGCACACATCTTTTGACGTGAGACATGTATGCATCTATATTCCTGAGTATGATAATTTGATAGACCAATAGGTTGGTGACCTAGCCAAGGTCCATATACTGGCACGTTGGTGCGCATATGAAGTCGTATGAGATGTATGATCTCTCAAAGAAATCATACAATATCATAATTGATGAACCGAGAGACAAAGCTCACTCATAAGATATTTTAAGGTCAAAATGAATTCCATGCACGGTCATCTTGTTTATCAAATAAGACACGAATTCGAGATATTAATATACGCTTTTGGAAAGTTTATGATTAATATTGTATCCCTATTATCAAATGAGAAATCCATTGATACATTTCGAAGAAGAAAACCAAACTAGGGTTTAAACTTCAGATTTATCAAAGTCTTCTAGTGCAAAGGATGGATGAGTATTTGGAATACTCATGGTTACTTTTGTTGTTGTAATGGATCATCTACCATGACACTTCCATACCGAAGAAGTGATGAAACGTGATGGATTTTAGTCGCTCTATTTAGCAAGATGATTTGTGATTTAATTGTATTAAATCACAATTCATTTGAATCAAATTTCCGATTCCAATGTCCAAATGTTGGAAACAGAAATGGTCGTGGAAATGGAAATATACCTTCTCCTTGAGCTCATTTTTTAGCTCCAAATGGTTTGGGCTATGATTAGAAATGGTCAAGGAAGATGTATTCATCTCACCGCCACTTTATCCAGCTCATGGAGAGTGTGATGTGTTTCGTTCAGTTCATGAGAGTGTAAAGTGTTATAGCTCGATCTCAACATTCGTAGGTGAGAGATTTTTGCAAAAAAATGGTATAAACCTTGAAATAGGATAGTTATCCACATTTCAAGTCACTATACATGGATATTATGTTCTCCTTGACATTATATCCAAGTATCCACTTGTTTATCTCATGAGTCCTAATTGGATTAGGACTCATAGCTGTTGATGGTAATATTGTAATAACTATAATTATTACACATTATTGATAAGGGTAATTTTATAAATGTGATTAACAAGTATAACTCATTAATTAGTTTGAATAGTGATTCCCAATAGTTAATATTTATATGGATTTGATTCATATAAATATTTATGTAAATATTATTTACATAATTTTTTCAAGGCATGTAATTGTGTGAATTTGATTCACATTGGAACTATATTTAGTTTTGAGCTTATAAATATGATTCATAAGCTTTTAGGATTAATTCCATAATTTTTCCAATTTTGATAATGGGATTATAAAGTTAATTAATTAATATATAAAATTATAACAACCTTAACTAATTTAGTTAATCTAAGTTGTTACTTATTTATTATTAATTAGTTAATATTAGTTGGATATAAAAGGGAGATAATCCTTATTGAATTAGGACTTCCTCTATTCCCTTTTTTTAAAATCCAAGGGACTACAAC
Organism: Ottelia alismoides; assembly: GCA_037367405.1. Classification (NCBI taxonomy): domain Eukaryota; kingdom Viridiplantae; phylum Streptophyta; class Magnoliopsida; order Alismatales; family Hydrocharitaceae; genus Ottelia; species Ottelia alismoides. The sequence continues at coordinate 433,916 of JAZKJV010011903.1, read as the reverse complement.
ACCCATCTTGGACATGTGACGTAAGTATAAAAGGAGGACGATGCCTTCCTTAGAAATTTCACCTCCCTTGAGATATATAAGAGTCTTGAGAGTCTCCATCTCTCATACATCTCTTCTTGTTTCTCTGACAGACATCTGGGTTCGTGGGAAGTAACATGATTCATCTCCACGCCTATGAGAGAGACTTCTATAGATCGGACTTCATTCAGATGGTTTCTTACTTTAGAGACTTAGGCTTCAAGATGTAACCCTGATTTGTTCGTTATATTCATTATGAATATCAGAAATTATTTTGGAAATGATCTTCTTAGAATTTATAATTTTCAAATACATAAATTGTTGTGCTACATTTTCTAGTTCATACAATGACTAAGATTATTGTGGCAAAATGTTTGCTAAGTATTCCACTTTTTCGTGATGCGTGATAAATAAAATAGAATATCTTTTTATTTACTTCCTTCATGAAGATGTTCTGTAATATCAGAAATTGCCATGATATCCCTACAAGCAGTTTGTTATATATGGCCTCCTGATGCATGCACATCCTTTTTAAAGCCCTCTTCAAGCTATATTTTCTGATACTTCAGAAGCCATATTAGCTTATTCTTTAGACTTCATAGAGAGTATAGTATAAAACTAGCAACTCCAGTGATATGTTAGTCACTGGAGGACATAATACCACTTGAAATGAAGCTGTTGGAAGATTACACAGTTACTTTCCACCATCCAATCAATAGGGCCCTATCATTATAGGAAATTTTGACATTTAGAGACTAGGTAAATACATGGGATTACAATCTGCGATGCACATTATCAAAAAATTTTGCGAGCCCATCTTGCCACATCAACTTAAGATGCAATTTTATACTTTTACCCCCATGTCGCCTACCAGTTACCGTAGAACACTCGAATGTAAAATAAATAAGGTTAGTATAAATTGAAAGTGAAACAATAACAGGTAAAATAATTACATGTCAATCGAGCTTTTAATGATGTATTTATCAAAGAACTAATATACTTTTATATATGATCTGAATTTATCTAATCCATCTAATGTCATGTCAACATTTAGCGTTGATGTTGGTGAATTTCTTTTCTTAGTAGTAGTTTGGATTATCGTATCAATCTATTTTTATAATCGGATCAATTAACTTATGTGATCTACATTAGACTAAAATTTTGAGGTCATGATGCTAGTGATGTGATACATATTTTGAAGATTGAGATATTTGTTCTTCGTCACGGATGCAGTCCTCGCATGCTTTGTGTGTCTCCACGGATGTCCTTTTCCGTGTTGAAGTTTTGCACACACATGAAGTTTACCGTATTGCCTTGGGTAGTGAGAGATAGCAATCGAAAGGGTTGGGCTTGCATCCTTGGGTCCCCGGGTAGATGACTGGATGGCTGCGAGCCCAATGTAGTTGCGGTGTTTGCACAAGGATGTTCGAGGACGTGCATCTGGTAGTCTTGTTATCGCTTTCATTCATAGTATTAATACGAGAGGTCAATTAAAGCTGATCACTTGAGTTGGTTTCTCATATTGGTTTTATGAAGAGAGTTCTGGAATGTAGTGAAGGAGGTATTTTACTGGTTCTCCCCATAGATGGAGAAAAAAAGCTATTTGTAGCGCTTTCTGACTACAGTGATGAGTGGTAAATCAGATCCTATAATCAAATCTTGTGTTTTACCTTGTTCCCTACCGTAGTTGACTCTTATTTACGAGTGTGGATCTTAGCTGATCATGATTTAAATCAAACATCTTCTGTCATTTATAATGGATGGAACTTAGTTAGGATATACATGCATACATACATACATACATGCATACATACATACATACATACATACATACATACATACATACATACATACATACATACATACATACATACATACATACATACATACATACATACATACATACATACATACATACATACATACATACATACATACATACATACATACATACATACATACATACATATATAACAATAGTAGTTCTTATATAATTTAAATGTGGACATAGATATATTGTAGAGTGTTTATTTCCCGTCGAGTTTTCATTAGTAGTCACTTTTCTTATTGGTAGTTAATTTCCTTACAGTCACCATTTGTTGTGCACACTTTTTGCTTTTAGTTGTTGTTTAAACCTATTTGCGTGAAATCAACAAGCTTGCAGGAGAAGCAACCACAATAGTAGGTGGCTCATGGTTGACTTATTCAGCTCTTTTTGTGGTATAGTTGGTATCTATTCTTTTGGCTTATTGTACATGTACTTATTTTTTATTTTAAGAGACATGAAGGTGTTAAATGCATGCCACTATAATTGTATGCCAATGTATTTATTTTTTGTCGACATTGATTATGAATGGGAAAAATATATAGTGTTCTTTCTTCTTACTAATCTTCTTCAAAAATTATACTGTTTGGTATTTTGAATGTAAAATCGTATATTGTGGATGTGTCTTGCTGAGTATCTAGATCCAGGGGGTGTGGCAGTTTGGTATGAGAGCAAGGATACTCTAGTATAATGCTATATTTGAAATACGAATAGTTTACGTCTTTTGATTCCTACACGAGTCCCATGAGATTAGTAGGTTAATTTCAATATCCATGTCTATTTAAGTGTTACACCAACTATTAATCTCATGGTTTGCTTTGCACAACCATGCCTCCTCGTAAGGATCCATATGTGGCACAACAGATGGCCTTCCTTGTATAGGCCATACAAGGCATCCAATATTGCCAAGAGGTGATCAAGCCACAACTACAATAGTAGGACGATCCCTCCTACCATCCCTCTTACGATGTGGAGGAGAGCGTCAATCTGTCATTCTCTCTAGAGCATGAGAAGATGGATGATGTTGATGCATTGCAGAAGCATCAAAGCACCTATGCGGCTTATCATCGAGCGTTGATACTACAGTTCTTCGGTACCACCACCCTGACAATGTGGAGCTTTGTATGGCACAAGTGAAAAAAGTTTGAGGATGATCCATGCGCCTAAGGACACTAGTGTATCTTTTGCAGAGTACTCGCTGGCTAGGTACATGGAGTGATGGTGGAATGACACCAAGGATTACCTAATCGAGCCCATCAATTGGAAGGTTTTCTTTGATGAGTTCCGCATATAGTTCTACCTGAACCATTGGACAAATGATTGGAGGAGAGAGTTCGTTGAGCTGACCCACGGGTCCATGTGTTACACAGAGTTTTCTCTCCATTCTCGTGCTAGTACATCTTATCTAGAGGAAAACATGCAAAAGTTCATCCGAGAGATGAACGAGGAGGTCCAGGATAGACTTCACACTTTGGAACTCACCTCTATCAAGTAGGTGACGACAAAGATGACAAGGTGGGAGGGTACTCAGAGCCGCAACCAGCACGACAAACTCAATCCCTGCCTCAACAATACAATATGATAACATGTAGATATTCATTCGGTCCTCCTAGAGATCACCATTTCCACCCATTTGCGGAAACACCAACTGCTAACGGTCCCATTCCGTCTCACATCTTGGGACTGGTTTGGATAGTCATGGTGCGACATCTTCTCGACCTCCGATACACCCATAGTGTCATAAACCGGGAGGAGACAAAATGGTTCCTAGATGATCGCTCTCGGAATGAGTTTGTTTCCATTACCATCAGCCTGGCCACATATTATCACAATGTCCTATACGTGCTAGCAGTTCAGATATGCCTCAGCAGAGTATGAGGTCCATCAGTTCATCATATACACATGGATAAATTTTTCATCGTAGAGACAGAGGTTTCTAGCACCCTCCACCACATCAGACTTATAATGCAACAATATTAGGTTCTACACCGGCACAATGAGGACAACTGAATGTCATTACTTAGGAGTAGGCCATGCACGGTTTAATTTTCAGAGGTATGATTTCTATATATAGACTTTTGTTTCACACTTCAGTTGACTTTGGTGTCACACTCATTTTTTGTGTACATCACTTAGTGGACACACTAAGCAAGTTGTACGAGTATCAGATCTTCTTACTACATCAAGAGCATAGGGGATCAGATATTCATCATAAAACATGCAATAGAGGACGTGCCAATACATATTAGAGGACAATTTATTCCTACCTTCCTTTTATTGATCCAATTGAATGATTTTGACATCCTTATGGTTTTAAACTGGCTGTAGAAGCATCCTATTCTCATAAATGGTTCATTCCTTACCTGAGATACCTATTCACATCTTGCATCATGTGATTAAGCCCTTGCAGTGGGAGGATATTCCACTAGTTAAAGTACTTAGCCATAGGAACAATATCAAGGAGGCTACATGGAACCAAATACCAACATTAATGGTAAGTATTCTCACTTGTTTCCTAGAATAAAAGTCATTAACTCTAGTGTAGTTCTCTTTGAGAATTTTATGGGTTTCATCCTTTCCTTTTAGATTTTTTATGAATCACATGAATACAGGACTGAGTAGAAACACCCATCAAGTCTCACGGGCGAGACTTGGTTTCTGAAACTATTGGGATGTAACAAAGCTAAGAAGGATAAACCAGATCCTGCTTGAGATATAATGGTAAGTATGTCTCTTATTGTGAAAGTGAACTTTCAGAGTTGACAATGAAAAACAACTTTGATATAAAATCATTACTCAAAGTAAAATATGTATTTATGTAGATTATCTTATTTTGAATAATCTACATTAAACCCACTCAAAACTATACTCAATAATAACTGGTAAAATATCATGTATTGGATCAATGATCAAGATAATGTACTTTTACTTGGACACATAATGTATGCAGTTCCAATGCGCAAGTTTCCTCATAATAGTGAGGAATGACAATTAAATAGACAATAGGATAACAAACTTGGATTTGTATTTATGGTATGACTATCGAGACTATCTATGATGCTTAGAGAAGGACTCCGATAGTGCATCAGGATATTATACATCTACATATAATCTTTGAATCGACTTTCTTACTAGATAAGATCAATGTCTAATAATTTTATCTCATTCTTCTAATAACACTTGCAATTGGTTGCATATGTTTTAGAAGACTAGCAAATTTGATCTTAAGGTTTTATAGTCATCCACATGGATGTTGATGCAATTGTTGTAACAATCTCTATTGGATAGATAGACTACATATTTTCAATGGTATATCCTGATGAATCTCCATTTCATCACCTTTATTCTTTCATTTTGGCCTTTAAACCCTAGCTAAATGCATGTAAATATCATTATTTTGCATTAAATAACAACTTGCATTTATTGTGTAAAGAATGTATAAAATACAATATTTAAAGTCAAAATAAAAGAATAAAGAAAAGAAAAGAAAAAAATGAAATACCAAAGGTATTGAATGACCCTAAACCCCGAGACCTAGGAATCATGATGATTGGGTTGGAAAGGATTAAAGTAGGGGGAGATAAGGGCCAAAACACAATAAAAATAGTCATTTTTATTCTTGAATAATTCATTTTTGGAACATATTTTATTCTTTATTATTTTTACATCAAATGAATAAACTTTGTACGTGATAGTTGTAGATAAAAATACTAGAAAAATACAAATTTCATTGCACACAAAAATAAAACAAAATGTTTTCATAATTTATCAATCACCTTTATTTGTATATATCTTTTTATTAACTATTTAATGAAGGTGCTTTCAATTAATTTGGAGTTAAGATACAAAAGTTAGGTTTTGGACCCTTATTGTACAATATACCTGCATAAAATATTCATTTTATTTATTCATTATTTTTTTACAATGTCATAATTTTACAATTTTGCTAATATTATTTATAGTATATTTACATAATTCGAATAAAATAAAACCATTAAAAATATACTAAAATAAATAAGTGTATAAATTACATAGATGAATTACTTACATATACTTATATAATAAATACAACTATTTATTTAAGTGTGCAAATGACTTCAGAAAAACATAATTAAAATATATTTAAGTGTATTTAAATTTGTTATAAATATGTAAATTATGTATATAAAATAATAAAATCCAAAATATAAAAAAAGAAAATTTACAATACATATGTATATATACATACAAATATACATGTAAAAAGTAACCCCTAATAAATTAACTCGAAAAAATCATATTGAAATACTACATAAAATAATAAATATTTTTTAGGTTATGATTTTTATTTAATTAAACCATTTATTATTTTAATTATAGTTTTTATTATTTTCTTCATATTTTATCGCCTAATGCCCTACGCAGCCCAATGAGTGGCTAGCCTTGGTTGAACCACTGAAAGAAGCTAAAGTTAAAAGGAGAGAGTCACTAGATCCACATAAGGCGGGAGCGACGTCGCTGAGATGACTTCGCACTCAAATCCCAAGCCAATTTCAAAAATCAACACATTAATCGAATAATTAAGCAATCAAGAATACTTGTGTGAATGGAAATTTATTATTCCCTACAAACAAGTTTATATTGACAAGCAAAGTAGGTGTTGAACACAGGAAGCAAAACGTGGTAGCAAGGTATATTATTTATAAATAAATAATATGTATGTATATGTATGCATAGTATCGACTATGGTGTATGAGTTTAACTTAAATAAAATAATAATTTTAAATACTTTACATTTATATTTGTATATCTTTTTTATTTTTAATTTTATCATTAATTTTTCCTTTTTAATTTTCTGATTTCTAATTTCCGTTTCTTCTTAATATGTATATATATAGTTATATATATCATATAAGGCAATATAATTATAAATACAATGAAAAATATTATATATATATATATAGGAAAAACTTCTAATAAGGTGCACCTTTCCTGGGTGCAAGGAAATCCCACCATCTCAGCCATCCGTAATCAATCTGATGGTTATCATTAATAGCCCATTATTTAAGTATTTTTAATGCTGAAAAACCCATTATGGTCATTTGAACATATTCTATATTTAGAATGCAACAAATATCTCCTTAATTATCTCCTCTCTCTTCCTCGCCCTCTCTCTCTCTCTCTTGATCCCCATGGCAGCACGAGGTTCCTCCCACAACAATCGATGACAGCGATGGCATGTTGAGGGTGCACGCATGGGGAGGACGACGGTGCTCGAGGCCGCGCACGGGGAGGGGGAGGGTGCACGCGATGTATGGGGAGAAGAGGGCGGGGGAGGGGGAGTGCACCGGCATGGACGCCCGAAGAAGACGCAAGAAAAGATGGGGGCTCCTTACACTTCGACATTCGAGGTCCAGAATCTGCAAGAGCAAATGGGGACTCTCTTTATTTCATTCCTCCTTTTTCTTGAGGAAATGGTGGGAATTCCTTTGGTCTATTTTGTTGGCTCTTGATTTGGGGTTTTAGGATGCATGGTCGAAGGAGATTCGTAGATTGTGTAGAGATCTGATGGGTGCCGCATTATTAGTAATTGAGTGATTTTTGAGTCAACATCTGCTGGGTGGTGCATTGTTTGTTCATGGTAGAAATACGATGCATATATTTTTTTCTTTGGATGGCGCATGTGAAGTGTGATCCTTGCATGCTTTCTTGGGATGGATCTCCATCAACCCATGTGGTGATCTCGAGGGTGACGGCATGACGACGTCAACATCCTTTACGGCGTACGCGACGAACGATGAGGGGGAGAGCGACAACGCTCGAGATCCGATTGATTATTCGATTTTATTCCACAAATTCATTATTTGATTTTACAAATAGATGCTCTACTTTTACAATTAATGGACTGATTTTTACAAATCGAGTCATTCATTTTTCTATTCCATTCACTGACTTTACATTCGATTTTTACAATCTCAATTTGTTTTTTACAATGCTGGTTCTTCTTGTTGGAAATCACAATGTTTTTTTACAATCTCATATCATTTTTTACAATATCAAATCGTTTTTACAAATCTCAAATTGTTTCTTACAATTTTATATTGCTTCTTACAATCTCAGATTATTTTTACAATACCATGTTGCTTTTTACATTTATCGTTAATATTATAAATTTTTAGCAATTTCAGATCGTGAAAGAGAAGTACCGCACATATTTGTGAAAAACACTTATAATTGTGGGTGTGGATTTACAATCTTCATACAGATTTTACAAAACATGCATGAACTTTTACAACAGTGTTATCAAAATTATAATTATAATAATATTACTACTACTAACTATGATTTTATTTTACAATGTAGGATACAGTCCTACAATATCAGTGGGAATTTTACAAAGATCTCTGCTATTCTGTATTGCGCGAAAATGCTACCACATTGGCAAAACTTTATTAACTAAAAGGCAACAAAAAACACCAAATCAGATGCGCTAAAAATGGAAAAATATAAGGATTAAATAAATTTCTAATTCAAAATGAAATTCAAATTCAAAACGAAAATGTATGGACTAAAATACACTTTTGTATGAACAACCATTAGATCGAGATCTAACGGATCTCGTGATGGGCTTTCCATGCACCCAGGAAAGGTGCACCTCATTGCAAGGACCCTCTATATATATGCTATTTTGTGATTTTTCAAGTTTTTTTGATAAATTTTAGGTATTTTTTAAATCAGAAATAGTAAAAAACAAGGACTAATTAGACAAGCTGAATTGATTTCAAATTTAAAAATACTAAATATAATCAAAATTTTCTAAACATATTTTTTAAATAGAAAAATATATTAAAAAAATTAAGAAATAGAAATAAATATTTTTGGATTTCAAATAAATTTTTTATAACTTATATAAGTATTTTGGAGTAAAAAAATTAGTGATATTCTTTTCTATATTTAGGACTGTTTGGTCTGAAGGTGTAAAACATAATAATAAAAATATACTATTTTTTAAATATTCAAATACAGTTTTACTATTTTCTGGATTTTTTAAAGTAATTAGGGACTAAAATATACTAATTTGATTTTTAATAAATAGGAAAATACCTAAAATGCAAAACAAAATCTGTAACGTGAAAGATCATGCAAGCAAGCACATAATCTTATTTTTTATGATTTTTGGTTCATGTATGATATTTTTCGAAAATAGAAAACAAGGACAAAAATTACTTGAACTGGCAGGGGTAGATTTGTAATTAAGATAAAAGGCAAGGCGGTACAATGCAAAATACATATTAGTTTGTACCGTTATTCGAAGTTTAAATACTAAATGCCAATTTAAAAAATCATAGGGATAAAAATGTAAAATGCCAAGCTCATGTGGGATGACACATGAGTTGAGCTAGATTTGACCTAATGCAATATCACAAAATCTCATGGGGCCATTTGCAACTTTTACACAAAAAGCGTGCCTGAGCACGTGCTTGGAAAGGACTACTTTGCAAATAAAAGATTTTACAAGGGTTCACATGAAGTTTGTCCTCTTAAAAATGATGTTACAAAATTAGGATTTATTTCTAAACTTAATATACAAAAACCCCGGAGGGTCCCAGTGAAATATACCTAATATTAACGGGAACGAATGACAAAAAGAGAGCCACGTGGGCTCACATAAATTGCATCGAATGATTGGAGGCACGTACCTCTTTGATTAAATTGCATGGTAATGAATATGATTTTGTGGAGGTCTTGTCAATCCACAAGGCAAATCAATAGTCGTCGAAGTGGCCTCTCACAGTACCCTAATTCAATCAACAAATAACCCATAATTAAGAATCAAGCAATGAAATAAATGTGTGGAGTTAAAATTTATTATAATTCTACAAATGTGTGTATAGGTGCAAGTATTCTAGAGGTCAGACACAAGGAGCAAATGAGAGAATGGGGAAAATTAATGCACAAATATGTGTGTTCTTCATGTCCTTGTATTTTTGTGGGTTTTATATTTTATATTTTATATTTTTGCTTTTATATTATTTAATTGTTTTTAATTTTATATATTTTTTACTTGCTCGTTTATATTTTCTAATTTTTAATTTCCTTTTCTTTTTATAAAAGATATATAATATTATATAAGCCTCTATAAATAATATAGGGTTATATATATAAATACTACTAAAATGAACAAAATATAGAAAATATAATTTTTTTGGGTTTAAATATTCTTTCTATTTTTGAGATTTTTTAGATAAATTTGTAAATTTTATTTATTTTTAAAGTTAAAAATCCAAAATTAACGATTAAATAAATGGGCCAGATTAATTTGGAAATTAAAAATAACAGATAATGTCCAAAATTTTCCAAATCAATTTTAATATAAAATAATAAGATGAAGAAAATTATATAATAGGAAATTATATTTTTGGAATTTTTGAGATTTTTTTAGATTTTTAAAATAGATTTTAAGGATTTTCAATTTTTATGTATTTTCTTTTTCTATTTTTAGTCATTTTTGGTCTGATGGCTTAAAATACTTAAATAAACAAAATATATTTTTTTAGGAATTTTTCAAATCATTTTTTATATTTTTTGGAATTTAATAATAGAAATAAGGAACAAATTTTCTTTTTTATTTTTATAAAATACTAGAAATCCTAAATTGAAAATCTAAAAATGTACTGTGAATCTAGATATAAGAAGGAACCTATCCCTATTTTTTGAGATATTTTGGATCACGAATTTTATATTTAATAAATAAAACAAACACTCAAAAATTAATGTCCTTGTAGGGGCATTATGCAATTAATATAAAACTCATGGTGAATCTACAAATTGTACAAACCCATATAACTGGCAATAAAAGTTCTTGGACTAAATTAAATTATGAAAACCCGCAAGGGTATTAGTGCAAAATCTCTACCTCATGTGGGACAACACGTGAGGTGATGTGGACTGGATTAAACTGTAAATAATATAAATATGAGGGTCTTTCAACAAATATTACAAAACTATTAGAAAGGTGGAGGAATGTTTATATATTAAATATTAAATACAAAAAACAAGGGGGTCAAAGCTGCAAAATACCCCCACCACATGTGCGCCGTGGATGACTGGATGGATTTCACTTGCCACACGCCGAGCTCTCCTTGGTCGATGATGCTTCACGCTAGACGGTGTAGATTATATCCCTAAAAATGATCAGGCGGTGGAGGCCTCAAGAGATCCGACCGTATTTGGTGAATATGGCGATGAAGCATAATTGAATGGCTAGTGAGTCGCCTGGAAGAACACGCGAAGAATTGGAGGTTGGCTAGCTTCGATCGACTGGTTCTTCTTGGTTACATGCTCCTAGAAACTCAAAGCCGACAAAAACAATCTTGGGAAGGATCCACGCCTCCTAATCTTGTCAAAATTGCCTGAGGAGGTCCGACGAGCTCAGCTAGAAGGGATGAACCTGGGTGAACTCCTGGGCTTTAATGGGCTCTAAAATGAGCCATGTCTTTGTTGTTTCCTGCAGGAGATAATCAATGGTAAAAAGGCGAAGCTCCAGAGAGCTTTATGGAGTGGAATAGCTGAGAGGTGACGTGGATGGATTCCCTATGGTGAGTGGAGGAGGAGGTGGAACTGAGGGATCGATCTGAGCAATACCGAGGTAAGCGAGAATGTGTGGGATGAGCATCAATGCTAGGAGAAGAAGGTGAGGTGGTCATGCGGGTCGGAGAACAAGCAGCACACTGTGGAGATGTTTGTCGGAGCTAGCCTCCGACGAACTACGAATTGGATTTTTAACGCTAAAACAATGGATTAAATGTTAAACTAAATGTGTGAAACAAAATGAAGTACTAAATGTGTGAAACAAAATCTAGTGCTAAAATCTAACTACAATGCAAGGGACCTCAAGTCGGCCGAATCTAATGTGATGACCTCATGGCAGCGAAGGTCGCCACAGATTGGTGGAAGTTGCCTCTGACCACGCTTTTCCTCACTACAAACAGATGGAGAGGCTCCTGTCACCAGCCTCAATCCAGAGCACGAGAGAAGGAGGCAAAACGGGCCAAAAGTAGATTCAAAAATGGAAGAAGATTGAGGTGGTGGTTTTGTATAGGCGAAGAACAAGGGTCAAAGAATGAGGAGAAACGAGCGATTCAACGATGCAAGGATAGAGGAGACGAGGGTGCGTGAAAGAGGATAGATCGAGGCAAAAAATCAATGAAGATATCAACCCTAAAGTATGAAGGAATCCTTGGGGAAAAATCAAGAAAAGGGGTTAAACGCAGCTCTTATAAGGCCTAGGATATCGGTAAGAGAGTTGATCGAGGTCAACTGGAGGTGAAACCTGGTTGGTCCACGTGGACCAACCAACAAAAACCTGACCCAAATATATTTATAAATTAAAAGTTAAATAATAACTGATTTTATTAAAATAAATTTATAAATTAAAAAATGTTTATTATTTTTGATGGTATTTTATTATTATTTCTATTTATTTTTTTGACTTATTTATTATAAGTTAGTTTTTAGGGTTCTTTTATAGGTGTACTTATTTATGTCTTAAGTATTTTATTTTTAGTTTGTATTTTTTATTTATTATATTTTATTAATTTATATATTGATAACTTATTTTTAGATACACAAATATATATTTATTATATTTTTGTGATATAATATTTTTACTTAAATAATTTAAGGTCATATAATATGTACGTATAAGTGTAGGTATTTCATATGTGTATTTTGTATACATATTTTATTTTAATTTTAATTTATGGTTTATTATGTTTTAAAAATGTACATATATTACATATCTACAAAATTATAAGATATAAAATTATAAATATAATAAAGAATAAATAAAAATGAATATTTAATATAGGTAAAGTATATGATATGGGTCCAAAACCTAACTTTCTCACCTTAACTCCAAAAAATATGGAACCACCTTAGTAATAGCTTATTAAAAAATAATATTCAATTATAGTGATTTTGGTACATTTAGAATTTTTATTTGGGAGATATGGGTCTAGAAAGTTAGGATTTTGGCTTTTTATTTAGAGTGTAACTTGTACATTGTATATTATTTTTGTATGAAATCAATTTTGTATTTCTATTTACATTTTTATCTACAACTTTCATGTACATAGTTTCTTTATTTGAGGCATAAAAAAGAGAAAATAAAATAGGTCCCAAAATAGACTTATTGATGAATTAAAGAATGAAATATTTGATGTATTATTGGCCCATATCTATCCCTACTTTATTACTTGTCGACCCAATCATCAAGATGCCTAGATCTCGGCGTTTAAGGTCATAAAATACCTTAAGTATTTTATTATTTTATTTTCTTTCTTTATTCTATAATTTTGGCATTAAAAAAATATTTTATACGCAGTAAATAAACTAAATAATGAAGGTTAATTTGTACAAATAATGTTATTTACATGCACTAGCTAGGGTCTTTAAGGCCAAAATGCTAGAATAAAGGTGATGAAATGGAGATTCATTACCCCCCTATACTTGCCTTTGCTAGTCCCCAGCAAACATTTATGCAATAAGTGCAGAAAAATAAAAACAAATAAAATGAAAAGAAAGATAGTAGATGAAGTTAATTTTCAAACTTGTCTTCACAAAATAAAAGTTTGAAGCTTAAGTCGGACTTTTGAATTTTAGGTGCGGTTGGAACCTTATTTAGAAACATATTTAAAACACAACAATATTCGAGAATCCTAGAACTCTGCTCAAGTCTCCTTACTAGCCAGGTCGGAATACTTCAACTCATACGTAATCCCTTATGCCTATGAATCTATCTTGGACAGTGTGTGAGATATGTAGCTCTCATCGGCTGAAGCGGTCGAATTCAGTCTTCTCCAACATGGTGACCCTAATTCTCCCATTCAACAACTCTTTCCTCGAGAAGTGGGGAATTCCCTTCTAAGTTCAAGTGGAAACCGGCTCAAGAAGAGGAGGAGGAGAGAAGAATGAAAGATAGACATTGTAGATACCTATCTTAGGATGCTTGACCAATGTAGCCAAGTCACCCGGCTGCAGGATTACAAATATATGATATTGTAGATTAAGCTTTCTTATTGACTATCCAAAATATGTACACCCCAACAGACATTTTATTTTCAATCAAGCTTGTCCACTTTTTTTGTAGCTTTTTATTTGTCCATTTCTCTTTTTTGAAATACTGGTTACAACAGCATTTACATAAGGACTTTTTCTTCTTGAGCAGTAGACTATCCTTCTTTTTAAGCTTTACTGCACCAACTTCTATCATTAGACCTTATGGCTACATTAGCTTGTGCCTCATGTCGGCAAATCCAACCCTCTACCACTTCAACTGAGGTGAGCAAAGTGCATGATACATGTATACAATCTAGGTCATTATCAACAAGAGTCGTGTGTGCTCCGAAATATTCTACTTAGGCAGACAAGATGACACTGAACCAAATCTCATGATTCTTAAAGAATTAAGTCAACTAGACCTGAAGTACCTCAATTCCAGTTCCTATAAGTTTCTTGTGTTTAAGTATATTTAAGGTCCACCCAAGCTCCAATCTTCGGATTTTACTTAGACTTGCTCAATTATCAAACTCAATCCGAACAATGCAAATGCTATGAACAATGTAGAAAATATAGTTGTGATGCAATTTTCAAATTTTAAATTTCTATGGATTATTGAAAAGGTTTTGTAAATTTTTATGCAATTTTTTCAAAAAGATTTTGCAAATGTTTTAAGATTTTTCAAAATAAAAGTTTTTGGATAAAAATAGGTACAAATAATTAAATGGAGTGAATTAATTATTTACAAGAGTTAGAGTTTTTATGAATTTACACAAGGGATACATTATTACTTTTATAGATAAAAATAAATAAATAAATAAATAAATACAGTTGGTGAGAAGTGTTTATTTATTAGGATGATGTATATATTCCTCAATGATTTGAAAATAATTTTACAAACAATTTTAACAAAATAGTCCAAAATAAGTTTTGCAAATATTTACAAACATTTGAAAATCATTTTGCAATGATTTTTCAAACAATATATAGATTTTTCAAAAATTTATGCAACCATTTTCCATACCATTTAAAAAAAGGTTTTGAAAACATTTTTATTTCACACAAAGACAATAAATTTTTACAAACAAAATATTTTTACAAAGGTTGAAAATATTTAACAAAGTATTTTCCAAATAGTTTTCAAGAGATTTTTCAAAAAGATTTTCGAACTATTTTTCAAATATTTTCCAAACAATATTTTTACCTAATTTATTAATCATTATATACAAAAAGAATTTGGGGAATAATAAACATCTTTTTATTAATAGATTTAATGAATTATATGTGTGCATATATCGTTTTTTATACAGTATTTTAGCCATATTAATTGAAAATACGAAAGTATGAGTTACGGAAAAAGTATATACGAGGTATATACGATCCTCCAGTACTTAGCTTGAGCTATGTCCTCATAGATCAGAGAGAATAAAAGAAGCCATAACTCATACTATGTATAGAAAACTCTAAAGAATAAAAGAATAAGGAATAAAGAAAAGAATGAATGAGAAGTTGATTGTCCCCCATATACTTAGGATCAAATAATCCTAAGTATAGCAGACTGTACACAAGATAGGGAGGGTCAAAGGGGGGAATGAACAAATCGTACTTAGATTCTCTCCCCCTATACATAGGGTAAGATATCCCTAAGTATAGACAAGAGGTGATAGTAGAGGGGATCAAAGAATGAAAAATCCATGGTGCGCACCCCCTATACTTAGGACAAAGTACATCCTATGTATAGTAGTGGTCAAAAAGGGGCAACACCTTTTCTGTAGAAAAAGGAAAATAAAAACAAAATGAAGAAAAGAAGAAAAAACATATGAAGATCGGAGAAAGGATCGAAGAAAAAGAGAAAATCGTGAAGAGAATGTACACATCACTCCCCCTATACTTAGGGTAAAAGAGCCCTAAGTATAGGCAACAACAATAGTGATGAAACGACATGAAGAAAGAACACTCAGCTTGTCCACACCCTCCCATACTAAGGACAAAGTACATCCTAGGCAAGGAAACACACAGACATGGGGCGAATGAGTGAAACAATGGATGGAAGGAGATAAGATGAAAGTGAATATACAAAGAAGTGGATATACAGTTGAAGGTTGTATAGATATCAAGTAGGTAGAAAGCATACCTTCTTGTGGGACCACTGAGGAATGGATCTGATAAGGTGCATGTCGATATCGGGGTCATCAGAATACACAAACCAATCATTATCAACTTGATGATGATCCTCAACAATCCTTAGGGGAGAAGGCACAAGAGGGTCAGTGGAAGAAGTGTAGCTAGGTCCGGCCTGGGGTGTTTTGCAAATATCAAATTTAAAAGGCTCGAACTCATCAATGGAAGTATTCAGGTCAAGTCTAGCATGTCGAGTCTCTAAATCATCATCGAAAGGCCCGAATTCATTGATGAAAGCAATAAGATCAAATTAGAACTCAGTCTCTAGAATTTCTTCCCTCCGCTCAAAGGTGTCTATGTTATAAATCCCGTAATTGTCATCTACACAGTGCCAATTACAAGAAGAGGGAACTCCAAGGTCTATGCTTTCCAAGTATTCCTCCCTGCGGAGGAATTCTCGCCTCTCATCATCAATCATAAAGCAAACCTCTCTAATATCAGAACATAGGTCATAGGACTCAGGGTCAGCTAAGATTGGTGTAGTCACATTAGGTACAGGTCTTTGGTCAACAATAGGTGCAGTGATGTCCACAATGCTCTCGTCATCCAGATGGAAGTGAATCTCTAGTGACACGTAATCAATAACGACTCTCGCATAGGTAAGAAAGGGTCGTCCTAATATGATTGGAGAGTGCTCCCCAGTGGGAGGGGTCTCTATGGGCAATACAACAAAGTCAACAGTGTAGCTCATGCCCTTAATCCAAATGACAACGCTCTCTAAAATACACTTCGTCCTCTTTATTGATCCATCAACAAATTGAACGATCATCCTAGTCTTCCTGAGAGGCCCTAAGTGAAGAGACTATACCAACGAAAAGGGTATTATGCTAATTAAAGCATCACCGTCAAGGAGAGTATAACCACATGAATAGTCAGAGATGGTAAATCTAATGAATGGTGTAGTAGTGTTCCCTTTCCTAGAAGAAGGGCAGTGGGTGATGTTGTGAGAAGTGGCCAAGGTCAAAATATGATGCTCAGATATGCTCCTTTCCTTTCTCTTCTTGGGTTGAGGAGCAGATAATCGGGTCATGTCGTGACGATGTGGGGCATCAATGATCTCAAGAATAACATCCAATACTTCAGGTTCAGATGACATTTTTTGAAATTTTGGAAATCATCCATACAAGGGAGGAGATCGGAGTCAGCGTCTAGACAAGGACGAGGAAGAGTAGTCCATACAGTGTCATCCTTAGGGTCAAAGGTTGGAACTGGTGTGAGTGTGGGTGAACAAATGGTTTGATAAAGGTGCCCTCTCCTCACAAAATGGCTCAACTATTTGTCTCCTGAAATCCTTTTGCAATTTTACATTTTTTTCTCATGTTTTTGTATGTGTGAGTGTGTGTGAACAAATGGTCTGATGAAGGTGCCCTCTTCTCACATAAAGGCTCAACTATTTGTCTCCTGAAATCTTTTTGCATTTTTACAATTTTCTCATATTTTTGTATTTTGGGTGATCATAAGCTCTCATGGGTGTCCTTAAATGAATCCATAAATCAAGAAGGAGAAAGTCTAGTGAGGTCATTAATGCTTGAATTCATATGATCAACTAGCCATGTTACGTACTCAAGAGCGCTCTTCAGGAGAGGTGACTCCAAAATATCAATATCAGGTGAGTGGAATGATAGTGGTGGGTGTGGGCAAAAATCCAACTCCGGAGTAAGGTCCTCCTGAAAAAGTGGATTGTCGAAATGTGAAGGTGATGGTGGTGGTGATGATGGGTGAAAGTACAAATCCTATTCCTGAAATAGTGGGTTAAGCAAATATGTACAAAAGACAGTAGCAAAGTCCTCCTGGAAAAATGGAGGCGGATCAGTTGGAAGGTAAGAGGGATATGCAAAATTCAGATAAAATTCACTCCAGTCATCCATCTCCAAAGCAAATGCAAAATGATCGGGATTGCACGAATGTGAAGTCAAGAAATGTAAGAAAAAGGTGCAAATGCGTAGAGTGGATCTAGTATGGAGAAAAACATTCATAAGGAAACACACACAAAACAAACCCCTCAATTCACCTACTCAGCTCGGTCAGGACCATGAAAGCTCGGTCTTTTTATCTTGTCAATTTTAGAGTTAGGTGAGAAACACAAAGTTGTATAAATACTTAGGTTGGCACGGGATTTGGGCACTAATCCTTAGTGTGTACGTAGTCAAATTTAAAACAAATACAATAAGGGGGTCTCCGCAAGATAAAGATTTCCCTTTTTGATTTATTTTAGGGTCAAGTAAGATTAGCAGTCCTAATTTTATTTGTTATCATTTTTTGGATTTTTAATGAAAATTCATGATCTTAAAAAGGGATAAATTCCTTTAGTTCATAGGCTATCAAAATCAGAGGGTGAGAGTCAGAAAAGCAAGGCGAGGCGAAATAAATGATGCATACTAAGTAGAAATGCTCACCTTACCTCTAGCTTTCTTCATGCAAGGATGCTAAGTAGAATTGAAACTTATCTATATGTAAATGCAAAGTTGATGAAATTTCCCTAGAGTAGAATATACTATTAGTGTGAAGAACAATATGCTAGTCACCCAGAATAGAACCAAAAGGTCTGATCTTAGAGCCTCCTCGGTGCCCACCACAGTGGATCCTACAAGCTCTATATGGAGGCTCTCACGGTGCATGGTTCCAAGACTAAGTGAAGAGCAATTCAAGATTTGACTAAGTCCAAACAAGACTATAGGTACATGCAATGGTAGTTTAGTGTTGGACCTTAATCTATCATCAAGCAGATCTTAAAACTAGGGCTCAATCACACAAAACAAATAAAAGCTAAAACTCGAGAAACAAATGAAAAAGTGATGGAAAACGACAAAAACTGACAGGACCTCCAAGGGAACAATCACTCGGGCACTAGACCTCATAAAGTGTGGTAGAGTGTCCTGGAGAGTCTATGTTATTACTAATAAATAGACTCTCTCTCACTTGAATTACAAACAAAATAAAATAAGATACAACACAAAGTGAAGTGTCCTAAAAAATCCTCCAAATCCTTTGTCACCTTCTCCGATCAACTAGGGTAAGAGAGCGACTCCGTTTCACGTGGGTGCACAAGCTCTCCTAGAAGAGCCTCCTTCAATCCGCATGCCTCGCAACAAAGTCAAACAAGAAGGACATTAAATAGTTCACAAAATAATATCAAATAAAATAATAAATAAATAAAAGAAAATATAGATAAGGAAGAAGAAGACACAATCAAATAAATCCAATCTACAATCCGGTTCTCTCCGACAACGGTGCCATTTAATGAATAGGATTTTACAGAAGTCTTGTCAATTCACAAGGCAGATCAACAATCGTCAAAGTGACCTCTCACGAAACCCCAATTCAATAAAAAATTAACCCACAATTAAGAATAAAGCTATTAAAATAAATGTGTGGAGTTTATTATAACTATACAAATGTGTGTATAGGTACAAGTATTGTAGAGGTCGAACATAAGGAGCAAACGGGAGATTGGGGCAAATTAATGCACAAAATGCGTGTTGTTCTTGTCTTTGTATTTTTGTGGGGTTTTTATTTTATATTTTTATATTTTTTATTTTTCTATTTCTGATTTTATATTTTTAATTATTTTAAATTTTAAATTTTCTTTTTATAGTTTCTAAATTTTTAGTTTCCTTTTCTTTTTATAAAATATATATAATATATAAGTATATATATACAATATAGGGTAATATATATATATATATATAAATACTAATATAAATAAATAAAATATAGAAAATCGAATGTTTTTGGATTTTAAATATTTTTTCTATTTTTGAGATTTTCTAAATAATTTTGCTAATTTTAATGTATTTTTAAAGACAAAAATATCGTAAAACATGGATTAAATAAATAGGCTGGATTAGTTTGGAGATTAAAAATAGCAAATAATGTCCAAAATATTCCAAACCCATTTTACTGTATAAATAATATTAAAAAGACAATTCTAACATAGGAAATGATATTTTTGGAATTTTGAGAAGTTTTTAATTTTTTATAAAGGATTTTGGGGCTTTTTAGTTTTCATGTATTTTCTTTTTCTACTTTTAGCGGTTTGTAGTGTATAGGCTCAAAATACTTAAATAAACAAATTACCCTTTTTTGGGAAATTTCAAAATATTTTTTTATTTTTTGGTATTTTATAAGGAAAACATGGAAAAAATGTGTTGTTCTTTATTTTGTAAAAAATTTAAAATGTCCTAAATTGCAAATATAAAAATGTGGCATGAATTTAGATGCAAGTAGGAGCCTATCCCTATTCTTTGAGATTTTTTGTATCATGGATGATATATTTTATAAATAGAACAAACACCCAAAAATTAATGTCGTAATAGGGGCATATATGCGATTAAATAAAAAGTTAAGGGTGAATCTACAAAATATCCAAAAATATATAACTAGAATTAAAAGATCTTGGAATAAATTGAAATAAAAAACCTGCAGGGGTATGAGTGCAAAATGGAAACCTCGCATGGGATGACTCTTGAGGTAAGCGGATAGGACTAAATTTCAAATAAAACAAATGTGAGGGTTTTTATGCAAATATTACACAAATATTAGTAAGATAGATGAATGTTTATAGATTAGATATTAAATACAAAAAATAAGGGGGTGAAAACTGCAAAATACCCCCTCCACGTGTGCGCGATGGACGACTGGATGGATTTCACTTGCCACATGTCGCTCTCTCCTCGACTGATGATGCTTCTCACTTGACTGTGCAGGTCAGGACCTTTTAAAATAATCAGATGGTGGATGCCTTAGGAGATCCGACGGTATCTAATGAATCTGATGATGAAGCACGATCGACTAATTGGTGAGTCGCCTAGAAGAACAAGCGAAGAACTTGGAGCTTAGCTTGCTTCAATCAGTTGGTTCTTCTTAGTTACATTCTCCCAGAGACTCGGAGTTTGCACAAAACGACCCTGGAAAGGATCCGTACCTCCCAATCTTGTCAAAATTGCTCGAGGAGGTCCGACAAGCTCAGACAGAGAAGATGAACCTAGGTGAACACCTGGTCTCCGATGGGCTCTGAAATAAGCTCCTTCTATGTTGTTTTCAGCAGGAGATAGTCAACGACAAAAAGGTGAATCTCTATAAATCTTTATGGAGTGGAATGATTTAGAGGTGAAGTGGATGGAGTCCCTCTGGTGAGCGATAGAGGAGGAGGAATTGAGGGTTGATGTAAGAAAGAATGAGGTGAGCTAGAGTGCATGCGATGAGCATCACCTTAGGAGAAGAAGGTGAGGTGGACAGGCAGATCGAAGAACAAGCAAAACATTGTGGAGATGTTTGCCAGAGCTAGCCTCCAGCGAACTACGAATTGGATCTTTAATGCAACAATAGAGGATAAATGTTAAACTAAATGTGTGAAACAAAATCTAAAGCTAAAATCTAACTAGAAAGCAATACAAGGGACCTAAAGTTAGCCAAAGACAACGAGATAACCTCACAGCGGTGAAGGTCATCGGAGATGGGTGGAAGTCGCCTCCGACTACGCTTTTCCTTGCTTCAAACGGTTATAGAGGTTACTGTCACCAGCCTCGATCCGGAGCGTGAGAGGAGGAAAAACAGGTCAAAAGCTAATTCAAAAATTGGAAGAAGATCGAGGGGGTGGTTTTGTACATGAGAAGGACAAGGGTCAAAGAACAAAGAGAAGCAGACGACTCAACGATGTAACGATCGAGGAGACGAGGACATGTGAAAGAGGATGGATCACACGAAAAGTTGATGAAGATATCGACCTAAAAGGATGAAGGAATCCTGAGGAAAAATCGAGAAGAAGGTCAAATGCAGCTCTAACAAGACCTAAGACCTCGGTAAGAGAGTTGTCCGAGGTCAACTGGAGGTGAAACTTGGTATGGTCCACGTTGACCAACCAGAAAAAAAACTCAAATTTATTTGTAAATTCGAAAATAAATAATAAATGATTTTATTAAAATAAAGTTAGAAAAAATGTTTTTTATTTTTATAGTATTTTATTATTATTTTTATTTATTTTTTGGACTTATCAATTACAAGTTAGTTTTTAGGGTTCTTTTATAGGTATATTTATCTATGTTTTAAGTATTTTATTATTATTTTGTATTATTATTTTATTATTTTATTTTATTAATTTATATATTTATATCTTATATTTAGATACACAAATATATTTTTATTATATTTTTCTAATATAATATTTAGACATAAATAATTTAGAGGTATATAATATGTAGGTATAAGTATAGGTATTTCATTTGTGTCTTTTGTATACATATTTTATTTTAATGTTTTGTATATGGTTTTATTGTGTTCTAAATATGTATATATATATTATAAGTAATATTTACAAATTATAAAAAAATAAATATATAAATATAAAAAAGAATAAATGTAATGAAAATTTTATATAGGTAAACTATACAATAGCGGTCCAAAAACCTAACTTTCACATATTTACTGCAAAAAAACGAGACCACCCTCATTAAATAGCTTATAAAAAGTTATATACAATTAAAGTGATATTGATACATTGATGTTTTTTGGGAGATATGGGTCTGGAAAGTTGGGATTTTGTCTTTTTATTTAGAGTATAACTATACTGTATATTATTTTTGTATGAAATCAAATTTGTATTTTTATTTACATTTTTATCTACAAGTACAAAGTTTCTTTATTTGAGGTATAAAAAATATAAAGAAAATAGGTCTCAAAATAGACTTATTGATGAATTAAAGAATGAAACTTTTGATGTATTATTGACACTTATCTCCCCTAAATTTTTCCTTGTCAACCTAGTCATCAAGATGCCAAGGTCTCGGGGTTTACGGTCAGAAAATACCTTTTGAATTTTATTCTTTTATTCTTTTCATTATTCTATAATTTTTGCATTAAAAACAATATTTTATACACAATAAATAGAATAAATAATGAATTTTTATTTGTACAAAATAACATTATTTGCATGCATTAGCTAGGGTTTTTAAGGCCAAAATAATAGAATAAAGACAGTGAAATGGAGATTCATGAGATGACCTAGATTAGATCTGGGTTATGGCTTTGATCCAATGGTATCTAGGCAGTCATGAAGAATGGGGAAGAACACTCCTTTGTCTTTGCTTCGATTGTGAAATACTCCTCTGTCAGGCCTCAATCTTCTCCTTCAGTGGTTCTAGCAGCTCGTTGGTTCCTTCAGCATCTCCTGGTGCGTCCAATGAGCTTCCATGTCCCAACGTTGGGGACGTGGGATCTCTTCTTCCTTGAACCGAGTTCGAGCTTCAAAAGTGGCTGCAGTTGCATGGTTTGCAATGCGAACCTGCATAAACAGATGGGCTGACCCGAGATGAAAGTCTCGATCCAAAAGTAGAGGTGCGAAACCTCGTGAAATGGGGGAGGGGTGACAGAGCTCTGGCGAGCAGCGGTAGATGGAGCTCGAATACCTCGACTTCGTGCAAGATTCAAGGGTGAAACGGGTGATTCTTGTGGAGAATTGGAAGGGAATTGAAATGGATAGATTAGCGGGTCGAATCACAGTCAAAAACACGATGGAAGTAGCGTGGAGCTTGAGCTCCTGACTGATGCTCATTAGATTTAACACTAAACTGATTGACTAAACCTAAAACTAACTATGGAATTGAAATCTAAGGTAAGGAAATTACCAAAAAAACAGAAGATGGGGGGCCTCAACTGGATGGAACAGTAGGAGACAGTCATGTATCCAAGGATAGGTAGCTACACTGGTTACTATCTATTCTTGTCTCCATCTCCTCTTCTTGAGCTGGTTGTACTTAAACACAGAAGGGAATATCCCTGCTCCTCGAGGAAAGAGTTGCTAGATCGGGGGACTAGAGTTACCTTGTTGAGGGAGGTTGTTTCTTTGCTACTTTTGATATGGGGAGCTATATTTCACTTACACTGTACAAGTAAAGATTCATAGTCATAAGAATTTGTATACGTAGACTTGTTCGGACCTGACTGTTGAGGAGACCTGAATAGGAATCTTGTATTAGAAGTTGTTAGGTTTTTAATCCATTTCCCATTAAGGTTTTACCACACCAATAATCCGAAGGTCTGACAGAGCTCCATACTACAATTTTATGAAGATAAGTTTAATACTCAATATTTTCCTAATTTCGTTATTTTCCCTTTATTTTTATTTTATTCACTTATTCTTTAAAATAATTGTTTGCTAAGGGACTAGCAAAGGTAAAGCATAGGGGGTGATGAATCTGCATTTCATCATCTTTATTCATTTATTTTAGCTTAAATTCCCTTATAAAACACATGTATATAATAATAACTTCATATTCTTACTAACTTGCATTTGTGTATAAATATTGTACACTTATTACTATTTTAACATAAAATAAATAAAGAAAGAAATAACAGAAAACCAATAAAAGAGAAGATAATAAATATATATATATATATATGTAATAGATAAAGGCTGACCCGAACCCCGAGAGAAGGTCAAGACTTGACCTGATCGACCAGGAATAAAGTAGGGGGAGATAGGGTCCTTAATAAGAAAATCCAAAAAATGTGGTGTGTATATTTGTATACTTGCACTATTTTATATGTACATACACAGACCTCAAAATAAATAATTTTCAAAATAAAAGTTGCAAATAAAAATGTTTCCTAAATAATAAAAATGTTTGCAAGATAAAACCATGTGCAGAATAAAAGTAACCACATCCAAAAAAAGGCATAAAGCGATAATTAAAAGACCAATTCCGGCTACATATGAACTCAAATTGAACCAAACTTATTTCCATTATATTCTAAATTAAATTATTTAACAATGGTTGTGGTTTCATAATTTTTGGAGCTACGGTTTGAAGTCAATTTTCTGGGGTGATTTGTGTAATTTTACCATTTATTTGTACATATTGTATTTGTAAATATTTTTGATAATTATTTAAAATAAAAACTAATAATAAATAAAAAAATATATAAATAAATGTTTTTACAAAAACTAATTTTCTTATTTAACTATGTATATAATGTACCTTATGTATATAGTATATGTATATAGTTGATATTCTTAAATAACCACCATAAAAAAATTAACATTTATTATTCAATTTATTAAAGTGACAAAAATACAAAAAAAATATTTTTTGTAAATAATGTTGATACTAATTTCTTTTTTTATCTTTATCTCATTTCAAATTCTTTATTATCTCTTTATCTCCATTCAATTTTTAAATTCGAATTTAAATTCAATTAATCCTCTATTTAATTGGCTCCTCCTCCCTCATTCTAATTTGATAAATCTTTGGTGAGAGGAGCCTATTCTCCGTGAGCTATCTTCTTACAGAAGGGTGCCTAGCCTCCGAGCCGTCCGGTGACAGCGAGTTGGCCTTCATCGAGGCAATTGATCCATTTTCTCTTATTTTAACCTAGGTTAATCGCAGTTTAATTTTCACATTTTTATTTTGTTGACATTTTTTCTAGATCTTAGAATACATCACCACGATTCGATCCGTCCGATCCGATTTTTCACCTTCACATCTCGATATATTTGCGTTCTTATTCTACCTCACAAAATCTTCCAATTCTGGCCGCGTACAGTGGTCAGAGACATGGATCTCTTCCTCATTTTTCGTCGGATCTCCGTTTATGTATTCTATTTTTATTTTGGGATTGATCTGTCGTGCTCGCATCCTAATTTGTTTATAAATAAAAAAATAAAATAAACAAAAAATATATAGTTTTTTCCTTCCAACATTTGTTTTGTAGGACCAAATAAAAATTAAAAAAACTAATTTTTGTAGTTCTTGTTTAAATATATATATATAAGATTTTTTCTATTTCTATTTAAAAAAATAAAAGCGGGGGTGCAACAGCAGCCGCCCTCCACTAAGCCGTACGACCGCAATCCAATGCACCAGCCAACGACCGATCTCAACGGCCTCTCTCCGACGGCGCCACCCGCTTGTAGCATCTCCACACGAAGTAGCCGACGTGACCTCCACCCATCGATCGCGCCACCGAGCTTTAACGCATCCAGCGAGCAACTCCGCTTGCAGCCGCCCTCTGCCTTGGCTGCGCCTTCAGACCGCACCACCCTTCCATCACCAACCAGCGCGCGCTTCGATTCCTCCCCCACTGGACTCTAGCCCGATGACGCAACTCCGCAAACTCCACTCCGGCCATGTCTCCTCCTAGGGAGGAGCACCTCCAACACCATCGATCTCCGCCCAGCCGCTTGAGAAGAAGGGAGGAGGGGCGACGGCTCCCCTTGTGCTCTCCCCCTCTTGGCTTTTGCCTGCAAATGAAGCAGGAAGAAGTATGCCAAAATTTTTTGTGGCAAATTATGATAAAGCCCCCGAAGTTTTCGAATTCGCAAAAAGGCCAATGCATTCCATCCATTACGTGCGGTGCACGCCCTTCCTTGGTAATTTTCACTTTACACCTTGCAATTTATTTTCGTTATGATTTGATGTAAAAACTTTGAACATTTGCATTTTAGTCTTTCATTTCTAAACATTAATTTTGCATGTCTTCCTATTAGAATAATTGTCATTTGTGCTCGATAAATTCTGCAAAAATTAGTTTTATCTCATGCTTAGTTGTTCTATCTGCGGTAATTTTTTCATTGCAATTTGTCATCATTTGTTATTATTAAAAAATAAAAAACATGTCATTTTCCCTATTTGAAATTTGAAAATTAAAAAAAATCGAAAATTTCTTAAAAAATTCCAAAAAATTAGATTAATTTTCTTTTGTTGTATTTTTATTTTTGTGCAAATTTCGTCATTAATTATTTATGAAACCCAAAAAAATCACAAAATATTTTTAAAAATCATAGAAAATTGTAGAAAAATGTGATTCAATTCCTATATGTAGATAATCTCCTTTCATTTCTAGGAAAAATATTTTTCGCAATTTTTTGACTTCATTTCATATTTTTAAATTGCGAAATAGTTTTGTTTGTTCACTGTTTGCATTTTCCCTATTTTTATTCATTTTAAAAATTCTAAAAAATATAAAAATCTCTAAAAAATTTACAAAATATTAGAAAATTCATAAAACACAAAAAGATTTTCTTTGGATAATTTTTAGCATTATTGTTATATTTGGAAAATCAAAGAAATATTTTACCTTTCTTTTGTGCATGAATTTGTTTTGAACATCATATTTTTTAAAATAAAAAATTGCAAAAATAAAAATCATTAAAAATTTGAAAATCAGAAAATTAAAAAATTAGAAATAAAAAATTAAAAAAAATAAAAAGTTAAAAATTTCACAAAAAACCAAAGTAGTTTGCATTTGGGATTCCATGTTGCTTTTAATTGATTCCTTCGATTATTTGAATAACCCTCGAGATTTGTAGCCTCCCTGAGTTCGATCCTATTAGCTATACAAGTAAATAAATAGCAAAAATTTCTTTAGCTTCATTATTCTTGTAATTTATTATTAGCTTTAGAAAGAAAAAAATTTTGTTTTTGGACTCTTGATTGGGTTGCAACGACTTGTTCATAAATCAAAATTTTAAAACCCGTGAAAATTGTGTTAACAAGTACCCATCGAGAAAACATAAGAACTCCTTGCCAGTCAATCTTTCTAACACATGATCAATAAATGACAAGGGAAACTGATCCTTCTTCGTTGGGGCATTCAGGCGACAGTAATCCATACACACACACACACTATGATGTTGGTAATCGAGTAGAAATCTCCTCTCCTCTTTCATTAGTGACTACGTTGATCCCTGATTTCTTTAGAACAACATGCAAGGGACTCCCCCATTTGGTGTCAGAGATGGATAAATGAAGCTCGCATCACGCCATTTCGTGATTTCTTTCATGATGACATCGCGTAAATTGGGGTTCAGTCTTCTTTGAAACTCTAAGGACGACTTGTCATCAACTTCCAAACAAATGTGGTGTGAACATAAGGCAGGATTGATCCAGCGGAGGTCTGATACATTCCAATCAAGTGCCTTGCGATTTTTCTATAGAACCTCGAGCAGTCGAGATCCTTGATCTAGGGTTAACCGGTTGCTAATGATGATCAAATACATCTTCTTTGCACCTGCAAGGAAATCGTACTTGAGCCTTGCTGAAAGTTGCTTTAATTTAGGTTTTAATCGAACTTGCTTCTCAGATACTTTAGAAAAAGTGCTGGTAGGTGATTGATCTGCCAAGATTTTTGAGGTTTTACTTACCTTGGTCACTCGTGGCTCAACTGATAATGTGCTGAACAGATCATCACAGACTGTATCATGTTCAGATTGTCTTAAATTTTTTGTACCAAAAAGGCCCATCAACAAATAAGAATTGGTCTCTCAATTGACATTGGAGCACTTACCGATTGTGTTTTCCAGATCCTCCTCAGGAGAGTGGATTTCCTGGGTCCATGTGTCACTCAAAGGTAATTCTGTATCTCCAATTTTTGCAGTAATGCCACAGTCTTCTATAGGTGGTTCTTCTCGGCTTTCATCAGATACAGCTTTCAAATTACTGATCATATCCATGGTGACTTTGTCGCCACATGAGTAAAACGAGATTAGCTGCTCGATGGAACGTCTGACCAAGGATAATGGGTGTCTGGAGTAA
Source organism: Ottelia alismoides (assembly GCA_037367405.1). Lineage (NCBI taxonomy): Eukaryota > Viridiplantae > Streptophyta > Magnoliopsida > Alismatales > Hydrocharitaceae > Ottelia > Ottelia alismoides. Next base: position 405,323 of record JAZKJV010011903.1, on the reverse strand, counting down.
TGGGGCAGGCGAGTCCATATCTAGGACAACAAAGTCCATTGATAAGCACATATCCCACACTGTCACAATAACGTCCTCCAATAAACCTCTGGGTTGCTTAATTGATCAATCAACAAACTGAAGGATCATACATGTTAGCTTGAGCGGACCTAGCCCAAATTCTGTGAGCAATGATGCAGACATGCAACTGATTGAAAAGCTTCTATCAAGAAGAGTTTGCTCAAATACTTGATGAAAAATATTACATCTGATTAAAGGTTCTCCTTTTTCTATCTTCTTCTGAGGGAGGTTAATGATAGCATTAACTTAGACATGGTCAAGATGTGTTTTTTTACTGTTGCATCAGTTCTTGTAGAGTTGACGCTTTGTTATACATGCCTCTTTCAATCCCTTCTTAAGTACATGCATGTATTCCATGTCTTTCATTAAAGGCATTTTCAAAACCAAATTCTGAATAATATTTACAACTTAGAGATCATATTATGCACTTTTCATTTTTTTATTTTTTTTGGATTTTTGAATAGAAACAGGAAAAGGAACATTCATAAAACTAAAAGCAGTGTTCTTATGTGCATCAGAATCAACATTTACAAATGACTTGCTAGAAGAGGGTAAGCAGTAATCCAAAATGGCAGGTGATGCATGAAGAAAAGCTGGAAATTCGACTTTGTTAATTGGTACGGGACCGGTTGCTGGTGCTGGCGTCTCCTTGGCTGTCTCAACTCTGACTTTACTATTATTATGTTTTTGATCTTTTTCCGTTATTGATTTTTTGGTCTTTTTGCTGATGATGGTAGTTGGTTGTAGTTGGTGCGACTCCTCCATATTCTTCTTCCTCACCCAGTCATGTGGCTGGCCCAACTGATGCAGAAGAGGATGATTCTCCAGATGATGCTTTATTCTTCCTCAGATGGTGGTAGATGGAGGGAAAGTGCCACCGCTATTGAGAGTAACATCATTAGATAAAGCAAAAATATAGTTATCTGACTCTGCGCGGATGGATGGGACATAAAACACTACCTGCTCCTTTTTTGTTGTTATTGGGGTTAGCTTCGACCTGCACTGGGATCAGAGTTTTTGTGACGGTCAGGTCATCGAGCTTCTGGCTCATCTCAGTAAGGCTCTTCAGCTGTTGAGACAAACAATCGAGGGCAGGGTTCATGGGAAATACCTTGGACGGTTCAACGTATTGACCACACTAAGACTGATGATTATGCGGAGTTTCTGGTTGTTGCTCTAATGATGTTGAGGAGGAGGAAGATGATATTGATGATATGGAGGAGAAGGGTACTACTGATGAGGAGCAGTCATGTAAGAGTTGTACGATTGGTGGCATTGCGACTGCTGGTAGGGTTTATGTTGTCTCCGATTATTCTAATCTTTTGAAGACTAGTGGTGTTGAGGCTATTGGTGGGGCTGGACAAATCTACCACCCTGAGGCAGGTGGTACGGTTGAATGGAAGAAGGCTAACACTATGGTTGTCCACCAGGATGGGGTAGTTATCCATCGTTATTCCAGACATCGTTCACTTGTTGGATTAAAGGTGGTGGAGGGGAGAATGGATCGTATGAAGGCTGGAGGTACGATTGGTATACCACCAACTACTATTGTAGCAAGGCATGTTCGGGAGTCTACACGTAGTACACGTGCTGGACTGCTGGTTTTGTGGATTGGGTTGAGGATAATGCTCCGTGGGATGCTCTTCTTTCTTCTCAGTTGGAGTCTCGGAAGATGGGGTCACCAAGTGGCAAGCATTGATGGTACTCACCAATAGCTTCAATTCTTTGGTGATTTGATCCAACTTGTCCAGTTGCTGGGTTCTTTGTTCGATCACTGCTAGTTTCTTTAAATCTTGTGATCATTTCTCGATGATGTCCAATTTGGACAGATGGCATGATGTTAAGGTTGGATCTTTCATCTTTGTCTGCTTCCTGAGATGATGCCATATGGATAGTCTTGTGGAGGATCTGGGGCTGGTAAGGATGAAGATCAAACAGCCTCTCCTTCGGCCATTTCCTCTAATATATGTCAAGCAACATCTTCATCCTTGTTAAAATGGGATCCACCATAGGCTATGTCTACTAGCCTCTGACTCTCAGTAGTCAGGCCCCCAAAGAAGTGGTGTACCAAGATTGTCTTTGGTATATCATGGTGGGGGCATTTTTCCTATCGATCCTTGAATCGCTCCCATGCTTCATGAACAGACTCATGGGTAGCATGGGAGAAGTTGCTAATCCGAGCTCACGACTGTTTGAGCCGAGTGAGAGGGTAAAACTTGTGGAGGAATGTATACTTAAGGTCCTCCTAGGTCATCACGACCTTCCCCAAATGATTGGCCCAGTACAGGTCCTTATCTTGGAGACAGAAGGGAAATGTGGTCATCTTGACTACACCTAACAAAATGTTAGAATATTGTGTGGTTCCACAGATGTGGGAAAACTGTTGTAGGTGAATGTAGGGTTCCTTAATAGTGTTTCCATGAAAAGTGGGAATAAGAGCAAGGAGCTAAGGCTTGAGCTCAAAGTGGGCATCCACTGATGGAATTCGTACCCGCTCGATCATCTGGTTGTCTCTAGGATTGTAATTCTACTTCAGCATAAGCTTTGGAACCTCAGGTAATTCCTCATCCTCTCAGTCATTGCAGGATGGTTCATCCTCTCTTCCCCTCCTCCTGGTCTATTCCTCAAATCATTCAACATCTCTTGAAATGTAGTTTAGGACAATTCTTGCTCAGTTAATTGTTGTTGGATTGCTTGAATGGATGCGGGCAATTGAGCATTCACTTGATCATGGTCGGGTGCTGGGCCCTGCTCCATCTGTAGAGGTGAATGGCCTTTCCCTTTCCGCCTTGAGGTGCCATCTCAGGGTCTGAATTGGATGACACAAATTCCAGATTGGGATCCAAGTTCTGACTTCAATTTACAATAGAAAAGGTATCCCAATAAGACCAAATGTAAAAGTGAGCACCATCCAACTAGATGGATCTGAGATTAGGGCCACTCTCAGATATCTGTGAATGAAGTATTGATGTGGACTGTAATCTACTTCCATTCACAACATGTGGTAATGGGACATGAGTGATTCCAACTTTAAGGAAGTAGAAAGGAAATAAGACGAGGAGTCCGGAGATTGGTCCGCAAGATTCGAACCTGGTTCTCGGGAATCACCTCAAATTTATTGAAGAGGTCAGATTCATGGAATTAATGTGGGTGCTGGTTGAGTCCCGACTGGACCATCCATGAGTCGACATCTTGGATAAATAAGAGGAAGATCGATGTAGGAAGAAAGATACAATGGTCAACGAGAAATAAAAGGAGTTCAAAATAGTAGAAGTCTATAAGTGAGCAGGTGGTCAAAGATAAGAATACATAAACAAAATTTGCACAAGTTTTTAGGACGAGCTCTTTGCACCTTAATCTATATCCACACAAACACAATACAAAAATTGCATTCACCAACTAAACATATTGAAACCATAAGAGATCGACTATTTTTATCTTCTCAAATTTATTGTCATTTCAGGTAAATATGATAACGGATCCTTATCGTCTATCCCTATAGAAGTGTGTGTACTGCCGGAAAAGTATCCTGTAGTTCTTCCACCTCCTTTGTAACATATGTTCTGTGTGCTTAAAGGTCCTTGATCTCATGCCTGGGGGGCTACTCAGCCAAAGAATAATAAAGGGGAAGCTAATAGTGCAAATCCAATACTTCAGACCAAGATCGCAATAGAATCACCTGTGAGCGTGCAAGGCCCTACTCGAACGTGAAACAATGAGACCGACAACCCCGTGAGGGAGTGGCCTAAGCTCAATACTTCAGACAGGGTCGGTGTTCCACACAAGGTGGGAACACCATCATTGAGCAATCCCTATTCGTCCACGTACGATAGAAGCATCGGTACTTCGCCCTACTCAGGTGATAATCAATGCATCACAAAATGGGTTTTTTGGAACTAATCCTTAGGGGTCACGTAGTGCTCTATATGGATAGTACATGAAAACAATGAGGGCTTTATGAACCCAAAACAATGAAGTCTGTTACAGATTTTAATTAAGGTCATAGTTTATTCATTGTTTATGAACCCAAAACAATGAAGTCTGTTACAAATTTTAATTAAGGTCATAGTTTATTTAGTTGTCCCCTTGTTATATATTTTTTTGTTTTCACTTTTTTTTGAGTATTTTTCAAAGCAATCTGCCTAACGATTTTTTGTGTTTTCTTTTGATCTTAAATGTGATATAAAATAGAGGTGAGAGAGAAGAAAAGCAATGCAAGTGGACACGAAAGTGTAAATCTAACTCTCATGTCAACTGATGCATGCAAAGGAAGAAGACTCATAGTGCTTACCAACGCTCTCCATGTGGGATACAAGGAAAAATTAAAATATTTACACTATATGGTGATATGCAAGCGATGAAACCATCCTAAACAATACTTGCTATTATTGGGAAGAACCAAATGCAAACTTCTCAAAAGTGGATCCTAAGTGTTCAATCTCGAGGACTCCTCGATACCCGCCCTGTAAGCACTGTATGGAGTCCCTCACAGCGTGCGGTTTCAATTTCAAGAATTAGCAGTTAAAAATTTGACTAATTCCAACGTATATCACTATATGTACATGCTTCTATTAGTTGTTTGGATCTAGCTACTGATGTAATCAAGCCAAGATCTAGGTGCTCCAATCACATAAAACAAATGAAAAAAAAGACGGAAAGCTTAAAACATGAGAAACATTATAAAATTAAGGAGAGAAACACCAAAAACCACGACGAAGCACCCAGGTGAACAATCACCCAAGCAATGGACCTCGTTAGGTAGAGTAGTGTCCAAGTCCCAAAATTATTACAAATAATTACACAAAAATAAATGGCACTCTCCTCACAAAATAAAACAAAAAATCTAAGAGTGCACTATTCTGCTTCTCTCCTCCTTGCACCTTCTCTTGCTCTCTCCTGGCTAGCTCATGTGTAGAAGAGCTTGCCTCCTCGCAGCTCGGGTGCGTGCACTTACTAAGAAATGGCCTTCGCCATGTGGTCCCTCACAAGAAAGATAAATAAAGAAAAGCTGTCAGAACAATCAAATAAATATCAAAAATAAATAGTAGAAAATAAAAGAAGAATAAAGTATAAAAAGAATGCTACACTCTGTTCCTCCCGGGCAACAACGCCATTTGTTGAAGTGCTTTTGGCGAGGGTCTAATGTATCCTCACAAGGCGAAGATAATGTCCTTGTGGTGACCACTCACTAAAGGTGTTTCATACAACAATTAACCCACAAGAAATGATTAAAGAAATGCAAAGTGTGTAGAGTAAAAATTTATTTTATTTAACTCTATAAATTGTGTGTATAGGTGCAAGTGTGTAGAGTGTCGAACACAAGAAGCAATATGTGGTAGCACTAATTATTTTTTATAAATAAATAATGAATAAATAATCATGTATATTTTGTACAATATTTACTCAATTGATTAATGAAGTTGTGGGTTTTAAAATTAAATAAAATATTTTATTATTATATATTTTATATTTATGTTTTTTTATATTTTTAATTTTATAATTTTTATTTTCTTTTTTTTTAAATTTCTAATTTTGAGTTTCTTTTTCTTTTTAATATATAATAAAGGTATAAATATAAGGGTAAAATGGGGCTGCCCCCAGGGAGTAGCCAACTTGGCTACTCCCACCCGTATTTTCCCTCATTTTTTTATTTTTTTGGAAAATAAAAATTTGTATATTCATCATTATATCCCTCTCACGTTTTATTAAAATTTCGTCAGAAACAGAGACTCCTAAGCCCTCCATCCAGACGTCATTTTTTTAACGGTCGTAGGATTTTTTAAATCGACCATGTTTGGATGGAGGCCGTAGGAGTCTCTGTTTCTGATGAAATTTTAATAGAATGTGAGAGGGATATGATGATGAATATACAAATTTTTATTTTCCAAAACAATAAAAAAATGAGGGAGAAATAGGGGTGGGAGTAGCCAAGTTGGCTACTCCCTGGGGGCAGCCCCATTTACCTCTAAATATAATTATTTATAGAAATATATAATATAGGGTAATGTAATTATAAATATAACTAAAAATAACCAGAATTTAAAAATTAAAATATTTTTGCACTTTTTATATTTTTCAAATGTTTTTTTATTTTTTAGGAATTTTTACTAATTTTTAGATATTTTTAAAGTCCAAAATAACCAAGAAAATAGTGACTAATTAAATAGGTCGAATTGGTTTGAGATTTGAAAAAACTATTCTAATAAAAGAATTCTCAAAACTAATTTTATTATGCAATAACGCACACATATATATAATTAAAAGGGATAAATAAATATTTTTTTGTATTTTTGAAGATTTTTTTTTTATTTTTATAAAGACTTTGGATATTTTTATTTTTAACGATTTTCTTTTTCTTATTTTAGGGATTTTTGGTCTGAGTCTATGAAATACAATAATAAACAAACATTTTTTGGAATTTTTAAATATGATTTTATTTTTTTTGGATTTTTCAAAGTAAATAGGGGATAAGTGCACCTTTTGATTTTTAATAAATTGGAAAAATTCCTAAAATGCAAAAATAATTATAAAGTATGGAAGATCATGCAAAGAGGCACAAAATCCTATTTTTCATAGTTTTTGGAGCATGAATGGTATTTGATGAAAATAGGAAATAAGTACAAAAATTAATTAAATTAGTAGGGGTAGATTTGCACTGAAAATAAAAGACAAGTTAACTTGCAATTTTTGCAAAAAATTTATATAACTACTTTAAATAATTACAGGTGTGAATAGAAATAAAACAAAAATAGCAGGATAATATGCAAATTACCCCTTATTTTGTGTGATCCAACGTATGGAGATGATTCACTTAGGAACATCTAACGGTGGAGAATCCACCATACCGATTCGCCCTTGTACGTTTGAGATCAAATCGAGCAATTGATCGGACGGTAGATGGGTGCCCATATCGGACAATGACTGTACCGTCTGGGCTAAAGGCCCCATCAAGCAGCTCGGAGGGCTTTAACAAGAACTAGGAAGAACAACAAAGCGCATATCCTTCGATCATGAAGATCTCGTGCCTCTGAGCTCCTCCCGAGATGCAGAAGGTCTCTACATGTTGTTTATGACGATCCGTAGCTGATGACACCATTAAATGGATCTACGGCTCATTGGGGAGAGGCTTGGCGCTCTCGAATGAATAGGGCACCTGGGAAGTTTGCGAAGGTCCAAAATCAACCCTTCCCAGGGTCTGTTTGTACTTTGACCTGTAGAGGAAAGTTGAGGGCCTCTAGGCAGTTCGCCTCGAGCTATTTTGAAGCTACTACACATGAAAAATGAGCGGGTGGGGGAGCTCTGGTGAACGGCGGAGATGGAACTCCGATTTGCTGACCCATGAAGAATCACGTTGGACCAAGAAGTGGAAGGGGTGCAACACATGATGAGGAAGAAGATGGGAGTGGTAGATGGGTCGAAACATGTCTAATTCACGGTGAGACAGGATCGGAGCAACGATCTCTGGCGATCGGAATCTTTGGAATTTAAGCTAAACCTACGATCTGATTATGAAATAAATTGTAGTAATAGAAAGGCAAAGGCTAAATCTATCTAAAAATGGATAAAAGGTGCATCTCAAACCTGGTTTTCACCATGGAGTAGAGGCAGCCAGAGCATCACCTTGGGTACTGAAGAATACTCATTCATCATTCTTTATTCTTATATTTTAGCTACAAAAACCTTTGCAAATGCATGTATATATTTGTAAATATAAATAATTACCAAAAGCATGCATGGTGTAAAAACTAATAATTAGCATGTTTTTGTGCAAAAATAAAAGAATAAAGATTAAAAAGAAAAAGAGGAAATATTTAGAATAAATATTGAGCAACCTAACCCAAGGGAGGGCTCAGCATGGGCCTGACCGCATAAAAGCCAAAGTAGAGGGAGATAGGGGCTCATGTGTGTAAATATATTTGTAAATAAAATAAAAATATTTTCCTCTAAAAAATAGAATAAAATGGGCTTGTAAATACTTGTATATATTCATAAATATAAAATCAAGATAAAAATAGAAAAAAATCAAAAAGAAAATAAAAATAGATCACTTGTACATATCCACCATGTACATACAACCACATCCATATTTATTTTACCCTATAAATAAATAAAGTAAAAATTCCAAAAATTTTGTAAATATTCTACTTTTTATGTTGTAAATAAATAAAATAAAAACAATAAAAACAAAAAAAAAACAAAAATAAAAAGAACAAAATTAAAAATAAAAAACAATATTGTAAATATACCATGTACATAGATGTATATACCTATTTATTTCACTATAGTATATAAATAATAAAAATAAAATAAAAATACCCTTTTATTCCTTATTTTATGCTATAAATAAATAAAATATAAAATAGGAATAAAAATGCACAAAAATAACAAATTAAAAATCAAAAATTAAAAATACATATTGTATATATACCTATATATAGCTATATTATGTAAATACCTTATTTTTATTTTGAAAAATTAATTAAAAATCACTAAAAAATAGAAAAAAAATAAAACAAAAATATTTCATGTTTTGACTTTTTAATAAATCGGCCATTTACTATTTTTAATTGATTTTTCGATTCTTTTCCAAATGGTCGTTCCCCATTGGTCCACGGGGGTTGTTGACCGCCCGGTCAACTCCCCCCCAGGACCACCTCCCACGGGTATTAGACGGGCGACCCGACTTCTCCTTATTTTAGCGCCTAAACCCGACCACCATTCTGCCAAACCCAGGGTCCTAATCACTCCCCAAACATCCGGGAACCTCGCCCGATCTCCAACCTAGGGATCCGTGCTCCATCAAGCCAGACCCGATCCCTTCTTCCCGGACCTGCACCCATATAAATTTCGAGCTCCGCCACCTCATTCCGCATCTTTGGCTCATTTGTTCACCACCCAGTGACCTCCACCGTCTTGTCGAGAGTGACAGCTCGCTCCAGAGTGTATTGCAGCGAGGATGGAGCAAGGAGACATCGATCCGGCGAGCTTCCGCCGCCGAGCGCCGCTAGGAGGTAGCGCCAGAGCCTCGGGCCACGACGTCCCGTGAGGCAAGGACCCAGAGCTTCCTAAGCTCATCCCCAGTCGATCCCTCCATCCAGGTAGTTTAGATTCTTTCCCCTTTTCTCTGATTTTGAGTTTCCCCCAATTCTCGCCGTCACCGTTCACCTTTGATTCTGGCCACATCCATCTTCGTATCGATCATCGGAATCCCCCATCACGCTCGCCTTTCTCTCGCGCACCTTCTCCGCACCTCCGTTCATCCCAGCTCGCACAGGAGCTGGGGTTTGAACCCCTTCGCCGTCGCATCGCCGGGGTTCGCCCACACCACCACACCGTTCACCTTCACAGCCGCTTACGGGGTCGAGGCAGTTTGCCCTTGACCTAGGAGCTTTTTGGTGTCATTTTGCAGGTCCCAGGAAGGGTATCTGAGGTCTTCCCATTCGAGCACCGGAGCTCCTCCTCCGCTGGGGTCGACCGAGCTCTCCGGAGCTCCGTTGATTCATCGGAGAGGTTCCACAGATGCGGGAGGCTAAGGCGAAGCTTCCTCGATCATCAGAAGCCCCCACGGAGGCTCGGAGCGCGCGTACTGGGCTGACGAAGTTCGCCGGCCACTTGTTCTTCGAGGACCTCCAGCAGTCGTCCGATGCACCTCCCGCTCCAGTCTGTATCATAGTCGTCCGTCTGAGGAGCCACCAGCAGCGTCAGATCTTTGGAGGAGTGCTCTGGACCGTCCGATGGTCGAGGTTTAGCCACATCGCTTCCCCTCCGTTCGATCCCCCACGTGGCGAGACCCTGGCCGTCTGATCAGCCTGAGGAGTCTAGCGTTGGAGTGCCACCCGTTCTCGACCGCTCGATCCACCACGTGGCACGCATCCGACCCTCGGATTTAATAAAGGGTAATTTATCCCTTAGGCCCTTATCTTTAGTGTAGTTTCGTTTCAGTCCTGTAAATATTTTTAGGATTTTATTTACGTTGGTACATTTGCACTTTAGACCCTGTCTGTTTCTATATTTGCACATATGCCCCTGTTTGTAGTGTAGCACGTGCATCGACACGTGCTTTATTGGGTATTTTGCATTTCTAGCTCTATAGTTCTGTAATATTATGGAATGAATGAAATGTTTTAATTAATTACAGATATGCCCCTGTGAGTGCTTTTTATGCGCATGCGTGTTATATTTGTGGGTAGATTACATTAAGGTTCCTGGGCTTTTAATACTTGTTATTATTTAGCCCAGGAACTTATTTCTTTGCATATAGGTCCCTGTGTGCCCCAGACACGCGCCGCGCGCGAGATTTCTTGGGAATTTTGCACCGGACCCCCCAGAGCTTTGGATATTTACGTACAGGTCCCTGTGTACTGTACCTAGGTTTTAATTTTTAATAAATTATCAAACTTACTCCAAATTCAATGAAAATTGGATACATGGCTCCTGCCATGTTGTAAAATTTTGTAGAATTTTTGGGGACATTTTTGCTTTTATTTGATATTTTTAAAAAAAATCAAAAACCCCCTTTTTCCTTACTGTTTGTCTTAAAAATTCTCAAAAAAATATTAGAATTCCTCTAAAAATTATAAAAAAAATTAGCTACTAGTTAATTTGTCTTGCTTGATTTTCTGACCAAATTTAGTCATTTTTCATTACATAAAACTCATAAAAATTGAAAAACACCTAAAAACTCATAAAAATTCTAATAATTAATCTAAAAACCCAAAAATAATAATTAAGGTGCCTAAATTTTCCTTGTTTCTTTCTCTTTACAGGAAAATTACCTCCAGGCTTATTGGGGACTTTTAGATATTTTATCTAAGTCCCTCAAGCTTGGCTGGACAGTACCCTCATTTCCTTGCATTGTTTTATTTTTAGAAAATAAATAAAAATCAGAAAAATACCAAAAATTCACTAAAAACAGTAAAAATCATAAACTATACAAAAACATTTTTATTTGAATTTTTGATTGATTTTTGATGCATTAAATAATTGCTTGAATTGACTTGTTTTACTTGTTTCTTTATTTTCTTAATTAATTAAAAATAAAAAAAAAATATAAAAATTAAAAATCCACCAAAAACACTTTTCTTTTATTTTCAATTCTTTTTTAGACTACTTCGTTGGCCACGAGGCCATCACGTGCTCCCTGAGTCCGACCCTGGTCGCTATACCAGGCTAATCTAATAGCCAGGACCGCTATCGATTTTATTTGATTTTGGTGGTCTGATCTTCATTTTCTTGATTGACCGAGGGACTCTGAGCGACTGAGGTCGCAACGACCTTAGTTCCATTTCTTCATCCTTAGTTGCTCGGGTTTTTCGGGTCATCAGAATGGTGCCGTTGCCGGGGAGCACGGCTTAGTAGTTTTTCTTCTTATTTTTCATTTTCTTTTCATTTTCTTTTTCGTGGCTTTCCACGGCTCTTTCTGAGTCCGCATCTTTTCGCGGCTTTTTATTTTTCATTTATTTTTGTTTTCTTTTCTTTTTCTTTATTCTCTTTTATTTTTATTTTGCTTTATTTTGCTTGTTTATTTCATTTGTCCGTTTTGCACATATATCCTTGCTTTTATTTCTTGTTCATATTTGATTATTTTATTTGGTCTGACCACTTGTCTTCTTTCTTGCGAGGGCCCGAGGACCGAGGCGGCAGCTTTCGAGGAGCCGACGCAACCGCGGAACTTGGAGGCGGCTCCCTTCTACACGGAGCCGCAGGAGAGCGTGAGAGAGAGTTGAGCGGGCGAGGATTAGTTTAGTTTTTTATTTTTGTCATTAGAACTGTTGTAATAATACAGGGATAGACTGAAGACTTGGACTTCTTTCTCGGGTCTGTTTCGTCGAGAACCGGTGTGCTCGGGGGACCCGATAGCTAGTTTAGATTTTTCGCGGCTTTTTCGCGGTTTTGGTTTTCTTCGCGGTCTTTTACGGTTTTCTGCGATTTTTCTCAAGCCCCTAGATTTAGGATTTTCTGCTTGACTGTGTCGTAATTAGTAGGATCCCCACACCTAATTATCTGCATGTTCCTATAGTGCGATTAATTGGACCTACTAATAAATCACTAATAAAAATAACTAATTCACTCCCTTCGTAGCCTACGTGCCGTAGCCTGCCCTGCCAAGCGCTGCTCCTAAACCCGATGTGTCGGGAGGAGGAGGGGTAGACCAAGACCGGACCCTTTGGCTTGAAGGATCGGTGACCAGTTAGACGGTTCTTCAAGTAGAATTGCCTGTTTAGGACTCGACTTTTTACCGCTGCATCATATAGGCAGTTTCTTTCTTGTCTTTCAATTCTGCACGGATCACGTTGCATGTAGAGTGCTGGAGACAAATACGCATTTCTATCTTTGCATGCATCATTGATTTCTTCGCGCATCGGCTTTTTCGTCTTCTCCCTCTGTTTTTTTACTTAATAATCAGGAGAACCGAAAAATTCGTTAGGCCTTTTGCTTTTATTGAAAAGTATTAAAAAAAAACCATAAAATTGGGACTGTTTAAGCAATTGACCCTAAAAGACACCTGATCTAAAAATTTGTATTGGGGAGAGAAACCCCCTCATTGATTGGTTTGCTTGTGCGAGAGAGTGACCCGTTTACTAGGTAGAGCCCTCCGGTGCTATTCCCGACTGATTACCGACTCATTCGTGCGGGACAGTTGGTTGGGGGTAGCATCGGGTATCCCAGCAGGTCACGTATTCGCTCTGATAGATTGCTTGTTCACCAAATAAAATTTGACAAGATAATTTGACCGAACTTTCACGGTCTTCAGCTCGCGTTGCGTTGGTGAACTGAGGGGTTTGTTTGCTGATCATAGTTTCTCCAGATCCCATCCGCCTTACTCGCTACATCACGATGATGGGTAGACGATCTCTTAGGCAGCCTCTGGCTGCACCGCTTTCGGACACGTCTACCCGTTCATCTAGGTTGGCCCGTGAGAGCCGAAACCAGCTCTCCGAGCCTGAGTATGATTCTGCCCTGTTCCCCCTCGACCCCCTTTCTTTCGGTTCTGAGAGACATGAGCCAGAGGAGAGATTAGCAGATTTATCAGCACCTGAGTTTGGCTCATTTGGTTTTGCAGACACCATGGCCGGCAGTTCAGAGGATCGCTCCTGAGGTCCACAGCCTGAGCACTTTGTGTTGGACCAGGGCGCGATCAACTCCACCGTGATCGCCTCCCTCGAGACCGTTCAGCAGCAGTTGAGGGATCAGGGAGCATTCATGCTAGATATGAGGAGAGAGATGGAGCAGATGAGAGCAAAGAGAGAGGAGCGGAGAGACGGGCCGAGGATCCCAGATGATGCAGATGCAGCAGCCGCAGCAGCAGATGCAGCAGCCGCCGCAGCAGCAGCAGCCGCCGCAGCCGCGGTAGGAGGAGCACCGAGACCGATGCGGGAGTTGCACAACCCCGGATCGACGCTGATGCACCACTGGGTCATACTTCCATCCATCGTGGGGGACTTCAAGTTCCCCCCGAACACCTTGCAGCTTCTCCCCTGTTTCCACGGGCTCGCCACCGAGGAGCCCCATCTCCACCTCCAGGAGTTCCTCATGATTTGCAGCACTGTCCACGACCGCCAGGTGGACCAGGACACTATTCGGATGATTGCCTTCCCCTTCTCTTTGGCAGATAGAGCAGCCACCTGGCTGAAGCATCTGGGGAAGTTTGTTTACACTTGGGAGCAGCTCCGCACCGAGTACTTACAAAAGTACTATCCACTCGGGCGGACCAATGCAACGAGAGCCCTTATCAGCAACTTCTCCATGCTCCCCAACGAGCAATTCCATGAGGCATGGGAGAGGTTCCGAGAGCTGACTGATCGATGCCCGCACCACAATATTTCCAAGCCCAACCTCGTGCAGAGCTTTTTCAGCGGGCTGACACCAGAGCTCCAGGGCTTGGTGAATGCTTCTTGTGGAAGGTCTTACTTCGCCAAGGATCACGACCAGGTCTGGGCCATCTACGAGGAGATGGCCGAGAACTACATGGTGATGTCTCAGACCAGGTTGTATACTCAGGGCAGACCCCAGCAGCCAGGACCCGTGCAGTACCAGAGGATAGCACGGGTCGACGCCGGTCCTTCCAGTTCGTCTGCAGTAGTAGCAGCACAGGCAGAGTCGTCAGCTGCGGACATGGGTATCATTAGTGAGAAGTTGGATCGGATGGAGCTGATAGAGAAGAAGTAGTGCCAGGGCATCACTCAGATGGAGCAGATGGCACAGACTCTGAGCGACATGAAGACCCAGCTCATGTGTCTCCAGGAGGCACAAACGGCTTCCCAGCCCCGTCTTCAGACGCGAGACGATCACGGCAACAGCAACAGCTCGTCCCAGCGCTCCAGCTCACACCAGCAGCCTAGACAGGTTCACCTTGTATAGGCGGAGCCGTACCAGAAGCCGCAGCCCACCTACCAGTCACCACCATCTCCAGACATGCAGATGGTGGTATACCAGCCTGATCAGCCTCTGGCAGTACTTCCGCCAACCCATTACGATGCAGAGCCGTTGATGGATGTCAACGGGATTTGGTATGACCGCCCTCAGCCTGGAATCCGACGAGACCATCCTGGATTCAGGTGGGGGAACGGAGGTACCCAGCCCCAGCAGCAGCCATCTGGTCAGGGAGGCCAGTACAACCAGCAGAGAGAGAGCACCACCCGCAGCAGCAGCCCCCAGTCTACCCTTCACAGCAGCAGCAGCAGTCGTCCTACGGTCCTCGTCCCTATCAGCAGGGACAGTCTTGGAGGCGTGAGCAGCCTCACCAGCAGCAGCATCCACCACACCCATACCCCTCTCAGTAGCAGCAGCACCAGTTCCAGCAGCCTCATTACCAGAGAGGCTACCCATCGGGCTCCCACGAGAGCCCCATTTTGGATGACATAGCCCGCCTCCTCACGGATCAGCAGGCCACTTTCAGACGGGAGATGGACGAGTTCCGCGAGGAGATGCGGGACATAGTGAGAGGGAAGTCCGCTATCCCTGCCCAGATCGAGCCGAACTCAACAGCCTGAAGCGGAAGTCTGAGCAGGCAGCTTACACTGAGCATGCCACTCCTAGTGATCCATTTGATGATATGTCTGCAAACCTTTTTGATGCTGATTTTGTCACACTTAAGAGCGGTAGGACACCAGCAGGCGGCGCCTCGTCTGAGCGACGTAATGAGGATACACCTAGAGCGCCAGATGAGGAGGAGGAGAGCGGTACTGAGGCCACTCGAGATGATGACGGTGGTGCTGATGCCACCAAGGATGCTGACTCCATAGGCAGTGCTGAGGCTGCCATTTCACCAGTTCGAGGAGGTGGTACTGATGCCACCCAAGATGCCGAGCCAGAGTGCGGTACTGAGGCCGTGAGTCATCAAGTTCCAGTTGATCCAGCCACTGGTGGTACTGAGGCCACCAGAGTTAATGTAGAGAGATCTGTTGTTTTTCCTTCACCTGATGTATCTCGGAACCATGTTGTGAATAAGGGAAAAGGTTTGGTTTTTTCTGGTCCCACTGTGGTGCTTGATGTATGTGCGGATCCGGCCGTCGAGCCATCTAGACCTTTTCCTAGTCCTTCATCTGAGAAGGGCCCAGTGATCCCCTTCCCTAGAGCCCTTCAGATGGGGAAGGGGAAGAAAATAGAAAGTCCCAAAAAGAGAGATCAAGAAGAGTTCAGCCAGCAGATGATAGATCGTTTCCATATCCAGCTGACTGTTCAGGAGGCTTTGCAGCACATTCCCTTTCTTCAGCGTTCGTTGAGAGACAAGACTACAGTCAGGAGGAAGAAGAGGAACCACCACTCAGAGATCCATGTGCTGACGAAAGCCACGTCCTTTGCGATTCAGAACCGTCTATCGGCCAAGAGGCCAGATTCAGGAGCCCCTTATGTCATATGTCACATTGGAGAGCAGAGGTTTGACCGGACTCTATTAGATAGCGGATCGTCTATCAACCTCCTTCCAACAGCCCTTCTCGACCGCTTCGAGTTGGGCACTCTTAGACAGAGCAGGACATTCCTTCAGTTTGCTGATCGATCTGTTAAGAGGCCGAAGGGGTTGTTGCGAGACGTTGTCATCACTATTCAGGGCATGCAATTCCCCGTGGACTTCGTTGTGTTGGACATGGAGATCCCTGATTCAGTGACCGATACCCCCATCATTCTCGGTCGTCCGTTCTTGGCCACAGCCAAGGCGGTGACTGACCATGATAGCAGGAAGGTATACTTTCGCGTCGAGGGCGAAAGTGTACAAATAGAGACGGTCGAGGACTACAGAGCCAGAGACAGATAATGCTCAGAGACGACTTCAGATGCAGAGCAGCTGACAGATGCCGGGCTAGACATCCACCAGAACTGCGACTTTGTGATCACAAACGATGAGGCAGTATGGGCAGACCCAACAGCATAGGCCATCCTCTCATTCTCAGACACCGTTGATGCATAAATGATAGCAGAGGAGAGCCTGGAGAGCACAGCCCTGGTTCAGGATACCATAGAGGCAACAGAGCAGGTTCTTGACCGCGACACGGATTTTTGTGATGATGGTGGTGCTGATGCCACCTTGTTTGATGCAGATCCCTCGGATTCAGAGTCTGATTGGGCAGATTGCGAGGATTATATGCCAGACTTGAGTCCTACTGAGCCTACACCTGAGGAGGAGGTAGATGCCGAGCAGATCAGAGACAGTTCAGTTGAGCAGCCTTCTTCAGATCCAGTTTGTGAGGCAGATTTGGCAGCATACACGATGCTTCTTTCGAAGCCAGATTTGCCAGCACCCAGCTGTCCAGAGCTGAAGCCGCTCCCTACTTCGTTGAAGTATCGATTCCTTGCGGGCGAGCCTGAGATGTACCCAGTCATCATCTCCGCCGATCTGACTGGAGAGCAAGAATCCTGTTTGATGGGGGTTCTTGAAAAGAACCGCAAGGCAATCGGATGGAGCGTAGCAGATCTCCAGAGGATTAGTCCGGCCCTGTGCTCCCACCATATCTATCTCGAGGATGAGGCGAAGCCGTCGCGTGAGTTCCAGTGGTGGCTGAACCCCAATCTGAGAGAGGTTGTCATGAAGGAAATCTCGAAATGGTGGAGCGCCGATTTTATCTATCCCATTTCCGACTCCAAGTGGGTCAGCCCCTTGCATGTGGTGCCCAAGAAGACGGGTATCACGACTGTGATCAGTGAGTCGGGAGAGGAGATTGCTACACGAGTGCCCACTTCTTGGCGGGTCTGCGTTGACTACAGGAGACTCAACCAGGCCACCAAGAAGGATCATTTCCCCCTGCCTTTTATTGACCAGATCATTGAGAGACTGGCAGGGAAGAGCCATTATTGTTTTTTGGATGGGTACTCGGGCTACAACCAAGTGGCCATCGCTCCTGAGGACCAGGAGAAGACCACCTTTACCTGTCCCTTCGGCACATACACCTTCCGACGCATGCCATTTGGGCTATGCAATGCCCCTGCGACTTTTCAGAGATGCATGCTGTCGATCTTTTCGGACATGGTAGGGGAGTGTTTGGAGGTCTTCATGGACGATTTCTCGGTTTACAACGACAGATTCGACTCCTGTCTTGACTTCCTAGACCGAGTACTCCAGCGATGTATAGAGGTCCATTTGGTGTTGTCTTGGGAGAAGAGTCACTTCATGGTGACTCAAGGGACGGTGCTTGGCCACATCATCTCCAACTGGGGCATGGAGGTTGATCCGGCCAAGGTAGATGTCATTAGAAAACTCGCACCGCCGTTCAATTTGAGGCAGTTACGGTCATTCCTGGGGCACGTCGGTTTCTACCGGCGATTTATTCATGATTTCAGCAGACTTGCCCGGCCGTTGACTGACCTACTGACGAAAGACACCGAGTTCCTTGTCGATGACAAGTGTCTTTCGTCCTTTGAGACTCTCAAGCAGAGTGTTATAGAGGCTCCTGTTCTCCATCTGCCTGATTGGTCTCTCCCATTCGAGATCATGACGGATGCCTCCGATTTTGCCGTGGGGGCCGTGCTGGGATAGAGGAGGGATGGAGTCCCCTTTGCTATCCACTACGCTAGCCGCACATTGGATTCCGCCCAGCAGAATTATACGGTCATAGAGAAGGAGATGCTAGCCGTAGTGTTCGCCCTAGATAAGTTCAGATCTTACATCATTGGATCTAGAGTGACCCCGTATACTGATCACACTGCCATCCGATACCTCATGGCAAAGAAGGATGCCAAGGCCAGACAGACTAGATGGATCCTTCTACTCCAGGAGTTCGACATTGAGATCAAGGATAAGCCTGGTGTCAAGAATGTGGTGGCGGATCATCTCTCCCGTTTAGAGCAGCCTGAGGAGTCCTAGCATATTGATCCCATTTGTGAGACCTTCCCAGATGAGGCGATCCTTGCTATCGCCTCACTCCTGTGGTATCCCGATATTGTGAACTTTCTCGTTGCTGGGAAAGTCCCACAGGATTGGACCAGGTAGAGGATTGAGACCTTCCTTGCGAAGGCCAAGTCCTACCACTGGGAGGATCCCATCCTTTACCACGAAGGAGGGGATAGCGTCTGGCGTAGGTGCATTCCTCAGGAGGAGCACCATAGCGTCCTCACTTACTGCCACAAGCTTGAGGCAGGAGGACATGATTCTGGGAGGAGAACGGCGCAGAAAGTGCTCCAATCCGGCTTGTGGTGGCCTACCCTCTTCAAGGACTCTAATGAGTTCGTGAAGAGGTGTACTGACTGTCAGAGGATGGGCACTTGTGGACAGCGTGATATGATGCTGATGCAACCCATTCACTTCTGTGAGGTTTTTAACGCATGGGGCATCGATTTCATGGGTCCATTCCCTAAGAGTCAGGGATTTGAGTACATTCTGTTGGTCGTGGATTATGTTAGTCGTTGGGTTGAGGCTATCCCCGCCCGAGCCGCTAATGCGAGGACAGTTTGCAGATTTTTGAGGAAGCACATCATCACGCGGTTCGGGGTACCTTGAGTATTGATTTCAGATGGGGGGTCTCATTTCATCAACGACCAGGTGAAGGCCCTTGCTAGCGAGTTCGGCATAGACCATCGTGTTGCTACACCTTACCATCCACAGACGAATGGTCTAGCCGAGGTGTCGAACAGGGAGATCAAGACTATATTGCAGAAAGTCGTCCGCCCTGACCGAAAGGATTGGTCACAGCTTTTGGACTCGATCTTGTGGGCATATAGGACGTCTTTCAAGACACCATTGGGCACATCTCCCTTTCGCCTCGTATATGGAAAGCTGTGCCATTTGCCTGTTGAGCTGAGGCACAGGTCACTTTGGGCAGTCACTGAGATACTTATGGATCCAGATGGTGTAGGAGACCAGAGGAGGGCAGAGTTAGCAGCCCTGGAGGAGTTGAGAGATACCGCCTTCTCAAACAGCCTACATTATAAGGAGAGAGTAAAGGAGTGGCATGATTCCCACATCAGCCACAAGCATTTTGAGCCTGGACAGAGAGTATGGCTGTTTGATGCGAGGCTTCGTCTATTTCCAAGGAAGCTACAGAGCAAGTGGAAGGGACCCTACTTGGTGAGAAAGGTACACGATAACTGTAGCATTAATATATCCGAGTTGTCTTCTGAGAGTACCTTTCGAGTGAACGGCCAGCGGCTCAAGCCATTTCTAGATCATGAGCCGCGGGTCGTTGATGTTGCCCCGATTCATTTTGCGTGAGATGTGGTCTTTTGACTCACATCTATTGCATCTCACGCCTGATTTTCACTGATCTTCCGACCTGTATAGATCCAGATGTCCATATCATCACATTCTTTAGTCCGACATCCCTTTATTCATCCTTTGATTATGCTATACTTAGGGTGTACTCTACCCTAAGTATAGGGGGGATGTAGGACCTTTGAGTTTCCTTTTGCTTCTTTCTACCCCTGTTTTTGCTGCCTATACTTAGGGATATTTTACCCTAAGTATAGGGGGGTAGACCC
Organism: Ottelia alismoides; assembly: GCA_037367405.1. Classification (NCBI taxonomy): domain Eukaryota; kingdom Viridiplantae; phylum Streptophyta; class Magnoliopsida; order Alismatales; family Hydrocharitaceae; genus Ottelia; species Ottelia alismoides. Next base: position 385,355 of record JAZKJV010011903.1, on the reverse strand, counting down.
TGTACATTCTCCACTCGGTTTTCCCTTAGTACACAGCCTGCTATACTTAGGATTACTTGATCCTAAGTATAGGGGGAAAAGCCGAGAGTCTCTTGATATTCTATTCATTCGTCTTTGTATATAGCCTTCCTTTTCACTTCCCTATACCTAGCACGAGTTATGTCTTCTTCAATCGCTCTTGACTCTGAGGACATCATTCGAGCTAAGTATAGGGGGTGTGTATATATTTCATATATACTTTAGCCATAACTCGTACTTTGTGTGAGTGTGTAAATAAATAAAATGGCTAAAAACCCTAAAATTCATAAAAATTTAAAAAATTTCATGTACATAATCATTCTTTTATTTGCACGTACATAGCTAGTGTACAAAGTATTTTTGTAAAAATGATTTCAAAAATCTTTTGTGTAAAGTTTGTGTAAATATTTTTGTATCAAAATTATGTATATAGTACAAAATTTTTCCAAAATGTTTTGAAAATCAAAAGTTTGCAAAAATCTTGTGTAAATGTGTGTAAATACTTTTGCAAAACTTGCACTTCATGCATCATCCATTCATGATTTCAAAACATTTTTCAAAAATTTTGCATGGTTGTAAAATTTGTGTAAATAGCATCTTTTGTACATTTGTATATAGTTTTTTCTGGATTATAGTTGACATTTAAACTAGCCTGGAATCAAATTGGGAAATGGAGCTTGATTAAGATCTGAATCCACCTAATTTCTAAGAGGAACTTTATAGGGCTTAGGTTTAAGGCTTTTCAGGTCCATGGTGACTTAATTCTTTGAGTCCACTAGGCTATGATCACATGTCATCTCAATGAGCCTAAGTAGAGCACTTAACAACAACACATGACTCATAGGGACAATGGCTTTACTTGGACACCAGCACTTTGCACCGAGCTCTCTACGGATGAGGTGGTGAGGAGGCAGTCTTCCTTGACTTGGGGTAGCATATGGGGGTAGTACTTCTAGGCGGAACCTCTCTTCTTCTTTTAGTGAAGGAAGTGCGTCTCAACTTGGTCTGGTTGCCATGAGGTCTAACGACGGGAGTTGTGGGTTGCAATAAATCTTCAAAAGAGGGATAGTCTACTGGCTCAAGAGGAAAAACTCCTTGTATATATGCTGCACATGTATATGTTGTATAAATGCATTTGAAAAAAAATGCAAAAAGAAAATAACTCCAAAAAAGTGGTGGGTCTGAGAGAAAATGATAATCCCACCGGAGTATGTCTATAGAGTGCAATAAGCAAAGCTTGAGATTCATGATTCACATTATGTAGCTTGCAGCAGGGAGACTTGGCTACACTGGTCGAGCTTCCAAGGATACATGGCTACACTGGCCATGGTCCATTCTCTTCTTCCTCCTCTTCTTGAGCCAGTTGAACTTGAACTTAGAAGGGAATACCCCGCTCCTCGAGGAAAGAGTGGCCAGATTGAGGTCATAGAGTTACCTTGTTGGGGAGGGTTGTCAAGTTGCCATTTTTGAGGTGGAGAGCTTATACCTCACATTCACAGGACAAGGAAAGATTCATGGTCTTCAGGGTTTGTGTTTGATGACTTGTTCTGATCTGGAGCATTGAGGAGTCTTGATTAGAGATTAGTGGAACTTAGAGGCTATTGAGTTTTAGGCTTAAGTCCAAATAAGGTTCCGACACATTAATAATCCAAAGATCTGATTATGCTCCATAGCTCAATTTAATGAAGGAAAGTGTAATAATCAACCTTGATCCATGTACATTCTTTTCTTTTTCTATTTCTTTCTTCTTTTTCACTTCTTTTTCAAATAAGTGTTTGCTAAGGGACTAGCAAAGTTAAGTATAGGGGGGTGACGAATAGTCATTCATCACTCTTTATTCTTATATTTTAGCTACAAAAACCTTTGCAAATGCATGTATATATTTGTAAATATAAATAATTACCAAAAGCATGCATGGTGTAAAAACTAATAATTAGCATGTTTTTATGCAAAAATAAAAGAATAAAGATTAAAAAGAAAAAGAGGAAATATTTAGAATAAATATTGAGCAACCTAACCCAAGGGAGGGCTCAGCATGGGCCTGACCGCATAAAAGCCAAAGTAGAGGGAGATAGGGGCTCATGTGTGTAAATATATTTGTAAATAAAATAAAAATATTTTCCTCTAAAAAATAGAATAAAATGGGCTTGTAAATACTTGTATATATTCATAAATATAAAATCAAGATAAAAATAGAAAAAAATCAAAAAGAAAATAAAAATAGATCACTTGTACATATCCACCATGTACATACAACCACATCCATATTTATTTTACCCTATAAATAAAGTAAAAATTCCAAAAATTTTGTAAATATTCTACTTTTTATGTTGTAAATAAATAAAATAAAAACAACAAAAACAAAAAAAACAAAAATAAAAAGAACAAAATTAAAAATCAAAAATAATATTGTAAATATACCATGTACATAGATGTATATACCTATTTATTTCACTATTGTATATAAATAATAAAAATAAAATAAAATACCCTTTTATTCCTTATTTTATGCTATAAATAAATAAAATATAAAATAGGAATAAAAATGCACAAAAATAACAAATTAAAAATCAAAAATTAAAAAGACATTATATATATACCTATATATAGCTATATTATGTAAATACCTTATTTTTATTTTAAAAAATTAATTAAAAATCACTAAAAAATAGAAAAAAATAAAAAAAAATATTTCATGTTTTGACTTTTTAATAAATCAGCCATTTACTATTTTTAATTGATTTTTCATATCTTTTCCAAATGGTTGTTCCCCATTGGTCCACGGGGGTTGTTGACCGCCCGGTCAACTCCCCCCCAGGACCACCTCCCACGGGTATTAGACGTGAGACCCGACTTCTCCTTATTTTAGCGCCTAAACCCGACCACCATTCCGCCAAACCCAGGGTCCTAATCACTCCCCAAACATCCGGGAACCTCGCCCGATCTCCAGCCTAGGGATCCGTGCTCCATCGAGCCGGACCCGAGCCCTTCTTCCCGGACCTGCACCCATATAAATTTTGAGCTCCGCCACCTCATTCCGCATCTTTAGCTCATTTGTTCACCACCCAGTGACCTCCACCGTCTTGTCGAGAGTGACAGCTAGCTCCAGAGGGTGTTGCAGCGAGGAGGGAGCAAGGAGACATCGATCCGGTGAGCTTCCGCCGCCGAGCGCCGCCAGGAGGTAGCGCCAGAGCCTCGGGCCACGACGTCCCGTGAGGCAAGGACCCAGAGCTGCCTAAGCTCATCCCCAGTCGATCCCTCCATCCAGGTAGTTTAGATTCTTTCCCCTTTTCTTTGATATTGAGTTTCCCCCAATTCTCGTCGTCGCCGTCCACCTCTGATTCCGACCACATCCATCTTCGTATCGATCATTGGAATCCCCCATCATGCTCGCCCTTCTCCCGCGCACTTTCTCCGTACCTCCATTCAACCCAGCTCGCACAGGAGATGGGGTTCGAACCCCTTCGCCGTCGCATCGCCGGGGTTCGCCGGCACCACCGCACCGTTCACCTTCACAGCCTCTTACGGGGTCGAGGCAGTTTGCCCTCGACCCAAGAGCTTTTTGGTGTCATTTTGCATGTCCCAGGAAGGGTATCTGAGGTCTTCCCATTCGAGCACCAGAGCTCCTCCTCCGCTGGGGTCGACCGAGCTCTCCGGAGCTCCGTTGATTCATCAGAGAGGTCCCACAGACGCGGGAGGCTAAGGCGAAGCTTCCTCGATCATCAGAAGCCCCCGCGGAGGCTCGGAGCGTGCGTACTGGGCCGGCGAAGTTCGCCGACCACTTGTTCTTCGAGGACCTCCAGCAGCCGTCCGATGCACCTCCCGCTCCGAGCCACCAGCAGCGTCATATCTTTGGAGGAGTGCTCTGGACCGTCCGATGGCCTAGGTTTAGCTACAGTGCTTCCCCTCTGTTCGATCACCCACGTGGCAAGACCCTGGCCGCCTGATCAGCCCGAGGAGTCTAGCGTTGGAGTGCCACCCGTTCTCGACCGCTCGATCCACCATGTAGCACGCATCCGACCCTCAGATTTAATAAAGGGTAATTTATCCCTTAGGCCCTTATCTTTAGTGTAGTTTCGTTTCAGTCCTGTAAATATTTTTAGGATTTTATTTACGTTGGTACATTTGCACTTTAGACCCTGTCTGTTTCTATATTTGCACATATGCCCCTGTTTGTAGTGTAGCACGTGCATCGACACGTGCTTTTGTTGGGTATTTTGCATGTCTAGCTCTGTAGTTCTGCAATGTTATGGAATGAATGAAATGTTTTAATTAATTGCAGATATGCCCCTGTGAGTGCTTTTTATGCGCATGTGCGTTATATTTGTGGGTAAATTACATTAAGTTTCATGGGCTTTTAATACTTGTTATTATTTAGCCCAGGAACTTTATTTCTTTGCATATAGGTCCCTGTGTGCCCCAGACACGCGCCGCGCGCGTGATTTCTTGGGAATTTTGCACCGGACCCCCCAGAGCTTTGGATATTTACGTATAGGTCCCTATGCACTATACCTAGGTTTTAATTTTTAATAAAATATTAAACTTACTCCAAATTCAATGAAAATTGGATACATGGCTCCTGCCATGGTGTAAAAGTTTCTAGAATTTTTGGGGACAATTTTTCTTTTATTTTATATTTTTAAAAAAATCAAAAACACCCTTTTTCCTTACTGTTTGATTTAAAAATTCACAAATAAATATTAGAATTCATATAAAAATTATAAAAAAAATTAGCTACTGTTTAATTTGTCTTGCTTGATTTTCTGACCAAATTTGGTCATTTTTCATTACATAAAACTCATAAAAATTGAAAAACACCTAAAAACTCATAAAATAATAATTAAGGTGCCTAAATTTTCCTTGTTTCTTTCTCTTTACAGGAAAATTACCTGCAGGCTTATTGGGGACTTTTAGATATTTTATTTAAGTCCCTCAAGCTCGGCCGGACAGTACCCTCATTTACTTGCATTGTTTTATTTTTAGAAAATTAAATAAAAATCAGAAAAATAGCAAAAATTCACTAAAGACAGTAAAAATCATAAACTACACAAAAAGATTTTTATTTGATTTTTTGATTGATTTTTGATGCATTAAATAATTGCTTGAATTGGCTTGTTTTACTTGTTTCTTTATTTTCTTAATTAATTAAAAATAAAAATAAATTATAAAATTAAAAATCCACCAAAAACACTTTTCTTTTATTTTTAATTCTTTTTTAGACTACTTCGTAGGCCGCGAGGCCATCACGTGCTCCCTGAGTCCGACCCTGGTCGCTATACCAGGCTAATCTAATAGCCAGGACCGCTATCGATATTATTTGATTTTGATTTGATTTTGGTGGTTTGATCTTCATTTTCTTCATTGACCGAGGGACTCTGAGCGACTGAGGTCGCAACGACCTTAGTTCCATTTCTTCATCCTTAGTTGCTCGGGTTTTTCGGGTCATCAGGTACACCGCTCCTCCTCCTGTGTCCGCTTCAGAGCCTTAGGGCATCCACGGGTGTCACCATGGTATGCACTTGGACCAGGATCGAGGGATTAAGGGCGTGAAAAGGGACCATATCAGAGGAAGGAAGCAAGAGGTTTATTTATAACATGGTGGCTGACCCTCATTGACCAACGATTTACAAGAGCTCTGGTCTATGTATAATAGATTTAGGGCATTAGCGTATATTAGAGTTGATCAAAGGATAACTTGTGTAATGATTCGATTGAAAATAAGGGAGGAGACGCTCTGAAAAAATGGCTAAAAATCATGGAGTTGACGTTTGTGTGGGCATCAGAGAGAGGGGGTAGCTGATTGGAGGCCAACAAACGCAAGCTCCAGGTTGGTCCACGTAGACCATCCAAGAAAAAGGGAAGAGGAAATGATTTATAAAATCAGTAAAAAATAATAAATGAATTAATTAATTTTAAGTTATAAAATAAAAAATATTTATTCTTTTATATAGAATTATATATGTATATTAATTTATTTTTTGATATGATTTATTATAAGATAATGTTTACATGTATAATCGTAGGTATATTTACCTATATAATATGTATTCCATTTTTATTTTGTATTTTATATTTTATTATTTTATATACACATTTTACATTTTTATAACTTTTTAAAATACATATAAATATGCTTTTATTGTATTTTTCTGAAGTTATTTGTACACTTAAATCAATATGTATATTTATTATTCAGGTATATCTATAGGAAATTCATCTATATATTTGTGTACATTTATTTATTTCAGTGCATCAATTATGGTTTATTTTATTTTAATTATATAGATTTACTATGAATAATATTCATACAATTATTAAAATATAAAATTTTAAAAAATATAAAGTTATTAAAATGAATATTTTATTCTGGTATATTATACAATAGTGGAAAAAAACTTTCTTTTACATCTTGACTCCAAATTAAATAAAACCACTTCATTAAATAGCTAATAAAAATTTATATACAATTAAAGTGATTTTGATGAATTTTGAGTTTATTTGGAGAAGATATGGGTCTAGGAAGTTTGGGTTTTGCCTTTTTATTTTGTGTGTGGAAAGTACAATATGCAATATTTTTGTGTAAAATAAATTTTTATTTTTCTATGTATTTTTATCTCTACAATTTTCATGTACAAAGTTTTATGATTTGAGGTATAAATAATAAAGAATACAATAGATCATAAAAGTGAATTATTGAAGAATAAAATAAGTGTTTTATTACTTATTGTTGGCCCTTATCTCCCCGTACATTATTTCTTGTTGCCCCAGTCATCGTGATGCCTAGGCCTCGAGGTTTGGGGTCATAAAATACCTTTGGTATTTTATTTCTTTTTTTCTTCCTTTATTCTTTTATTTTCGCATTAAATACAATATTTTATACAATATTTATGGAATAAATAATGAATGTTTTGTGTAAATTAATGATATATACATGTATTAAGCTAGGGATTAAAGGCCTAAATGAAATAATAAAGGTGATGAAATTGGAGATTCATCAACCAGCAAGGGTATAAATGCAATTTATAGAACACTGTAGGGCATACATGCGAAATTCGCAAAAAAGTTTTCAATTGAGTCTCAAAGTTACTAGACAACAATAACACATAAGCACAGGAGGTTCCCTGTAAAAAGCCCACCACTTCACGTATATGGGTACATGAGGTGATGTGGCAAGGGACTAGACTACAAATAAAATAAGTACATGGGTCTACTTGCAAAATAACCAAAGGTTTTTACACTATATATGAAAGTTTATGGACTAAAGATGAAATACAAAAGTAGGGGGTACATAGCAAAATTACACCCTAAAGCACTGCCAGATGACTGGATACGTTCCACATGTCACGCATCGTGTTCCCAATGATGGATGATTGTTCGATGATGAGCGACTGGGATTAAATTATGGCTGAATATCTGATAGTGGGTGATGCTCGCATCTTACGACGGGTGTGCAATCTGGTGCTCCTTGACAATCTAAAGGAGGAGAGCTTTGGAGGAAGAACAGGGAAGAATGCCTGCTAAGGCAAACTTCGATTCACTCCCCAGAGCAACTCCAACAATCTATGGCTACACGGGGAGGTCCAAAATGCTCCTGACAGTCATGGGGTGCAGCTGATGCCTTCAGAAAGGTCTGAGGATCATCCTTGGAGGGTGATGAAGAGTTGAAGCTCCATGTACCTAGACCTGGACAAAACTTGACCCAAAAGGGGTCTTTGACCTCCGATACCTGCAGAGTTAGCTCAAACAAGGATTAAGCAAGGTGCATGAGCTGTTTGACTGAAAATGAGTAAGGATGGAGGTGAGCTGAGGCTCTCAAGTGTGTGACGGAGGAGAAGAGCCGATTTCCTGATCTAACAAGGATCAGGTTGAATGATGGTGCTTGGGTTGTTCAGAAATCAAAGGGGAATGAGATGAGGGTGTCAAGTTGTTGTGGAATAGTGGCAGGAGCAGAAGCTCTGACGAACTTCATTTTGAGAATTTTATGGAATAAAATATGACAGCAAGCTAAATTAAATCCTAAACTTGACTATCTATCATGTTAGGAGTAAAAAGAGTTGAAGAAACTCGTATTCGACCTGTGAATGAGGGAGTTGAAGTGGATCTCCACCAGGATACTCTAGCGATGCTCGGATCTCCTCCTTCGAGCTTATTCCTCCATACCAAACACTTGGGTGAAGCAATTGTTGTCACCAGCGACCTCAAGAACCAGATAGATCAGGGACTTCGAAGCTGAAGTGGGATCAAAACAAAATCCATGAGGGTGGAGGGTATATATACATGCGTGCCTTTGACCATGGAACCGAGTCGCAACAATGATCCATCAATCAAGAAATCGAAGGGGAATGAAAGACCAAAAATCGATGATTAAAAGTTTAGAAGGAATCAAGTCAAAAGTATGAAAGGAAAATCAGTAAAAATTGAGGAAACTGAGCGGTCATGGAGGCTACAAGACCTAGGGTTGCCAGGGGCTCAGTTGACTATCGGGTCAACTAAGGCCGCAACCTGATTAGGCCATGTAGGCCACTAAAAGAAAAACTAGGAAAAAATTCAAAAAGAAATCAAAAGAAAGAAGAAATTTATTTTTTTTATTTTTCGGTTTTAACATAAAAAATCTTTTTATATGGTATTTAATCTGATTTTCATTTATTTATACAAGATTATTTATTGTGTGCTACTTTTTGTGTGTAGATTTATAGATATATTTACGTATATATAATGTATTTTTTTATTTATTATTTTGGATTTTATTATTATATATATAATTTATATATTTATGACATATTTAAATACACCTAAAAATATTTTTATTGCATTTTCCTGAAGTTATATGTACACTTAAATAAATAGGTATATTTATTCTATAGGTATATGTATATTTAATTCATCTATATGTGTAAATTCAATTATTTTATTTTATTGTATTTTTAATTATTTTCTTTTATTTTAATTATGTATATGGATTTCATTTATCATTTACAAAATTATAAAAATATGATAGTGAAAAATATAAATAATAAATAAAATAATTATTTTATTCAGGTATAATGTACAATAGGGATCCAAAACCTATATTTTACATATTAACTCCAAATTGAATGAAACCATCTTCATTAAATAGCTAACTAAAAGTTATACACAATTAAAGTTATTTTAGTGAATTTTGAGTTCATATGGAGAAGATACGTGTTTGTGAATTTGGGATTTTGGATTTTTATTTTCAGTGTATAAAGCATATTGTGCATTATTTTTACATGAAATAAATTTTGTATTTTTCTATATATTTTTATCTACAACTTTTATGTACAAATTTCATTGATTTGAGGTATAAATAATAATGAATAAAATAGGTCCCATGTTGGACTTATTGATTAATTGAATATTAGGGTTTTATCGTATTTTCGACCCTTATCCCGCCTACTTTATTCCTTGTCAATCCAGTCATCATGATGCCTATGTCTAAGGATTTATGATCATTCAATACCTATAGTATTTCATTTACTTATTTTCATTATTCTTTTATTTTGGCTTTAAATACAATCTTTTATACAATAATTACACTATAAATAATGAAGATTATTTCGTGCAAAATAATCATATATGCATGCATTTAGCTAGGGTTTAAAGGCCCAAATGAAAGAATAAAGGAGATGAAATGGAGATTCATCAGAACATACAATTGCCATGTCCTTATCTCCAAGTATCCGTGGAGAAAGCACATTATTATTGAAAGAGTTCAAGAATAATTTCATTGTTGATAATGTATTTGAACATTGAGGTAAATTGATAATTAAAGGTGATTTAATTATTATGAATAATATGGATGTGATTCATATTACTTGGACACATGAGAATGGACATCTAAGAAAATTAAATATGATTTAATTATCAAGGATATGAATAATGTGGATAACACTGTCCATTATAATCATATATATTATAAATGTGATTTTTATAAAATATTGGAGAGAGTTAATTGTAATTGTATTTACGAGTTAATAGTTGATGTGGGTTGGATTCACATTAAATAATTAATTATTAATGCAATTTACATTTTATATTGTATGTGTGAATATGATTCGTAATTTGTTAATGGCATGATAGAAATTGTCACAAAATAATTTGGAATTATTTTCGTGAATAATTTTGCAATAAAAGTTGTTGCATATGTGGAAGATACTGTGAGATATGAGATCAAATGTTTTTGGAATGAGGAGTGCACCTTCCGAACATAGAGGGTATATGATCACACTTGATTTGTCAAGTTGTGGTCATCCATTCCATGTAAGGAATGAGGAATTCTCTCCTTCCAATTCCTTCCATGTTTTGTTGCTTTTATTTAAATTGAATTATATTAATTTTAAATATATATATATATATATATATAATTTACTTTAAAACAACAATTTGTTGTTGCAAATTTATGCAATAAAATCACGGTTATTGATTGAAAGCACAAATCAATCTAAACCAATGAATTTGTGTGCACACAGATTGTCATCCATGGATATCCAATTTAGTATAAAATGGGAGGGTAGCCCTAGCATTTTATTCTATGACATAATTGCAAGAGAAAATCTCTCTCTCATTCTCATAGTCGTCCACTCTCTCTTTCGTAATATGTGGTCGTCCACTTATTGACCTAGAGAACCTCATAGTTGATGCATCGTCATTGTGCTATTGGATCGTCTACTCATGGATCTCTGTCTTCTTCCATGCATTTGACTCGTGAAGAAGTTGTTGGATTTAGTGAGATGAAATCAGGAGACTCCAAGCTTGGATCATCAACGTGGATTGCGGGAAGCACATGTCTCATCAACGCGTCCGTAAGTGCGATCTTCGCGGATCGACCATGAGACAGGAGAATCTCTTAGTTTAGAGATTAGCAATCATAACCATACTTCAAAAGGTATTTCTTTGAACTTGTTTGTGATCTTTATTAAACGATTTAAGAAGTGTTCTCGAATCACGTGGTTTCTTCTCTTTAAAAAAATTAGTTTTTGCTGCTTTGAACGAATACTATGACTAATCGCTCTTAATTGCATATGATGTGATCTTCATGCTTCCATGATGTGCTATGGCCCAAACCCTAACCTTCATATAGTGGTTTGCTCAGTTGGTCGGAACAGGTGGAGATTCACGGTGGGACAGTGGTCGGAGCTCTAAGCTGCGACGAACTTCGATTTGAAAATCTAACGCTAAAGGACACTAAATGATGTGAAATAAATTACAAGATTTAACTAAGTATGGAAAATGCAAAATAAAAATGCTAACCTAGCAGCTCAGACTTTGTTGAAAGCTAAGGAGCATCAGACCTCACCGAAGACGAAGCTCAATGATGGTGGATCGATTCCTCTTTACCTTATCCATGCCATAAATTAGAGAGCCTACCTTTCAGTCACTAAGGTGCTCAATCTTGGGTGATTTTTGGGGTTACATTGGGGTAAAAAGGATCAAAAATTGACTTTAAGTGGATGATCTTTATTTATAAATATGGTGAAGGGTAAAGTTGGGAAGGAGATTGCGTGAGCATGGAGGGTGGTTAGTGAGGGATATGGACATGGCAAGGTAGATGGTAATGGGAGGAACATAGTTGGTGGAGGGCTCGAGGTGAAAAGAGAAGCGGAGGAAGCGTGAAACTTCAAAGAAGGTGGGGGTCTGCACGAGGAAGGAGTATGTGGAGGTGTTGTGACCATGCAGAAGGTGTTGACCGGGCACGTCAATACTCTGGTCTTGATTGGTCCACGTAGATCTAGTCAGGACAAAAGATATATAAAAGTATAATAAAATTAAAAAAATAGTAAATGATTTTATTAAATAAAACATAAATCATGAAAAATGTTCCTTATTTTATAAACTCTTTTATGATAATTTTTATTTATTTTTACAACCTTATTTATTTAGTGTTAAATTTTACATGTACAAATATAGGTATATGTACCAGTATTTTATATGTTATTTTCTATTTTACATTTATTAAACATAATATTATTTTTACATATTTTACATATTTATAACATTATTAAATACATATTTTTATTTTATTTTGTAATATTATTTGTATGTATAAATATATGCATGTATATACACTATAGGGATAATATACCTATGTATTTCACTTCATTATTTATTTTAAGTGTATTTTAGAAGTTTTTATTCATGTGTATATTTTTAATATGTTTCATATAATATATATTTAAAAATATAAATAGAATAAAAATATAAAGAATAATATAATCAGCTTATGTACAGTTGCCCTAGTACAATAAAATCCCAAAAAGGCAGATTTTGTACCTTAGCTCTATTTTCAATGAAAGCACCTTTTATTACATACATACACACATACAGATATATATATATATACCTATATATATACGTATATATTAGTTTGAAATACAATGGAGGTGATTTTGGTTCAATTTGAGTTTATATAGAGTAGATATTGATCAATGAAGTTTGGTTTGCGTCTTTTTCATCTATGTGTACCATGTTCATTATGCATGATCTATTTTAGCAATTATTTTTATAATTTTCTTTACAAGTTTCATGTTGGATATATTAATATTTGAAGTGTGCATAATTAAGAATAAAATTTTGTAAGCATGGCTAGTGAATTGGCGTTTCTTGAATATTTTATGCACTATTTGGCCCTTATCTCTCCCTACTTTATTTTTGGTCTACCTAGTCAATATTGACTTGGTTTCGAGAGTCAGGATTAATTAGTATCATCGATACTTCATTTATTTTTCTTTTCATTTATTTATTCTTTTATTTGGATTTAATACAAATATTTACATACTGACTACAAATTAAAGTTTATTATTAATATATGCAAATTAGTTGTATTTATAGGTATTTTGCTAGGGATTTAAAGACAATAAAAGGATAAATGTAGATGAATGGCTATTCATCAGTAAGTTTTTCAGATGCATTATTCGGGAATTTACCTCTTATTTAAATGGGTTTGATACTGTATATATTTTGATTCATTATCTATGCTTCAGTTTTTCCACCATACTGTGAGAAATATACTATCGTCGTCAATCACATAGCCTGGTTACAAGTGAATCTGATAAATCTTGTATTGTGATTGTTTCTTGTTTGTTTCACTACACGTGTGTTTCTACACATGCGCTTCTAATGCATCCAACACCATTAATTATGAAACTTTAACAATAATACATAAGAGAAGATAACATCATGAAAAATAAATAAAGACATTGATACCAAATGAAAAATTTAAGGATTTACAAATAATATGATACATCACAATAAAAATAAATATAAAGACAACTTTATATTAAAAATACATTCACCTCCATGCATATTCCCATAATCGATTTCACAAAAAATTTAATGTTAAAATTATGGCTTTATTTATTCACATAAATATCTAATTAATATTAAGCATCATCTTTTTCCTCTGGACAATCTTTTGAGACATTTCTCTATATCATAACCTTACCTAGTTATCTCTAATCGAGATGAAAAAAGGAAAAAGAGATAACTCTCTACATGCAATCAAATGATTTGAGTTATTCTTTTTTGTCATCCCTATTTATTATTCGCATCTACATGTAAAAGTTTAATAATTACTAAGCACTTAAAAAATTCAAATATTGCAAAACCCTAAGTCTTATTTGTACATGTGTTGATTGATAGAATCAACCACACAATAAGTCATAATGAAATGTGTTTCAAAAGTAGGAACATGTTCATTAGTCACTTAGACATAGGGATGCAAGTAGGTGGATACGTATATAGGTGTTACCATATCCTTATTTATTTTTAAATACAAATACAGATGCGCAAACAGATATTGCAGATATTGAAACTATATTATCATATAACTAAAAGACAGATATAGATGTAAAATGAATACTTATCGTATATGAATAACATTAGAAATATGCTACAGTTAAGTTTCAATATACGTGTATTGGATGGAATACACATCATAGAAATATACTGTGTTTTTATATTGCACCAATAATAGCAAATATGATCGAAAGAGGTATAATATTACACTATATATGGTTAAAAATAAATATATACCGACTTATATATGAAAATGGATATAAAGATGTTTGTAGATATGAAGTGATATCCATAAACATATCTATTTAAAATAGAGAGAAATACTGATATCAAAATCTATATAAAACAAATACACCTCACGGAGAATGATGACCACAAACAAACACTAAATGTTTCATGAGCGTTCCACATTGCCCCGTACAAGGAGAGCCAGCAAGCAATGTTTTTGAAACCAGATCGGACCGGCCGGTTCGACCGGTCCGACCAATGAACTGGCCCTAGATCGGTCCGATTAACCAATTTTTGTCGGTTTGGTTCGAATTTCAAATTTTACAGAACTCGTCCGAATCAACCTATTGTTTTTAACTCGCATTAACCAGGTTTAAATAAAGTTAAGCTGCATTTAATTTTTAATTTATAAAAAATGCTAGTAGCGAGAGTTGAACCCAAAAGATTTGGTTATTAGTTTCAAATCCTAACCAACTACTCTAATATAACTTTTTCTTCTAATTGGTTTTACATATAATTAAATTACTATTATGTTATAAAGCAACTAGTTCAATATATATATTGGGTAAAATGGGGCTGCCCATGAGAGTAGCCAACTTGGCTACTCCCGTCCCTATTTTCCCTCATTTTTTTATTTCTTTGGAAAATAAAAATTTGTATATTCATCACTATATCCCTCTAACATTCTATTAAAATTTCGTCAGAAACTGAGACTCCTAGGCCCTCCATGCAAACGTCATTTTTTTAACGGTCGCAGGATTTTTTAAATCGACCCTGTTTGGATGGAGGCCGTAGGAGTCTCTGTTTCTGATGAAATTTTAATAGAATGTTAGAGGGATATAATGATGAATTTACAAATTTTTATTTTCCAAAGAAATAAAAAAATGATGGAAAAATATGGGTGAGAGTAACCAAGTTGGCTACTCCCAAGGGACAGCCCCATTTAACCCATATATGTATATAGGGTAAAATGGGGGTGCCCCCTTAGAGTAGCCAACTTGGCTACTCCCACCCCTATTTTTCCCTCATTTTTTTATTTCTTTGGAAAATAAAAATTTGTATATTCATCATTATATCCCTCTAACATTCTGTTAAAATTTCGTCAGAAACAGAGACTCCTACGGCTTTCATCCAAACAGGGTCGATTTAAAAAATCCTGCGACCGTTAAAAAAATGACGTATGGATGGAGGGCCTAGGAGTCTCTGTTTCTGACGAAATTTTAATAGAGTGTTAGAGGGATATAGTGATGAATATACAAATTTTTATTTTTCAAAGATATAAAAAATGAGGAAAAAATAGGGGTGGGAGTAGCCAAGTTGGGTACTCCCAGGGGGCAGCCCCATTTTACCCATATATATATATATATATATATATATATATATATATATATATGCATGACATTTGATGATGCATACGAAAAAATATTTTATGTATAATGTGAAATATATGCATTATCTATATACTTTATTTATATTTCAAGTATATTTAAGTGTATATTATATATAGGAAAAAATGGGGCTGCCCCCACCCCAATTTTTTCAATTTTTTTTTATTTTTTGGGAAAATATCACCATGTATATTCATCTCTATATCCCTCCTATATGCCATTCAAATTTCGTCAGAAACAGAAACTCTTACGGCCTCCATCCAGACGTTATGTTTTTAACGATCGCATGATTTTTTAAATCGACCCTGTATGGATGGAGGTTGTACGAGTCTCTGTTTCTAACGAAATTTGAATGACATATAAGAGGGATATGGGTATGAATATACATGGTGATATTTTTTAAAAAAAATAAAAAATTTACAAAAAAATAGTGCGGCGCAGCCCCATTGACCCCATATATATAGGATAAAATGGGGTTGCACCTTTGGGGGTAGCTAACTTGGTTCCCCCCACGTAATTTCACCTGTTTTTTTTTATTTTTTTTTGAAAATTTCTTCCTAAATTTTCATCAATATATCCCTATATCATGTCATTCAAATTTTGCACGAAACAGAGACTCCTACGGCCTCCATCCAGAAGGGTCGTTTTTAGCGATTCTGTTACTGTTAAAAATTGATTGTCTGGATGAAGGCCGTATGAGTCTATATTTCGCACGAAATTTGAATAGCATAATATAGGGACATAGTGATGAATATTCACAGAAGAAATTTTCAAAAAAAAAGAAAATGGGTGAAATTGTGCTGGGGGAGCCAAGTTAGCTCCCTCCAAGGGGCAGCCCCATTGATCTCTCTCTCTCCCTCCCTCCCTCTCTCTCTCTCTCTCTCTATATATATATATATAGGGTAAAATATGTATGCCCCCTAGGGGGAGCTAATTTAGCTCCCCCCCGATCCATTTTTCGCGTGTTTTTCTATTTTTTTTAAAATGAAAATTATGTAAATTTATTATTATATCCTTATATTATGTCATTCAAATTTCATGCAAAACAGAGACTCCCACGACATCCATCCAAACGGGGTCGATTTAGAAAATCCTGAGATCGTTGAAAAATGACTGTCTGGATGGAGACCGTAGGAGTCTTTGTTTCACACGAAATTTTTATGGCATAATATAAGGATATAGTGATGAATATTCACGAAAAAAATTTCAAAAAAAAACAAAAAATTGAAGAAAATAGGGCGGGGGAGCTAAGTTAGCTCCCCTAGGGGGCAGCCCCATTCTCCATATATATATATATATATATATATATATATATATATATATATATATATATATAGGGGGATTTTCAAATGAGACGTAGTCCTTCCATCCTTAAGGAAGGCCAACGATCTGGGCCATCGGATTCAAATCCAACGACACCTTCAATTTTGATGCCTAAAAGGTCATTTTGGTCATCAAATTTTGCATTAATTATGCACATAAATTAATATTCCGAAATACTAAATTTAGCTACTTTTATTTTTGGTATTTTTCGCAATACCATATTTAGAAAATATCCAAATTTTTTCTGGACGATATTATTGTGGGCGTATTTTTGTATTCTCACACTGTTTTTGTAGAATTTAAGGTTCCTTTTGTAATGATTGCATGTATTTTTGTAAAATCCGTTGTTCATTCAAAAAGTCGTCCGTTATTTGTAAATTTTGCATGGTTTTTTGTAAAATACAACTCATATTAGTCACTAATGTGCGGTTCTTTGTAACGATTGCATGGTTTTTTGTATAATAAAATTCGTATAGTTTTTTGTAAAAATTGTGATAGTCGTTCACGCTTAATTGATACGAATATACAAATCAAATGTGTATAAAACACATCTAAAATGTATAATGCACATAAAAAATGTGTAATGCACATTGATAACCGATCTGACCACTAGGGTATAAGGTGCTAAACGGTCATTGCGACCCAAGAGATCGGGATCGATCAATCAAGAAAAATAGACCACCAATAAAGATAAAATCAAATCGAAAATCAACAGCGGTCTTGTTATTAGTTTAACCTGGTATAGCGACCAGGGTCGAACACAAGGAGCACGAATTGGCCTCGCGGCCTACGAAGTAGTCAAAAAGAAAGGACAAATAAACAAAAAGGTATTTTTGGTGGTTTTTAAGTCTTTTTATATTTTTTTGGATTTTTAAGATATTAAGAAAATAAGAAAAACAACCAAAGCAAGCAATTCAATGATTTATTAAATACACTAAAAATCAACCAAAAATTCAAATAAAAATATTTTTGTGTGTTTTATAATTTTTACTGTTTTTAGTGAATTTTTGGGATTTTTCTGATGTTTATTTAATTTTCTAAAAATAAAACAAGGTCAGAAACAGTAGGTATTGTCCAGCCGAGCTTAAGGGACTTAGATAAAATAACTAAGAGTCCCCAATAAGCCTGGAGGTATTTTTCCTGTATAGAGAAGAAAACAAGGAAAATTTGAGCACCTAAATTATTATTTTTGGGTTTTTAGTTTATTTATTAGAATTTTTATAAAATTTTAAGTGTTTTTCAATTTTTAGGTGTTTTATGTAATGAAAAATAGCGAAAATTGGCTAGAAAATCAAGTAAGCCAAAACAAACAGTAGGTAATTTTTTGTAATTTTTAGATAGGATTTAATATTTTTTGTAATTTTTCAAAACAGACAGTAAAGAAAATACGTGTTTTTGAATTTTTAAAAATATCAAATCAAAATAAAAATCTCTCCAAAAATCCCAGAAAATTTTACACAATGGCAGGAGCCATGTATCCAATTTTCATTGGATTTGGATTATGTTTGCTATTTTATTCAAAAATAAAGAGGAGGTACTGTGCATAGGGACCTAAGTGCAAATACCTGAAGTCCTGAGGGGTCCGGTGCAAAATTCCCAGGTAATCACGCGCGTCGCACGTGCCTGAGGCACTCAGGGACCTAAATGTGATAAAAACTAAGTCCTAGGACTATTTGGTAACAGGTACCAAAAGTCCGAGGGCTAGTCTACAAATAACCCAATAAAAAGCGCACATGCACAATTATTCTACGCACAGGGGTATAAATGTAAATACTCAAAAGTTTTCATTCAATCCATAACATCTCAGAACTACAAGGTATTAAATGCAAAAAGCCCAGAAAACCACGTGTCGAAGCACGTGCTACACCATACACAGGGGCATATAAGCAAAGAAAGTAAAGTGCAGGGTCCTCTATGCAATTGTTCCAAAAACTAAACAACTAAACTAAACATTTACAGGACTAATTGCTAAATAAAATAAAAGGAGGGCCTAAGGGTAAATTACCCTTTATTAATGGAGCCGCGGGATAAGCGCCACGTGGTGCATCTGACGGTGAGGGACGACTGGCGCTCCGAGACTGGGCTCCTCGCACGAATATGACGGTCCAGGTGCTGCCACGTAGCAGATCAAGCGGCGGAGGGACGCGGTGGCTATATCACGCTGGATCGACGGTGGGGATCGCCTCTCCAAAGATCTGACGGTGAAGGGACCTCCTCAGATGGACGGTCGAGATATGAACTGGAGGTCGAAGGCGATCGAACGGCGACAGAGGATGCTGGACGAACTAGACGCCGACGACTTTCGCCGGGCTCGTGGCGGCGCTGCTGTCCACCTGGAAGCACGCTGAAGATCGGAGAAGCTCCGCCGTGAAGCTCCGCAGTTGATGGTGGTCTCCGATGACCCAGCCGAGCTCTGGAGAGCTCTGGCGAGGTCGGCGGAGGTGAAGCTTCTGGACCCAATGGTCCAAGCCCTCAGATGGGCTTGGACGAACCTGCAAAATAGACCAGACAGCTCGCGGGTCGAGGGCAAACTACGTCGACCCGGTTAGGCGGGGTGAAGGTAGTCGGAGGGTCGATGTGGGCGAGTTCCGGTGAGGGTGAGGACGGAGGAGCTCGAACCCCAGCTCCTGTGCGAGCTGGGTTGAACGGGAGTGCGGAGAATGTGCGTGGGAGGAAGGCGGAGGCGACGGTGGATTCCGATGATCGAATGGAACAGTGGGATGGTCGGAATCAGCGAAACACGACGGCGGAGCGATTTGGGGGTAATATAAATTTAGGGAAAAGGAAAGGACAACGGGTCTACCTGGGTGAAGGAAACGACTGTGGGCGAGCTTGCGCAGCTCTCGGTCCTTGCCTCGAGGAGCGTCGACCTCCGAGGCTCAAGCTCTAGCTCTGGGCGGAGCACGGCGGTGTGTCTCGCCGGATCAGTGGTATCCGGTCCCTTTCCTCACTTCGACAGCACGGGGAGCGAGCTGTCACTCTCACTCGCGCACTGGAGCTCACTGGGGGGTGGAGCGAATGGCCAAAGATGCGAATGAAGGTGGCGGAGCTGGGACTATATACGATGGAGGGTCCGGGAAGAAGAGCGCGGGTAGGGCAGTGGAGTGCGCGGATCTCGAGACGGATGTGCCGGCGAGGATGCCGGATCTGACGTGATCAAAACGGACCCGGGGTTTTGGGGGAGGATGATCGGGTTTAGACACGAAAAATGCGAGAAATCGGGT
Organism: Ottelia alismoides; assembly: GCA_037367405.1. Classification (NCBI taxonomy): domain Eukaryota; kingdom Viridiplantae; phylum Streptophyta; class Magnoliopsida; order Alismatales; family Hydrocharitaceae; genus Ottelia; species Ottelia alismoides. The sequence goes on along the minus strand of JAZKJV010011903.1, from coordinate 365,359 downwards.
CGGGTGTCAAAACCCGTGGGAAGTGGTCCTGGGGGGGGTAGTTGACCGGGCGGTCAACAATCCCCTGGGCCAATAGGAGTCAGCCACGTGTAAAAGATTTAGAAATTTAATTAAAAATAACAAATGGCCGAATTATGGAAAAGTCAAAACATGAAATATTTTTCTTTTAATTTTTTCTATTTTTTGTGATTTTTAATTCATTTTTCAAAATAAAAATAATCTACTTGCATTATATAACTATATATAGGTATATGTACAATATAGGGTTTTTAATTTTGATTTTTAATTTGTTATTTTTATAAAATTTTATTCCCATTTTATATTTTATTTATTTATAACATAAAATAAGGAATAAAAAGATATTTTTATTTCATTTTTATTATTTATATACATAGGTGAAATAAATACATATGTACATTTATATACATGGTATATTTACAAAGTATTTTTAATTTTTAATTTTGTGATTTTTATTTTTATTTTGTTTTTGTTTTAATTTATTTTATTTATTTACACTATATAATATAGAATATTTACAAAACTTTTGGAAATTAATTTTATTTATTTATAAGGCCAAATAAATAAATAAAAGTGGACTATATACATGGTGAAAGTGATGTTTTTGTTTTCTTTTTAATATTTCTATTTTTATCTTGTTTTTATCTTTATAAATATATACAAATATTTACAAGCCTATTTTAGTCTCTTTTTGGGAGGAAAATATTTTCATTTTATTTACATAGATATTTACACACATGAGCCCCTATCTCCCTCTACTTTGGCTTTTATGCGGTCAGGCCCATGCTGAGCCCTCCCTTGGGTTAGGTTGCTCAATATTTATTCTAAATATTTCCCTCTTTTTCTTTTTAATCTTTATTCTTTTATTTTTGCACAAAAACATGGTAATTATAGGTTTTTACACAATGCATGCTTTTGGTAATTATTTCTATTTACAACTATATACATGCATTTGCAAAGGTTTTTGTAGCTAAAATATAAGAATAAAGAGTGATGAATGAGTATTCATCACCCCCCTATACTTAACTTTGCTAGTCCCTTAGCAAACACTTATTTGAAAAAGAAGTGAAAAAGAAATAAAGAAAAAGAAAAAGAGAATGTACATGGATCAAGGCTGATTATTAAACTTGCCTTCATTAAATTAAGGTATGGAGCTCGATCAGATCTTTAGATTATTAATGTGTCGGAACCTTATTTGGACTTAAGCCTAAAACTCAACAGCCTCTAAGTTCCACTAATCTATAACCAAGACTCCTCAATGCTCCAGATCAGAACAAGTCATTAATCACAAACCCTGAAGACCATGAATCTTTTCTTGTCCTGTGAATGTGAGGTCTAAGCTCTCCACCTCAGAAATGGCAACTTGACAACCCTCCCCAACAAGGTAACTCTATGGCCTCAATCTGGCCACTCTTTCCTCGAGGAGCGGGGTATTCCCTTCTAAGTTCAAGTTCAACCGGCTCAAGAAGAGGAGGAAGAAGAGAATGGGTCAAGGCCAGTGTAGACATGTACCCTTGGGAGCTTGACCAGTGTAGCCAAGTCTCCCTGCTGCAAGCTACATCAGGTGAATCATGAAATGCAAGCTTTGCTTATTGCACTCTATATACATACTCCGGTGGGATTATAATTTTCTATCAGACCCACCACTTTTTTGGAGTTATTTTCTTTTTGTATTTTTTTTTCAAGTGCATCTATACAACATATACATGTGCAACATATATATAAGGAGTTTTTCCTCTTGAGCCAGTAGACTATCCCTCTTTTGAAGCTTTATTGCAACCCACAACTCCCGTCGTTAGACCTCATGGCAACTAGACCAAGTTGAGACGCACTTCCTTCACTAAAAGAAGAAGAGAGGTTCCGCCTAGAAGTACTACCCTCATATGCTACCCCAAGTCAAGGAAGACTGCCTCCTCACCACCTCATCCGTAGAGAGCTCGGTGCATAGTGCTGGTGTCCAAGTAAAGCCATTGTCTATATGAGTCATGTGTTGTTGTTAAGTGCTCTACTTAGGCTCATTAAGATGACATGCGATCATAGCCTAGTGGACTCAAAGAATTAAGTCACCGTGGACCTGAAAAGCCTTAAACCTAAGCCCTATAAGGTTCCTCTTAGAAGTTAGGTGGATTAAGATCTTAATCAAGCTCCATTTCTCAATTTGATTCCAGGCTAGTTTAAATGTCAACTATCATCCAGAAAAACTATATACATATGTACAAAAGATGCTATTTACACAAAGTTTACAATCATGCAAAATTTTTGAAAAATGTTTTGAAATCATGAATGGATGATGCATGAAGTGCAAGTTTTGCAAAAAGGTATTTACACACATTTACACAAGATTTTTGCAAACTTTTGATTTTCAAAACATTTTGGAAAAATTTTGTACTATATACATAATTTTGATAAGAAAATATTTACACAAGCTTTACACAAAAGCATTTTGAAATCATTTTTACAAAAATAATTTGTACACTAGCTATTTATGTGCAAATACAAGAAGTTTATGTACATGAAAATTTTTTAATTTTTTGTGATTTTTAGGGTTTTTAGCCATTTTATTTATCAACATGCTCACACAAAGTACGAGTTATGGCTAAAGTATATATGAAATATATACACACCCCCTATACTTAGCTCGAACGATGTCCTCAGAGTCAAGAGCGATGAAGAAGACATAACTCGTGCTAGGTATAGGGAAGTGAAAAGGAAGGCTATATACAAAGATGAAATAGAAAAGTCAAGAGGGTCTCGGGTCTTCCCCCTATACTTAGGATCAAGTAATCCTAAGTATAGCAGGCTGTATACTAAGGGAGAACCGAGTGGAGAATGTACAGGGTCTACCCCCCTATACTTAGGGTGAAATGTCCCTAAGTATAGGCAACAAAAACAGGGGTAGAAGGAAACAAAAGAAATACCCGAAGGTCCTACATCCCCCCTATACTTAGGGTAAAGTGCACCCTAAGTATAGCATAATCACAAGATGAAGAAAGGGATGTGGTACTAAAGAATGTAGTGATATAGACATCTAGATCTATACAAGGCGGAAGATCAGTGAAACTCAGGCGTGAGATGCATTAGATGTGAGTCAAAGACCACATCTCACACAAAATGAATAGGGGCAAGATCAACGACCCGCGGCTCATGATCTAGAAATGGCTTGAGCCGCTGGCCGTTCACTCAAAAGGTACTCTCAGAAGACAACTCGGATATATCAATGCTACCATTGTCGTGTACCTTTCTCACCAAGTAGGGTCCCTTCCACTTGCTCTGTAGCATCCTTGGAAATAACCGAAGCCTCGCATCAAACAACCATACTCTCTGTCCTGGCTCAAAATGCTTGTGGCTGATGTGAGAATCATGCCACTCCTTCACTTTCTCCTTATACTGTAGGCTGTTTGAGAAGGCGGTATCTCTAAGCTCCTCCAGGGCTGCTAACTCTGCCCTCCTCTGGTCTCCTACACCATCTGGATCCATAAGAATATCAGTAACTGCCCAAAGTGACATGTGCCTCAGCTCAACAGGTAAATGGCACGGCTTGCCATATACGAGGCGAAAGGGAGATGTGCCCAATGGTGTCTTGAAAGACGTCCTATATGCCCACAAGACCGAGTCCAAAAGCTGTGACCAATCCTTTCGGTCTGGGCGGACGACTTTCTGCAATATAGTCTTGATCTCCCTATTCGACACCTCAGCTAGACCATTCGTCTGTGGATGGTAAGGTGTAGCAACACGATGGTCTATACCGAACTCGCTAGCAAGGGCCTTCACCTGGTCGTTGATGAAATGAGACCCCCCCATCTGAAATCAGAACTCTAGGAACCCCGAACCGCGTGATGACATGCTTCCTCAAAAATCGGCAAACTGTCCTCGCATCAACGGCTCGGGCAGGGATAGCCTCAACCCAACGACTAACATAGTCCACGACCAACAGAATGTACTCAAATCCCTGACTCTTAGGGAATGGACCCATGAAATCGATGCCCCATGCATCAAAAACCTCACAGAAGTGAATGGGCTGCATCGGCATCATATCACGCTATCCACAAGTGCCCATCCTCTGACAGTCAGTACACCTCTTCACGAACTCATTAGAGTCCTTGAAGAGGGTAGGCCACCACAAGCCGGATTGGAGCACTTCCTGTGCCGTTCTCCTCCCAGAATGATGTCCTCCTGCCTCAAGCTTGTGGCAGTAAGTGAGGACGCTATGGTGCTCCTCCTGAGGAATGCACCGACGCCAGACGCTATCCCCTCCTTTGTGGTAAAGGATGGGATCCTCCCAGTGGTAGGACTTGGCCTTCGCAAGGAAGGTCTCAAGCCTCTGCCTGGGCCAATCTTGTGGGACTTTCCCAGCAACGAGAAAGCTCACAATATCGGCATACCATGGGAGTGAGGCGATAGCAAGGATCGCCTCATCTGGGAAGGTCTCACAAATGGGATCAATCTGCTCAGACTCCTCAGGCTGCTCTATACGGGAGAGGTGACCCGCCACCATATTCTTGACACCAGGCTTATCCTTGATCTCAATGTCGAACTCCTGGAGTAGAAGGATCCATCTAGTAAGTCTGGCCTTGGCATCCTTCTTTTCCATGAGGTATCGGATGGCGGTGTGATCAGTGTACAAGGTCACTCTAGATCCAATGATATAAGATCGAAACTTATCTAGGGCGAACACTACGGCTAGCATCTCCTTCTCTGTGACCGTGTAATTCCGCTGGGAGGAATCCAATGTGCGGCTAGCGTAGTGGATAGCAAAGGGGACTCCATCCCTCCTCTGTCCCAGCACGGCCCCTACGACGAAATCGGAGACATCCGTCATGATCTCGAATGGGAGAGACCAATCAGGTGGCTGGAGAACAGGAGCCTCAATCACACACTGCTGGAGAGTCGCAAAGGACGAAAGACACTTGTCATCGACAAGGAACTCGGTGTCTTTCGTCAAGAGGTCAGTCAACGGCCGGGCAATCTTGCTGAAATCATGAATAAATCTCCGATAAAAACCAACGTGCCCCAGGAATGACCGTAGCAGCCTCAAATTGGATGGTGGAGCGAGTTTTCTAATGACTTCAACCTTGGCCGGATCAGCCTCCATGCCCCTGTTGGAGATGATGTGGCCAAGCACCGTCCCTTGAGTTACCATAAAGTGACTCTTCTCCCAAGAAAGCACCAAATGGACCTCTATACATCGCTGGAGTACCCGGTCTAGGCAGTCAAGAGAGGAGTCGAATCCGTCACTGTAGACCGAGAAATCATCCATGAAGACCTCCAAACACTCCTCTACCATGTCCGAAAAGATTGACAGCATGCATCTCTGAAAGGTCGCAGGGGCATTGCATAGCCCAAATGGCATGCGTCGGAAGGCGTATGTGCCGAAGGGACAGGTAAAGGTGGTCTTCTCCTGATCCTCAGGAGAGATGGCCACCTGGTTGTAGCCCGAGTACCCATCCAGGAAACAGTAATGGCTCTTCCCTGCTAGTCTCTCAATGATCTGGTCAATAAAAGGCAGGGGAAATGGTCCTTCTTGGTGGCCTGGTTGAGTCTCCTGTAGTCAACACAGACCCGCCAAGAGGTGGGTACTCGTGTAGCAATCTCCTCTCCCGACTCACTGATCACAGTCGTGATGCCCGTCTTCTTGGACACCACATGCAAGGGGCTGACCCACTTGGAGTCGGAAATGGGATAAATAAAATCTGCGCTCCACCATTTTGAAATCTCCTTCATGACGACCTCTCTCAGGTTGGGGTTCAGCCGCCGTTGGAACTCACGCGACGGCTTCGCCCCCTCCTTGAGATAAATATGGTGGGAGCACAACGATGGACTAATCCCATGGAGATCTGCTACGCTCCATCCGATTGCCTTGCGGTTCTTTTCAAGAACCCCCATCAAACGGGATTCTTGCTCTCCAGTCAGATCGGCGGAGATGATGACCGGGTACATCTCATGCTCGCCCGCAAGGAATCGATACTTCAGCGAAGTAGGGAGCGACTTCAGCTCTGGACAGCTGGGTGCTGGCAAATCTAGCTTAGGAAGAAGGTGAGTGTATGCTGCCAAGTCTGCCTAGGAGAATGAAAACGAACTCTCGCAAACTGGATCTGGAGAAGGCTGCTCAACTGAAATGTCTCCGATCTGCTCGGCATCTACCTCCTCCTCAGCTGTAGGCTCTGTGGGACTCAGGTCTGGCATCTGATCCTCGCAATCTGCCCAATCAGACTCTGAATCCGAGGGATCTGCATCAAACAAGGTGGCATCAGTACCACCGTCACACAAGGTGGCCTCAGTACCACTATCACTAGAAATTGTGTCGCGGTCGGGAACCGGCTCTGCTGCCACTGAAGTATCCTGGACCAGGGTTGTGCTCTCCAAGCTCTCCTCTGCTATCAACTCAGCATCAACGGTGTCTGAAAATGAGAGGATGGCCTGTGCTGTGGGGTCTGCCCATGTTGCCTCATCATCTGTGATCACAAAATCACAGTCCTGGTGGATGTCTAACCTGGCATCTGTCAGCTGCTCTGTATCTGTGCTGGTCTCTGAGCATGCTCTGTCTCTTGCTCTGTAGTCCTCGACCATCTCTATTAGTACACTCTCGCCCTCGACGCGAAAGTATACCTTCCCGCTATCATGGTTAGTCACCGCCTTGGCTGTGACCAAGAACGGACGACCGAGAATGATGGGGGTATCGGCCACTGAATCAGGGATCTCCATGTCCAACACTACGAAGTCCACGGGGAATTGCAGGCCCTGAATAGTGACGATAACGTCTCGCAACAACCCCTTTGGCCTCTTGACAGATCGATCAGCAAACTGAAGGACTGTCCTGCTCTGTCTAAGAGTGCCCAACTCGAAGTGGTCGAGAAGGGTTGCCGGAAGGAGGTTGATAGACGATCCGCTATCCAATAGAGTCTGGTCGAACCTCTGCTCTCTAATGTGACATCTGACATATGGGGCTCCTGAGTCTGGCCTCTTGGTCGGTAGACGGTTCTGAATCGCGAAGCACGTGGCTTTCGTCAGCACATGTATCTCTGAATGGTGGTTCCTCCTCCTCCTCCTGACTGTAGTCCTGTCTCTCAAAGAACGCTGAAGAAGGGGGATGTGCTGCAAAGCCTCCTGAAGGGTCAGCTGGATATGGAAACGATCATTCATGCTCTGGCTGAACTCCTCCTGCTCTCTCTTTTTTGGATCTTTTTCTTTTTTTCTTCCCCTTCCCCATCTGAAGGGCTCTAGGGAAGGGGATCACAGGGTCCTTCTCAGATGAAGGACTAGGAATAGGTCTAGACGGCTCGACGGTTGGATCCGCACATACATCAAGCACCACAGTGGGACCAGAGTAAACTAAACCTTTTCCTTTATTCACAACATGGTTCCGAGCTACATCAGTGGAAGGAAAAACAACAACTCCCTCTACATGAACACCGGTGACCTCAGTACCACCACGGGCTGGCTCTGCTGGACGTCTCGCGGCCTCAGTACCGCGTGCTGGCTCGGCAACTCGTGTGGCGTCAGTACCACCTCCTCGTACTGGTGAAGTGGCGGCCTCAGCACCGCCTGGGGGATCAGCATCCTTGGTGGCATCAGTATCACCGTCATCATCATGAGCGGCCTTAGTACCGCTCTCCTCCTCCTCATCTGGCGCTCTAGGTGTATCCTCGTGCCGTCGCTCAGACGAGGTGCCGCCGTCGGCTGGTGTCCTACCGCTCCTAAGTGTGACAAAATCAGCATCAAATAGATCCGAAGACATATCATCAAATGGATCACTAGGAGTGGCCTGCTCAGTGTAAGCTACCTGCTCAGACTTCCGCTTCAGGCTGTTGGGATTCGGCTCTATCTGGGCAGGAATGGCGGCCTTCCCTCTCACAATGTCCCGCATCTCCTGGCGGAACTCGTCCATCTCCCGTCTGAAAGTAGCCTGCTGGTCCGTGAGGAGGCGGGCTATGTCGTCCAAGGCGGGGCTCTCGTATGGAGGACCATGAGAGCCCGACGGGTAGCCTCTCTGGTGATGAGGCTGCTGGAACTGGTGCTGCTGCTGCTGAGAGGGGTAAGAGGAAGGGTGTTGCTGCTGGTGTGGCTGGTGAGGCTGCTCTCGCCTCCAAGACTGTCCCTGCTACTGATAGGGACGAGGAACGAAGGATGACTGCTGCTGTGACTGATAGGCTGGGGGCTGCTACTGGTGGTGATCCCTCTGCTGGTTGTACTGCCCTCCCTGACCGGATGACTGCTGCTGGGGCTGGGTACCTCCATTCCCCCACCTGAATCCGGGATGGTCTCGTCGGATCCCAGGCTGAGGGCGGTCATATCAAATCCCGTTGACATCCATCAACGGCTCTGCATCGTACTTGGCTGGCGGGAGTACTGCCAGAGGCTGATCCGGCTGGTATACCACCATCTGCATGTCTGGAGACGGTGGTGACTGGTAGGTGGGCTGCGGCTGCTGGTACGGCTCCGCCTGTACAAGGTGAACCTGTCTAGGCTGTTGGTGTGAGCTGGAGCGCTGGAACGAGCTGTTGCTGCCGCCGGTATCGCCTCGCGACTAAAGACGGGGCTGTGAAGCCGTCTATACCTCCTGGAGACACATGAGCTGGGTCTTCATGTTGCTCAGAGTCTGTGCCATCTGCTCCATCTGAGTGATGCCCTGGCACTGCTTCTTCTCGATCAGCTCCATCCGATCCAACTTCTCACTGATGATACCCATATCCGCAGCTGACCCCCTATACTTAAACCTTGCTCGTCCCCGAGCAACTAAATGAAATGCAAGAGTGAAATGATTTTGGGTTCCATACCAAGGTCATGAACAAAAGTTGAAAATGGAGATTGACTCGACCTTTGGATTAATTGTGTGGCGGAACCTTATTGGGACCTGAACTTAAGACCTAACAGACTTCAAGTTCCACAAGCCTTCTATTCAAGACGCCTCAATAGTCAGGTCAGAACAAATCCTCAGACGCAAATTTCTGATGACTATGATTCTTACTTGTACTGTGTAAGTGAAATGTAACTCTCCACATCAGAAATGGCTCGGAACCAGCCTCCTCTAACAAGGTAACTCAATAACCCGGTCTAGTAACTCTTTCCTCGAGGAGCGGGGTATTCCCTTCTAAGTTCAAGTGCGACCAACTCAAGAGGAGGGGGTAGAGAAAAGAATGGACGGTAGCCAGTGTAGCTACCTATCCCGGGATGCCTGACCAGTGTAGCCAAGTCATCCAGCTGCATTTTCTTTGCTAATATACATACTCCGACAGGTATTATTTTTTTCACTTGGACCTGTCTGATTTTTTTTTGGAGTTCTTGCATTTTTTTCTCTTTTTTTTCTTTTTTTTTCTTTTTTTTTGGGAACTATATACAGGGTGCAGCATGTACATCAGGAGTTTTTCCTCTTGAGCCAGTAGACTATCCCTCTTTTGAAGCATTATTGCAACCCACAGCATCCTGTCCTTAGATGTCAACACCACCAGACTAGGTTGAGATGCACTACCCTCCCTAGAGGAGGACGGATGTTTCCACCCGTGTGCTACTCCAAGCTAAAGGATTCTACCTCCTCACCACCTCATCAATGAAGAGCTACGTGCATTGTGCTTGTCCAAGTTAGGTCACTGTCTATAAGAATCATGCGTGTGCACGAGATATTCTACTTAGACTAATCAAGATGACATGTGAACATAGACTTGCGGACTCAAATAATTAAGTCACTTGACCTGAGAAATCTTAACTCCAGTTCCTATAAGGTTCCTATGAAATTAGGTGGATTAAGGTCAAATCAAGTCCATCCTCAATATCTACTCATAACTTGGTTCAGAACCCACTAGCTTTTCACTTTGCATATGCAAGATATGCAGATGATGTGCAGATGACATGCTATGAATTAAATGCAAGACTCTTTTTTTTTTTTTTGAAAATACAGGATAATATGCAAGAGTAAATAAGAAGCCTTTTTGTTTTATTTTTCTGGTATACAACAATCTTTTTATTATTATTATTATTATTTACAACAATCTTTAGTTGATATAATTTGTACATAGTATACACGATTTTTTTAGTATACATCCTATTTTACAACAAATTTTTACAAAAGTATATTTTACAAGAATTTTACAACTTTTTATACAAGTATTATACATATAGTACATATTATACAAGTATACAAAATTTTAATTTATTATTAATTTTTTTTTATTTTTACAAAAGGTTTACAAGTATTATACAAGTATAAATTTTTTTTTCGATTTTTACCCACCCATAATTATTGCAAAATATATACAAAAATACGCGAAAATACACGAAAGTACGAGCTATGGGTAAAGTATATATGTAATATATACACGCCCCCCTATACTTAGCGTGTGCTATGTCCTCAGAGCACGAAAGCGACTAAAAAGACATAGCTCGGGCTAAGCGTAGGAGAGCTAAAATTACAAAAGTATAGAAGTCGTCTCGCCCCCCCTATACTTAGGCTCTGGCAGTCTAAGTGTAGAAGAAGATCAAAAATGGGGCGGACGAGGTTAAAAGGGGAAATGGATGAGTATACAATGCGGGCATCGGTCCCCCCTATACTTAGGCTTAGGTCAGCCTAAGTATAGGTAGGAAATGAGTATGAGGACCAATGTGATCTGGAGAATGCACAGTGAACCGACTTAGGTGACCCTTCCCCCTATACTTAGGATCTGGTTATCCTAAGTATAGTCCAAGATAGTGATCTGATGAGGCGGGGATGGGTTACTAAAGTCGCGGGAGAAAGGGTAGGTTGTACAAGAATGATGATATATACAGATGAGTCGGTCTGAATCTTTCGAGATGCTGCGGATGGCTGGAGTTCACTGCTGCAAGGTCTCATACGCAGCTTGATGTGAATCTGCTATATCTGTCTCGCGCATGAATACAATCTCCTCGACATGGACTAACTGCTCATTGGATTCGACGAAGTGTTTCAACAGCTGTCCATTCACTAGGAATGTCGGTGCGTCATCTGCGAGATCTGAGATCTCGACACATCCACTATCATGCACCGTACGGACGACAAATGGTCCCGTCCACTTAGACTTCAACTTGCCTTGGAAAATCTTCAGCCTAGCATTGAACAACCATACCTTCTGTCCAGGAACAAAGGTCTTTCGTCTGATATATCTATCATGCCAACGCTTCACCTTGTCCTTGTACACCAAACTGTTGTCGTATGCTCGGTTTCTGACTTCCACAAGCTCATTCAGATCCATGTCTCTCTGTTTCTGACCCAGGTGTGTGTTCCAGTTGACCTTCTTTATTGCCCATTCTGATTTGTGCACTAACTCTGCGGGCAAATGGCACGGCTTTCCGAATACCATTCGGAATGGGGAGGTGCCTAACGGTGTTTTGTAAGCCGTCCTATACGCCCAGAGGACTTGATCCAAGATCTGAGACCAGTCCTTCCTGTCCGGGCGGACAAGCTTTTGCAATATGGTTTTCACCTCCCTATTCGACACCTCAGCCATACCATTGGTTTGTGAGTGGTAAGGACTCGCGACACGGTGTTCGATGCCGTAGTCCTTCAGGAGTTTCTTCACCTCCCGATTCACAAAGTGGCTACCCCCGTCTGATATCATCATCTTGGGGATCCCGAACCTAGAGATTATGTTCTCTCTGATGAATTTACAGACAGTCCTGCTGTCTGCGGCTCGGGTCCGGATAGCCTCCACCCATCTGGATAGATAATCTACCGCAAGGAGGATATATTCGAACCCGTGGCTGACAGGAAATGGGCCCATGAAATCGATGCCCCAGGCGTCAAAGACATCACAAATGATGACTGGCTGCATTGGCATCTCATCCTTGGAACCGACGGTTCCTCCCATTCTCTGGCAGACTGGACACGACTTCGCGAAGGCGGTGGCATCGCGAAACAGAGTCGGCCAGTAGAAGCCACACTGAAGTACCTTCCATGCGGTCCTCTTCCCGGAGTGGTGTCCTCCTGCCTCTAAGCTATGGCATAAAGAAAGGACACTCTGGTATTCCTCCTGAGGAATACAACGTCTCCAGACACAATCTGGTCCTTCAAAGAAAAGGATCGGATCCTCCCAATGGTAGTGTCTAGCGTCCGTCTTTAGTCGGTCGATTTGACTCTTGGGCCAATCTTCGGGAACTTTCTTGGAGACAAGATAATTCACGATATTGGCGTACCACGGGAGTGAGTCGATAACAAAAATCGACTCGTCAGGGAAGGAGTCTCGAATTGGTGAAACCTCGGAAGTATTAAGATCTTCGAGACGAGACAGATGATCGGCCACTACGTTCTTCTTACCAGGTTTATCACGGATATCCAAATCAAACTCCTGGATAAGTAAAATCCAACAAAGAAGACGCGCCTTCGCGTCCTTCTTCTCCATTAAATATCGTAGTGCCGTGTGGTCTGTGAACACAGTTACCTTGGATCCGATTAGGTGAGATCTGAATTTGTCCAAGGCAAACACTACTGCAAGCATTTCCTTTTCTGTAACTGTATAGTTACGCTGAGCAGAATCAAGCACTTTGCTTGCGTAGTGAATTGCAAACAGGACGCCATCTCTTCTTTGTCCCAATACAGCCCCAACAGCATTATCTGAGGCGTCCGTCATGATCTCAAAAGGTAGAGACCAATCTGGGGCTTGTAAGATGGGTGCGTTCATGATCATTCCTTGTAGAAGCTTAAAGGCCTCAAGACATTTGTGATCTACAATAAACTCCGTGTCTTTGCCTAAAAGCTCAGTTAGCGGTCGGGCAATCTTAGAAAAATCCTTGATAAATCTTCGATAAAATCCGACATGCCCGAGGAACGTCCGCAACTGCCTCACGTTGGTTGGTGGCTGGAGTCGTCTGATCACGTCCACCTTGGCAGGGTCAACCTCCATTCCTCTCTTGGAGATGACATGCCCCAACACTATGCCCTCCGTTACCATGAAGTGACTTTTCTCCCAGGAGAGCACCAGATTGACCTCACAACATCTTTTGAGGACTCGGTCCAGATTTCGAAGACAGGAATCAAAAGAATCGCCGTGGACCGAGAAGTCATCCATGAAGACTTCCAGGAATTCGCCGACCATTTCGGCGAATACAGCAATCATGCACCTTTGAAAAGTACCTGGAGCATTGCATAACCCAAACGGCATGCGCCTGAAAGCATAGGTACCAAAGGGGCATGTGAACGTGGTCTTTTCCTGGTCCTCCGGAGCTATGGCTACTTGATTGTAGCCCGAGAACCCATCAAGGAAGCAGAAGAATTCCTTCCCTGCTAATCTTTCTAGGATCTGATCAATGAACGGTAGGGGGAAATGATCCTTCTTCGTCGCGGCATTCAAGCGTCTGTAATCCACACAGACGCGCCACGACGTGGGTACTCTCGTCACGATCTCCTCTCCGTCCTCGTTGGTGGTCGTCTGAATTCCCGACTTTTTCGGGACAACATGAATTGGGGCCACCCACTTAGAGTCGGAGATTGGATAAATAAAACCCGCGTCGCACCATTTTTCTATCTCTTTCTTCACTACCTCTCGTAAATTTGGATTCAACCGGCGTTGGAATTCACGAGAGGGTTTGGCTTCGTTCTCCAAGTAAATATGGTGCGAACACAGAGCGGGATTTATTCCGTGGAGATCGGAAATGCTCCAGCCTATTGCCTTGCGGTTCTTCTCCAGGATCTCTAGCAAGCGAGATTCCTGCTCCTCGGTCAATTGCGAACTGATAATGACCGGAAATTTCTTGTCTTGGCCCGCAAGGAAGGCATACTTCAGGGTTGTGGGTAAAGGTTTGAGCTCAGGAATAGTGTGATCGTCTAGAAAGTCTGGCTCAATCTGATCTGGTTCGGTGTTGGAAGTGGCTGGATCATGTTCTGTAGTAGCTGCCACCAAACTCGGCCCTGGAGTCGGATCGTCAAAGGTCTCCATGAAATCGGCAAACGCCTCGTCCGACTCGTCATCCTCATCTTCCGATTGTCCTAAGGATATAAGGACTGACAGGCCCAACTGGGCCTCTACGTCATCGAAGATGTAGGGCGATGCAGGCTCAGAGCTGTACTCGTTCTTGAGGATCTCGCAGACTGACTCATGCACTGGATCATCTTCAAAGGAGATGGACACATCGATGCGGGCTGGGTTCTGTCTCCATGGCCCAACTACGTCTACATGCTCACAGTCTGTTCCGGTAGAATAGTACTCGGTGCTGGATTCGGAGTCCGGTCTCTGCCATCTTGTCTGCTTCATCTCAAGTTCCTCATCTCCGCCTGGAGTTTGGAACTGAATCTTCCCATTCTTATAATCAAACAAGGCCCCCGCTGTTCTGAGGAAGGGCCTACCTAAAATGATCTGGGAATCTCTCCAATTACGAGGGGTTTCCATATCCAGGACAGTGAAGTCCACCATGTATTCTTGCCCCTCGACTTTGATCACAATGTTCCTTAACTCTCCTTGGGACCTCTTAGTGGATTTGTCAGCAAACTGCAGAATAGCTCTAGATTTCCTAAGAGGTCCGAGATTAAGCCGCTCATAGAGGGCTGTGGGCATTAAGTTGATCGAGGAACCATTGTCCAGGAGAGTGCGTGCAAACGCGATGTCATCAACATGACTCACTACATAGTGTGCACCCATGTCTCTTCGTTTCCGAGGAAACGAGTTCTTGATTGCACAAGTCGTGGCTACTGATAGAACGTGTTTCTCAACACGGCTTTTGGTCTTCCTGCTAACCCTAGTAGGTGTGCATCTCACCTTAAGGTATTTTTGGAACGCAGGGGTCATTTCCACGAACTTGTCAAAAGGGATTGTGACCTTGATGTGTTTATTGCAAAATTCAGCCATCCCAGGGTCATCTTTTTGGATTTTTTTGATTTTCTTCTTTCCACCCTTGAGAGCTCGGGGGAAAGGGATTATTAACTCAGGTTCTGGAACTGAAATATTCTCATTGATTTCTGGAACTGAGTTTTTGAAACGACTCTGACTCGGACTCTGATACAGACTCGGACTTGGACTCTGACCAAAAAGAAAATGCTGAGGCGAGACCGGTGACGCTTCTTCCGCTTCTTCTGGACGATCCTCCTCAGATGGAGGTGCGGGCTCATCGGTGTCGTCTGTCTCTGGGTGACTGCGAGGCTGATGCTTCGAGGACTCAGATGTCCTCTTCTTCCGCTGACGGTGGTGGTGGTGCTCCTCCTCTTCTTCCTCCGAATTCTCCTCAGGTAGAGTTTCGGAGGTTCCTTCCTTTTGCGCCCGTGCCCGATCAGGTATGGTCACGGTCCTTCCGCTCCTGAGGGACATATGGTTAACATTATCGTACGAAAGGATCTCATGTTCAGATAAATAATTATCTGAATAGTATACCTGATCTTGGGGTCGGTTCTGGCCCTGGTGTATGCTGTTTGGGTTGGCCTGAACCTGTGCAGGAATTGGAGTCCTTGGCGCCATTTGTTGGTCCTGGGCACGAGAGACCCGATTGATGTCGGTCCTCATGTCCAGGTAGTCATTCTGCATCTGTTGGACCCTATCAGACAGGGTCTGGATCGCCAAGGTGAGGGACTCCAATTCGGTGGGCTGGGCTGGCTGCTGAGTGGATGCGGTCCTATACTGGCCCTGCTGGTAGGTGCGTTGCTGCGGCTGGTACCCCTGTTCTGGCCTGGACTGGTATCGCGGGATTGTGACGGGCCTGGTCTCCTGGTAGACTGGGGTTGGGCGGTGTGCCTGATCCTTCCCCATCTCGATTTGCCGGACTAGCGGGTCACGGCTGTACCACAGCCCGTTGATCTCGTATACAAGCGGAGGCTCCTCGTATTCTGTCTCCACTGGTGGGAGTGCATGATGGTTCTGCTGGGTATAAGTCTGATCCCAGCTGCTCTGAGACCCCGGTGCATGTTCCTGTACAAGATGGACTCGGTGCACAGGTACAGGTGGTGCAGAAGGGGTGGGTAGCTTGATCTTCGCTACCTTTTCAGAGAGTTCCTCCACTTTCTTGGGAAGGCTCGAAAGAGACTCCATCTCCGCGACTCTCTTGTGGATCTGCTTGACCATGGTCAGCTTGTCGGCTATCATCCCCATGCTGGGATTGAGGTCCTCAGTCAGATCTGCAACAGTCCTTCTAGTTGTCTCATTGGATAAGATCGAGGGAGACAACTGATAGGCCCTTGTGGCCTGTGACCTGCCGGTTTCTGCCATCTGTTCTAGGATCTTCCATACAGCGTGCTTGTTCTTGTTCAGATAGCTTCCTCCACAGGCGGCGCTGACTAACCCCTGCATCTCTGGGGTTAGGCCACAGAACAAGGTCTGGACTAAGATCGCTTTAGAAATGCCGTGGCATGGGCATTTATGTACTAAGTCATTGAACCTGTCCCAAGCCTCATGGAACGGTTCACTGGGTCCTTGGGCGAAGCTGGAGATCTTCGTTCTCATCTGATTGGTTCTACTGAGAGGGTAGAACTTCTTCAAGAAGAGGTCCTTGAACTGCATCCAGGTAGTACATACCACCCCTAAGTTTTTCAGCCAATGAGCAGCCTTATCTCCTAAGGAAAAAGGGGTGGCCTTCAGCCGGATATAATCTTGGCCAACATTGGGATGGCTAAGATTGTTGCATACTAGTTCGAAGTCACGGAGGAAGGTGTAAGGCTCTTCACTGAGGTTGCCGTTAAACTTCGGCAGCAGGCTAAGGAAGTGGGGCTTCAGCTCGAATGCCTGGTCGGGAACTGCAGGTGCTAACCAGTTTTGGATCTCGTTCTCCGCCGGGTTGTAAGTATCGACCATTGGTCGGTCGATCCCTTCAGCTACAATTATTTGTCCCATCCGCGCCGTGAGATCTGCATTTTTCTGTTCGGCTTCGGCGAGGCGTCTAAGAATTTGTCGCATCTGGTCCTCATCTGGCGGCATCCTTGGCGGCATCTTGTCCTCTAAGTCTGGGGATTGGGAAATAATATCGGTGTTAGAGGGCAAATCAAGGAAGGGATTACCGAGGCGATGGTCTTCCTCGGCAATCTCGGAGGAGATAAAAGGGTTGGTTTGAGAGTAACCACCCTGAGTATGAGGGAACCAGGACTCAAGAGGGTCATGAGTCCTGGGTGGTCCAAGGTGCGCTCGGACCGAGAAAGACGAGTTGTTTGGGGGACTCATAGATAGATCAGTGAATAGTACGTCGAGATCTCCCCAATCACTCATCTTGATGAAGCGAGAAGAAGATAGGATTTTACTCCTACCTGAAGCAAGCAACAAGAACAATCCAAGACCCTGGGTTCACACTCAACACAGTGAAGGACTCAAAGTTGAGTCCAATTTATCTTGTAGTTTTTAAGTGTGATATTCAAGCAAATATAGCAAGGATTACGCGGCCTAGAGGGAAGTCGGCTCAGAGCCGGATGCGTCTTCCCTGTTTATCCTGTCGTCTAAGATACCGCCGCCTTCCTTTCTTCGCTCCTATCCCAAGCCGATGGATTCAGTGACCACGCCCCTATCTACCTGCAAGCAGGCGGAGGCTGACAAGGCCGGAACTTCACCCCGGGGGGTTACTGGCAGCTTGTCGCGAAGTACCGCAATTTCGCCCCTATCTACCTGAGACAGGCGGAGGCTACTTGGTACTAGTCAAAGAATCTGAAATTATCCGGCTTGTGATATTTGCTAGGATCAGTTAGAACGTGATATGGAAGACAGGGATTTGGGCTCTACCTTATGGTGTTCACACACACTCAGGTACCCTCACTCAGCCTGAATACAAGGTCGGGGATTAATCTCCCGCAAACAATTTTCAGATTTTATTCTTTTTTTTGGTCAATACTGTTAGCAGTCCCGATTTTAAGTTAAGTTATCACTTTAATTAATCCACCACAAAGCACGCATATCGGACAATCCCAATTTCCTTTTTAATTTAAGTGAGAAAATCAGAGGGGGAAATCGAGAAAAGCCGATGCAAGTTGAAATCGATGATGCGTATGCTGAGTAGAGAATACTTATAGTGATCCCTTCGCTTTTTGATGCAGGATGCAATACATAATTGAAAACTTTACTCTACATGCAAATGCAAGCGATGAAAAACCGCTCCTAGACAGACAGTTCTATTAGCGTGAAGAACAGTTTAATTTGACTAAGTCCTGCGGTCTAGGTGCGTCTTTTATGTGTGATGTGTGGTCCTATTGATTACGAGCACAAACAAATCCTAGAGTGGCTCGAGGAGCCGCTAGTGCAAGCTAAATTACCATTCACCCACACAGCACACGGGACACAGTTTCCACTATATTTACACGCGCGAGATCCCAAACGGGAACCGCTGGAAATTATGCGAAAAAGAAAAATAAATAAAAATTTACAATGCCTCTCTAATCACTCAATTAAAATTCTTGATCGTCGAAGCGTCCAAGACTCCTCGCGTTCCTCGCACAGAAAAAGAGTGAGGTCAGAGAGTGACTCAAAAATAAAATAATGCAAAGAAATAAAAGAGAGAATAATTACAAGAAAACCGGGGGTCAGACTACCCGGGGATGAAAATCAAACACTCAAAAATATGCTACAAATTAACCTAAGCCGTGCTTCCCCGGCAACGGCGCCATTTGACGAGCCACGGAATCTACCCTTTATATGTCGTCTGATAGACTAGTGCGTTGCAGTCGGATAGATCCGCGATCGGTCAAAAATAACCACACAATCGATTAAATCGTCGAATAAATGTAATATGCGGTTTTATGTTTATTTAGCCTGGGCAAGCCCCAGGGTCGACTCAAGGAGGCAAAGGAACAACTCGTGATCAGATTAGATGTATTAGATTGTGGTTTTCCAAGTGGGGTTTTTTTTATAATTTTTTTATGCGAGACACATGCAAAATAAGACCAGTTTTAAAGTTAAATTATAAAGATGGTCAAATTAACTCCAAAAATTATGAAACTTGGCCAGATTATGAAATGGGATGAAATTAAGCTACACTAATTTTTTTGAATTTTTCTGACACTTTATGATTTTTTTATGAATTTTTTACTAAAAACAGAGCGGCTATGAGTATTTAATTCCTAATAAATCCATGAAATCAAATTAACCAGAAACTGATTTATTTCAAATAGATAGTTCAATGGTAAATCCAGGAGAGTTGAAATTTCTCAAAAATGTTAGTCGTGGAATTAATTAAAAATCAAGTACTGAAATCACACTACAATTTATTATATGCACTAGACTCCGAATTGGATGAAACTTGGACAGTAATTAAATCAGACTAAAAGGCACCATTCACAATTTTTTCACAATTTTTGAAGCAATATATAGGCGTGTGCGAATTTCAGAGTGTAAATGGGTAAAATATCACTGATTTTCAATCTCCGAATTTTAATAAATAATGGGATGCTCTAAAAAATGTAAATAAATAATCACGAGATAAAGAATTGAATGCTCATCAACATGATATTTTTTTATGACAAATTGATGCAAAATGGCAGTCCAAATTAACACTCAAAGGCAGGGGTGTCTTTGCAATACGAAATGAAAAGCAACAAACTGAAATATGCCTAAGGGCACTTCTGCAAATATATAAACAAGTAAAGACACAAATGCAATTTTCACAACAATAAAAAAATATCAACCTTTCCCTTCTTACTTCCCACGCAAGACGCAAGAAGTGGGCGGCTAGGGTTGTGCGGATGGCGGCAGCCGCACGGGAGCGGCGGCGCGGACTGGAGGTTGACGTTGGCGGGCGGCCGCGAGGGGCGGCGCGCTGGCGAGCGGAGGGAGCGTCTGCGCGGGCGGCGCGCCGCGCGATGGCACGCGGGGCTGCGCGCCTGTAGCGGCGGAGCACGGCCGCGACCTGGAGGGGCGGCGCACCTGGAGGTCTGCTGTGGTGGGGCGGTGCTACACCGAGGCTTCTGGCGGGTGACAGACGAGATAGTGGAGTCGAGGGGCGGCGACCTGGGCGGAGAAGGGGCGGCCCGCGGCGCTCGGTGGCGGCCGCGCACGCAGGCCGCGGAGGTCGGGAGCGCGGCGGAGGAGGGCGCTGTGGCGCGGGGCGGCGCCGGCGTTGGGTGCGCGCACCGCGATGGCGTGGCGAGGGAGGGCGCGCGGAGAAGGGCGGCGCCGCTCCCTGGCGGGGGGCGGAGCACGGCCGCGCGAGGGACGGTGGCGGCTGGGCTGTGCGCGGGTGGCGCACCAGGCGTCCAGGGGCGTCAATGGCGGTGCAACGGGGGACTGTGGGCTGGGCGCGCGCAGCTAGGTGCGCGGCTGCGGCCTCGTGCGTGCAGCTGAAGGCGGCGGCCGGCCGCTGGGGGGTCGAGGCGTGTGGCCGGCGAAAGGAGATGCTGTGGGGACGGCCGTCTGGCTGCTCCTGTATTTGTTTTTATTTTTTTTTGTATTTTCTTTTGTAATGTTTTTGTATTTTCTTGGATATGAAAATGCAATAAATATTCAGAGTGTGTGTGTGATGTTGTGAAGTAAAAGAAATATGCGATGGTGAAAATGCAATGATGATCAAGATGGTGGAGATGTTGATGATTGTGATGGTTATGAAGATGTTTGAGTGACAAACAATAGGAAAAAAATTGTTAGATAAAAATGAAATGACAAGATGAAGATAGAGAATTTACCTGTGTTGTTCGTCGGATGGTGGAGCCACGGAGTGCGGCTTCCAGTTGTGGCCTCGATCCGGTTCGACGAAAAATCGTAGAAGCTTTGCGATCTTGATGGGAAGTTCGCTACGCGGAGAAAACCGCGGATCTCGCCTGCAGGTTGTCGTCGCTCAACGTCTAAGGGGGAGCTGTCACCTCACGGATTAAACGGGGCTCGAACCTCTCTAACTCGTAGAATGGCGGATGATTAACAATGGAGGAGGTGATGTTATTATAAAGGAAGAGTAGAGGGAAGTTGGAGAGAATGGAGTGGTGGAGAGAGTGGAGAAAATGGAGGCTTGGAGTAGAAGGCAAGTAAGGGAAGAGGTAAAAGGGGGTTAAAATAATTTATTTAATAATATAATATAGTAGGCTACTAAAAATGATTAAAATAATGATAGTAAAATAGTAATAATAATAAATCCGAAAATAGTATAAAATAAATCCGAAAATAAAAAATTGGGGTGACATGTGGCGGCTCCAGGAGCTGCCACATGTCGCTCCTAGAAAAATCAAAAATTAAATGTAAACAAAAATTAAAAAGAAATAATAAAAGAGATTAAATCAAAAAGTGGTCAACACGAAAGTTGCTCGTCTCGACAAGATCTACAACTTTTGTGAAGGGCCGAAATCAAAGGAAATCATATGTACAAAGTGTATTTTTGGGTGGTACCTTATAGATATAAAATACCGCATTTTTCCTTTTATAATTTTTTTGTCATTTTTAATAAAGAGAAAAATCAAAATAAAAATAGAGAAAATATGAGAAGAATATTTACAACTTAATCTAATTTTTTTGGATTTTTAATAATTAAGAAAATAAAATGGTAAAATACAGGGGCAAAACGGTCATTATGTACAATGTACAAAAGGGGCCCAGAACCCAAGTTTTGCATACGAGCTCCGATTTGAATGAAATTAGTCTTGTTTCGAAGGTCTCTGAATGTATATTACTTTAAAAGTGAGTAGACCTAATTCGGAGGTCGTATGAGAGAGATATGTGTGTTTTAAGGTCTAAGGTCTTCAAACTTGGGTTGGAATTTTATTGGTCAATTTTACAAGTTAATATATTTTTTTGACATTTTTCTTTAATTAGTGTTAGTAATATATACACTATAGAGTTAGTTTTATTGGCTTTGGAGTTAGTATAAAATATATACAAATACGGTATTTTATCTAATATATAGGTGGATATTTACAAGTGAAATTGGCTTCTTATTTTATGCAATTATGGATGCTAAAATGCAGATGTTATCAATGCATGCATGAATGCTAATTTTATAATATAAAGGGAAATATGCATCTATTTACTCGGGAACAAGACTCTATTTTCAACTTTTAGAGTGATGAATCACAGATTCATCAATGACTCTGCCTGTGCTGCTGCTACTGCGGATGAACTGGATGGACCGGCGTCGACCTGTGCTATCCTCTGGTACTGCACGGGTCCTGGCTGCTGCTGGGGTCTGCCCTGAGTATACAACCTGGTCTGGGACATCACCATGTAGTTCTCGGCCATCTCCACGTAGATGGCCCAGACCTGGTCGTGATCCTTGGCGAAGTAAGACCTGCCACAAGAAGCATTCACCAAGCCCTAGAGCTCTGGTGTCAGCCCGCTGAAGAAGCTCTGCACAAATTTGGGCTTCGAAATATCATGGTGCAAGCATCGGTCAGTCAGCTCATGAAACCTCTCCCATGACTCATGGAATTGCTCGTTGGGGAGCATGGAGAAGTTGCTGATGAGGGCTCTCGCTGCATTGGTCCGCCCGAGTGGATAGTACTTGTTCAAGTACTCGGTGCGGAGCTGCTCCCAGGTGTAAACGAACCTCCCCAAGTGCTTCAGCCAGGTGGCTGCTCTGTCGGCCAAGGAAAAGGGGAAGGCAATCATCCGAATCGTATCCTGGTCCACCTGACGGTCGTGGACAGTACTGCCGATCATGAGGAACTCCTGGAGGTGGAGATGGGGCTCCTCAGTGGCGAGTCCGTGGAAGCGGGGGAGTAACTACAAGGTGTTCGGGGGGAACTTGAAGTCCCCTAGGATGGCTGGAAGTACAACCCAGTGGTGCGTCAGCGTCGATCCGGGGTTGTGCAACTCCCGCATCGGTCTCGATGGTCCTCCTGCCGCGGCTGCGGCGGCTGCTGCGGCTGCTGCTGCGGCTGCTGCATCTGCATCCTCTGGGATCCTCGATCCCTCTCTGCACTCCTCACGCTCAGCTCGCATATGCTCCATCTCTCTCCTCATATCGAGCATGAATGCTCCCTGATCCCTCAACTGCTGCTGAACGGTCTCTAGTGAGGCGATCAGGGTGGAGTTGATCGCACCCTGGTCCAAAACGAAATGCTCAGGCTAACCTCGGGAACAATCCTCAGAACTACCGGCCATGACGTCTGCAAAATCAAATGAGCCAAACTCAGGTGCTGTCAAATCTGCTAATCTCTCCTCTGGCTCATATCTCTCAGAACCGAAAGAAAGGGGGTCGAGGGGGAACAAGGCGGAATCATACTCGGGCTCGGAGAACTGGTCTCGGCTCTCGCGGGCCAACCTAGATGAATGGGTAGACGTGCCCGAAAGCGGTGCAGCCAGAGGCTGCCTAAGAGAGCGTCTACCCATCATCGTGATCTGACGAGTAAGGCGGATGAGATCTGGAGAAACTATGATCGGCAACCAAACCCTCTGTTCACCAACACAACACGAGCTGAAGACCGTAAAGGCTCGGTCAAATTATCTTGTCAATTTTTATTAGGTGAACAAACAATCTATCAGAGCGCTTACGTGACCTGTTGGGATACCCGATGCTACCCCAACCGACTGGCCCGCACAGAAGAGTCGGTAGTCAGTCAGGAATAATACCGGAGTGCTCTACCTAGTGAACGGGTCACTCTCTCGCGCAATCAAACCAAACAATGAGGGGGTTGCTCTCCCCAAGATAAATTTTTAAGTCAAGTGTCTTTTATGGTCAATAGTTTTAGCCAGTCCCAATTTTATGGTTTTTCTTTTTAATCTTTTTCAATAAAAATAAAGGCCTAACGAATTTTCTGGTTCTCCTGGTTATTTAATCAAAAACAAGGGGGAGAAGTCGAAAAAGCCGATGCGCGATGAAATCAATGATGCATGCAGAGATAGAAATGCGTACCATTCCTCCAACACTATACATGCAAGTGATCCGCGCAGAAATGTAAATACAGAAAATAAACTACCTACATGGTGCAGCGATGAAAACCGAGTCCTAAACAAGCAATTCTACTCGAAGAACCGTCTAACTGGTCACCGATCCTTCAAGCCAAAGGTCCGGTCTTGGCCTACCCCTCCTCTGCTCAACACACTTGAGTTTAGGAGAAAGCACTTTGCGGGGCAGGCTACGGTACGTAGGCTACGAAGGGGATGAGTCAGTTATTTTTATTAATCAATTATTAGCAGGTCCAATTAATCGCACTATAGGAACAGGCAAGCAATTAGGTGTGGGGGCCCTACTAATTACGGCACAATCAAGTAGAAAATCCTAAGTCTAAGGGCTCGATAAAAATCGCTGAAAACCTTAAAAGGCAGCGAAAAACCAAAAGCCGCGAAAGAGCTGCGAAAAACCTAAGGGTCACCCGAGCACACCGGTGCTCGGCGAAACAGGCCCGCTAAGAGTTCAAGTCTAAGAGTCTAAGTCCAAGAGTTTGTCCCTATATTATTACAATAATAATACAATGAAAATAAAACCTAAGCTAAACCTCTCCCACTCAGTCTCTCCCTCTCACGCTCTCCTGTGGCTTCGTACAGAAGGGAGCCGCCTCCGAGTCTCGCGGTTGCGTCGGCTTCTCGAAATCGGCCGCCTCAATCCTCGGGCCCTCGCAAGAAAAGAGACAAGTGGTCAGACCAATAAAAATAATCAAATAATAATAAGAAAATTAAATGAAAAGAAAATGAGGGCATATATGCAAAAATGCAAAATAAAATAAACACTCAAAATCAAACAAAAGCAAAAATAAAATAAAAACAAAAAGCCGCGAAAAGCCGCGGGCTCTGAAAGAGCCGCGAAAAGCGGTGAAAACAAAAATAAAGTAAAAACAAAACTACTAAGCCGTGCTCCCCGGCAACGGCGCCATTCTGATAACCGATCTGACCACTAGGGTATAAGGTGCTAAACGGTCGTTGCAACCTAAGCGATCAGGATCGATCAATCAAGAAAAATAGACCACCAATAAAGATAAAATCAAATCGAAAATCAACAGCGGTCTTGCTATTAGTTTAACCTGGTATAGCGACCAGGGTCGAACACAAGGAGCACGAATTGGCCTCGCGGCCTACGAAGTAGTTCAAAAGAAAGGAAAAATAAACAAAAAGGTATTTTTGGTGGTTTTTAAGTCTTTTTATATTTTTTGGATTTTTAAGATATTAAGAAAATAAGAAAAACAACCAAAGCAAGCAATTCAATGATTTATTAAATACACTAAAAATCAACCAAAAATTCAAATAAAAATATTTTTGTGTGTTTTATAATTTTTACCGTTTTTAGTGAATTTTTGGGATTTTTTTGATGTTTATTTAATTTTCTAAAAATAAAACAAGGTCAGAAACAATAGGTACTGTCCAGCCGAGCTTAAGGGACTTAGATAAAATATCTAAGAGTCCCCAATAAGCCTGGAGGTATTTTTCCTGTATAGAGAAGAAAACAAGGAAAATTTGAGCACCTAAATTATTATTTTTGGGTTTTTATTTTATTTATTAGAATTTTTATAAGATTTTAAGTGTTTTTCAATTTTTAGGTGTTTTATGTAATGAAAAATAGCCAAAATTGGCTAAAATCAAGTAAGCCAAAATAAACAGTAGGTAATTTTATGTAATTTTTAGATAGGATTTAGTATTTTTTTGTGATTTTTCAAATCAGACAGTAAAGAAAATATGTGTTTTTGAATTTTTAAAAATATCGAATAAAAATAAAAATGTCTCCAAAAATCCCAGAAAATTTTACATAATGGTAGGAGCCAGTGTCCAATTTTCATTGGATTTGGAGTATGTTTGCTATTTTATTCAAAAATAAAGAGGAGGTACTGTGCACAGGGACCTAAGTGCAAATACCTGAAGTCCTGAGGGGTCCGGTGCAAAATTCCCAGGTAATCACGCACGTCGCGCGTGCCTGAGGCACTCAAGGACCTAAATGTGATAAAAACTAAGTCCTAAGACTATTTGGTAACAGATACCAAAAGTCCGAGGGCTAGTCTGCAAATAACCCAATAAAAAGCGCACATGCACAATTATTCTACGCACAAGGGTATAAATGTAAATACTCAAAAGTTTTCATTCAATCCATAACATCTCAGAACTACAAAGTATTAAATGCAAAAAACCTAGAAAACCACGTGTCGAAGCACGTGCTACACCATACACAGGGGCATATAAGCAAAGAAAGTAAAGTGCAGGGTCCTCTATGCAATTGTTCCAAAAACTGAACAATTAAACTAAACATTTACAGGACTAATTGCTAAATAAAATAAAAGGAGGGCCTAAGGGTAAATTACCCTTTATTAATGGAGCCGCTGGATAAGCGCCACGTGGTGCATCTGACGGTGAGGGACGACTGGCGCTCCGAGACTGGGCTCCTCGCACGAATCTGATGGTCCAGGTGTTGCCACGTAGCAGATCAAGCGGCGGAGGGACACGGTGGCTATATCACGCTGGATCGACGGTGGGGATCGCCTCTCCAAAGATCTGACGGTGAAGGGACCTCCTCAGATGGACGGTCGAGATATGAACTGGAGGTCGAAGGCGATCGAACGGCGACAGAGGATGCTGGACGAACTAGACGCCGGCGACTTTCGCCGGGCTTGTGGCGGCGCTGCTGTCCTCCTGGAAGCACGCTGAAGATCGGAGAAGCTCCGCGTGAAGCTCCGCAGCTGATGGTGGTTTCCGATGACCCAGCCGAGCTCTGGAGAGCTCTGGTGAGGTCGGTGGAGGTGAAGCTTCTGGACCCAATGGTCCAAGCCCTCAGATGGGCTTGGACGAACCTGCAAAATAGACCAGACAGCTCGCGGGTCGAGGGCAAACTGCCTCGACCCGGTTAGGCGGGGTGAAGGTGGTCGGAGGGTCAATGAGGGCGAGCTCCGGCGAGGGTGAGGACGGAGGAGCTCGAACCCCAGCTCCTGTGCGAGCTGGGTTGAACGGGAGTGTGGAGAATGTGCGTGGGAGGAAGGCGGAGGCGACGATGGATTCCGATGATCGAATGGAACAGTGGGATGGTCGGAATCAGCGAAACACGACGGCGGAGCGACTTGGGGGTAATCTAAAATTAGGGAAAAGGAAAGGACAACGGGTCTACCTGGGTGAAGGAAGCGACTGTGGGCGAGCTTGCGCAGCTCTCGGTCCTTGCCTCGAGGAGCGTCGACCTCCGAGGCTCGAGCTCCAGCTCTGGGCGGAGCACGGCGGTGTGTCTCGCCGGATCAGTGGTATCCGGTCCCTTTCCTCACTTCGACAGCACGGGGAGTGAGCTGTCACTCTCACTCGCGCACTGGAGCTCACTGGGGGGTGGAGCGAATGGCCAAAGATGCGAATGAAGGTGGCGGAGTTGGGACTATATACGGTGGAGGATCCGGGAAGAAGAGCGCGGGTAGGGCAGTGGAGTGCGCGGATCCCGAGACGGATGTGCCGGCGAGGATGCCGGATCTGACGTGATCAAAACGAACCCGGGGTTTGGGGGGAGGATGATCGGGTTTAGACACGAAAAATGCGAGAAATCAGGTCGAGTGTCAAAACCCGTGGGAAGTGGTCCTTGAAGGATATGGTTAGATCCTCAAGCGCATCACGGAAGCGTGAACGTCGCATCGAATACGACGTGGAGCGACTAGTCGCACTAGTTGCTCGATGCAGCGGAATTTAAAAAAATTTTATACGACGAAACCACATGATCCAAGAACACTTCTCGGATCGTTTCGTCTAAACCACAAACAAGTAATAGGATTACCTCTTGAAGCGTGGTTGCGATCGAGTCTCTAAACGAAGAGACCTCCTGTCTCAAGTCCGATCCGACGAAGGAGACGCTTGCGAGCGCGGGGATGAACCGCGTGCTTCTCGCAATCCATGTTAATGATCCAAGCGGCAGATCTCCTGATCTCGACACACGAGATCCGACGTCTTCTTCACGAGCGAGGCGCACCGAAGGGGACGGAGATCCACGAGCAGAAGAACGGGCAGCATAACGACGATGCCGCGGCGATGGAGATCCTCTTCATGGCATCCATGGTGGACGGCCATGAGAGGGAGAGAGAGGGCTGACCTCTAGAGAGAAAGAGAGAGAGAGAGAGAAATGCTTCTCAAGCATTATGTGTGTAGCGAGAGAGCATGGGTATGCCTCTCTATTTATAGGGTTTTGGGATCCATGGATCTCAATCCATGTGTCTCATAAAATCAATGGTTGAGATTGATTTATGATAATCCAATGGTCAAGATTGTTGTTGGTAAAAGCCAACAACTTGTGATTTAATTTTGATTAAATATATTTGATAAATCAAATATATATTAATACCAAATTAAACCAATCAAATAAGGAGTGAGAAATAAATTGGGAGCCTCCTTCCCCATTAGGAGAGGTGGACGGCCACCAACTCCTAATTGGAATTGGTGCCGCCCCCCTTCTTCCATATGGGGAGGGCAATCCCATGGATTACATGGGATTGCATATCTCCTAATATTTCTCTCTACTTATTTTCCCAACAATTTTCACCAAAAAATAATTCTCAATTAATTTTGGGAATATTGCAATCTTGACATTGGAATATTGTGAATCACATTCACAACCCAAAACAACATATAATTTACATTGTCAATTAATTACACAATGTGTATCTAATACACATAATAATTAATCAACACATATAAATTATAATTAGCTCTCTCTAATACATTATAAATCACAATTATAATATATTATGAATAATTGGATATTACTATCCACATTATTCTTATCCATAATAATTAAATCATATTTAATTATATTGGATAACTTATTCTCATGTTCTCAAATAATATGAATCACATTCACATTATTTACATCTTTTGATAATTAAATCACATTTAATTATCCAAGATAATTCTCCTTATAATATGAATCAAATTCATATTACTCATGATAATTAAATCACATTTAATTATCCATTTTCTCAATGCTCGGATACATATATCAACAATAGAATTATCCATGAACTCTTTCATAGATAATGCGCTTTCTCCGCGAATACTTGGAGATAAGGACAGGGCGATTGTATTGTTCCACGTATAGTGACATGGATAATGAGATCACATCTCAAATCCAGATCTCGGGCCTCCCATAGATGCTTGATTAAATCAAGACCGCAAATCTAATCTTCTCATTGAATCTGAATTACATTCAGATCAATGTCCAACATTTGGACTAAGATCAGATTACTTCTCTACTGAGAGGAGTCACTAAAATCCAGACCCGTTTCATCACTCCCTAGGAATGGAAGCGTCATGGTTATACAATCGTTTATGATCACATCACCCTCAGGTATTCCCAACACCTGTACATCCTGCATACTGGAAGACTCAGATTAAACCCGAAGTATTAGATCAACTTTACACTGCCTACTTCAGGGTTTTATCAGTAAGTTTCTCATTCGATCATTGGAAGTCGGTATTGATCATATACTTTCCAAAAGCATATATCATACCTAGGTCTTGATCATATACTTTCTAAAAGTATATATCAAACCTACAAATTCAGTCAAGCTTCTAAAGCGAGACGACCATGCGCATGGAATTTGATTCTTCCAAATATCTCATGAGTGAGCTCATGTCTTCCGGTTCAGTAACTGAACCTGTATGATCCCTTTGAGAGATCGTATTACTCATATGCCCTTATATGCACACCAGCGCGCCGGTGTATAGACCTTGATTAGGTCATCAACCTATTGGTCTGCCAAATGTACATACTCAAACATATAGTAACACATCTGTCTCCGGTCAGAGGATGTGTGCCTGTATCGTGACAGCATACGATATAGGACTTTGGTTATCTCGATCTCGTTAAGTCAACTCTTTGACTTAACTAATCTGACACCTCCGAATCTCTATTCCTATGCAGAGGACCTGCATCAAGAGGTCGGTCAGATATCAGCCTTTAGAGAAAGGATTGCCATCTCCTCCTCAGGCTAGAGATCATCTCTTAATAATCATTTGATGGTGCTTGATGAGTCCTCAATCTAACTCTTTAGATATTCATCCAAGCACCAGCCTCTATGATTCAATAATTGAATCAACAGCTGTATGATCATTAAGATGGCCATGGTACATAACCCTAATTGTACTAAGGGACCTATTATGCAAATTATGTATTCTTCATTTCAGATCAAGGAGTGAATTGCAACAACATTTATTGCATAATGGCTCGCCGTGGGCTCGCATGTCCAACAATCTCCCACTAGCCCAAAGAGCCATTAATGGGCTAATCATTTAAACCCACACTCATGTGACAATCATAGGCTATTTAGAAAATAGCTAGGTAAGATGATCAGTCACTCTGTTCCCAAGAGACTACGCCAAGTCCTTTTATGGCACTTGCATATCTCCTAGTAACAGTGCTCGCATCCAATGCGAATGTTGCATCTCATGCAACCGATACTCAATTTTGTTGGTTATAGTGTTCTTGACACTACATCTTATTAATTATCATAACCAGTATTCCCATAATCCTTATTAGAATACCTTCATTCCTGGAGATCTCTATCTCCTAAGGTATCTACAGTTAAGACCATCATAGATCACTATCTACAAGGTCTTAAACTTTTTGAAGATAAGACTTTGAGATCACTATCTCTAAGTTTCATCATCTTTGAAGATATTGTTATTACTGCAACTAAGTGTTTTATTTCCAGAGTAGGATTAGTAACAGTTTACTACTCCCACTGCATGGCAGACATCTGGCTCTTGTACACATCTAGCATATACCCTGCTTCTCATAACTGATGCACAAGTGCAAGCAGTTCTAGCATTCACTTCCTCAACTCTTTGAGGTGCTATCCCTTTAGACAGGTCACTACCACATCTTAAGGGAAGGAAGCCTTTCTTGGAATTTTTCCAGAAAATGGAATAAGTCCAAGGTGTACTACTAATGTGACGGTTCCAATACCCTCTTTTCCTTGATTCTGAACAACTTCAGAATTAAGATCTAAGAGGTATCCTTTGAGATCGTATCTCTAGATATGGAACAACCAAATTTTAAAACACTTATTATTATCCTTATATCATTCCAAATGATTAGAATAATATCTGCATTTAGCACGATGAACACAATGGCACTCCCACTAAGCTTCACATGGTTCATCAAGATTTTATCTGAAATCATAACATTTATAATTTCATCAAATCTTATGTTCCAACTACAAGAAGCTTATTTTGAGTCCAAAGATGTTCTTTAGCTTGCACACCTTGCTTTCCTCAACCACAAAGCCTTGGGGCCAGTTCATATGAATATCCTCACAGAGGTATTCATAGAGGAATGCAATCTTGACTCACATCATGAAGATGTCATAGTCAAGTTGTGTAGCTATGGTTAGCAATATTCTGATGGGTTAAAGCAAGGTCACTGGAGAGCAAGTCTCATCGCAAGCGATGTCTTCTCTTCGGTGTGTAGCTCATGGCTACGAACCGTGCTTTGAAGATCTATACCTTCTCATCAGGTTCCCTCTTTCTCTTGAAGATCTATTTACACCTTAATGGGTCTGGCCCATATAGGTGGATCCTCGAGGGTCCATATACAACACTTGTATATGAAGTCTACATTAGACCTTTATTGCTAACATCCATCTTTCCATGTTATGATCCTCAGGAATTTCATCACATGAAAACCGATCATTGTCAGATTTCTCTGACACATGGAATCCATCCTCAAACTTATTTGAAGAGGTATTAGTGTTTCATCTTTGTCCTTTTAGTTTCCAATTTTAGGAGCCTCATTATCTTCTCAAGATTAAATGAGTTCCTTTACTTCATTTTTATCTTGATTCTTAAGAGAGTCATCCTCTAAGAATCACATTCTCAGAGAAGAGATCCTTTAAGAATCTCAAGGTCATAAAGTAGGTATACAATACCATCCTTTATTTTCCTAATGAAGTAGCACTCTCTAGTGCTAGATTCCAGCTTTCAAGCATGGAACCTTATTAAGTATATAATGTAGTCTCTACTACATATATACTTTGGAAACTAAGAGATAATTATGCTAGGATTAATCATTGATCAAATCATGTCACACATGATCAATTGTATCTCCCTACAACTCCATTGAGTTAAGGTTCATTAGGAGGATTGAGATAGGAAATGATATTCATATCTCCATAAGGTATTTCTTGAATTTATCTAATAGGTACATGCTATCTTGATTAGATCAAATTCATTTCATCTTCCATCAAACTTTGGTTCTAAACCAAAATTGTGAAATCTTTGAACATTTCAAAGTTTTTCTAAGTGAAGAAAATAAATCTCATATCACAAATAATCACTAATAGATATCATATATCCACAATGTTTATTCTGATATAGATGATTCACATACATTAATATGTATGAGATCTTGAATACCTTAACATCTTACACCTTTCCCAAAGAAGGGTGTATTGGACATTTCACTTTGAATACAATATTCACAAGTATGTGAGAATTTGAATCTTTAGACAATCTAAAGTTTCATATCTTACTAGTCCATTGATCTCATCAATAGACATATGTCCAAAACTTGATGCCAGATCATTATCAAATGATCTTTATCCTCCTATTGATCTTTAAAGGTTCAATTTTTCAGTATTAGAAATCTTAATGAACCATTCATTAATTTTCTAATTTAATAGAGTCCACTAGATTTTAGATTACTATCTGAAATATCTCCATCATAACTCTTTATGATAGATTTATCACAGAATTCATGTTTATATCCAACTATTAGAAATAAGCAATGAGTGTATTCTAATATCTAGGTCATAGAGACATTCTCTAAGACTAAGGGCTCCTACTGAAAATATGAAGTTCATTGATCCAATGGAAATTGTTGCAACAATTGCATCACTCCCAACATGATGATCATTAAACCTTAAGATCAAATTGTTCTAATACAGATGCAACCAATTGCAAGTGTCATTAGAAAATTGAGATACAATTATTAGACTTTATCTTATCAAATAAGTAAGTCAATATCAATGATTATATGTAGATTAATCTGATGCACTATCTGATTCCTTCTCTAAGGATTCTAGACAGATTTGATAGTCATACTATCAACACATCAACTTATTGCAATATTGGCATTCATTCAACTCTTTGAATGTCATATGGAAGTTACAGAAATACAGTCAACCTTTTGACTATATTTCTTACTTGGGTCCAACCCATGCTTCCACTGCGCTCCCTTTATCAATAAGCAACCATTGCTTAAGACTAAGGACTTCTTATGTTAAAATCAAAAATTTCAATATAAGAGTATTTCAACATTTATACAAACTTCATTAAGTTCATACAATATGAATATTATGAAGCTTCATGAATGACTAGAGTATAGACAATAGAATGATGACACTCATCATCTACATCCATCTAAACTCTTAAAACATAGGTTCAGGTAGGTACTCAAACAATTTGAATACATTATCTCTATAGAGCTACCATTCTACATGATGTAGAGAACCATGTCATTCATGATTAAATGTCAAGAGCACATATGTATGCCAGAATATCTTTATTAATTTTATAAGGATTATTTGATAATTACGATCATCATCGACATGTCACTTCAAAAGTACATTCGATAAGATTAAGACTTATAGAAACATACAAACCCTAGGGTTTTAGTCCTATTGTCTTATTTAATTATCACTTCTCATTGTTATGAGGAATCTTGCACATTGCAACCACATACATTATGTGTCCAATCGCAAGTACAATATCTGGATCAAGGGTCTAATCCATGATATTCTACTGGTTATTATTGAGTATAGAATTGAGTGGGTTTAATGAAGGATTATCTGAAATAAGAAATTTGCATAAGGGTATATATTTATACATGTTTTACTTTGAGTTAGGAATTTTATATCAAAGTTGTCTTGCCATGTCAACAATGAAAGTTCACTCCCTTAATCACTTTCAATGTAAGAGATATACTTACCATTATATCTCAAGCAAGATCTGGGATCTCCTTTTTATCTTTGTTACATCCCAATAATATGAGAAACTGCAACTCCAATAAAGAGAAGTGGGAACACATTCCGCCTTGCAAGTCCAACTTGCATCTCCCAATTCGGTCTTTAATACCCGGGCCCACCACCCCTAAGGTGATGTTGACCCGTCATTAATTGAACCAACCGTCAACAGGAATACAACTCGCTATGCGCAATCCAATATCGCCCCAATAATATGAGGACCCGATATTGGGGTCACTACGCATACGTCCTTACTCTTTCGAGAAGCAACGAGCCCGATCCAAATGGATCATATGCAGGAGCTGTCACTTCGGACAGGCATCTCCTACATATAATATTTGGCGACGAAACTCTTCGCCTTGACGGGAGACCATGGATGTCACTTATGTGATCCTCCATATCATATTCAAATTCTAATTAATTATCATGAATCATATTCACATAATTAATTCTTCCAAGGGAATTATTAACTCTAATCATATTAGAGTATTCTTAATTGGACATAATTAACTTAATCATATTAAATTAATTATCAATCCAATTCAATCAATCAAACTTAATTTTATGCTTGAATATATATGATATTGTTCTCAAAGTACGTATTAATTCGTATTTTAATAATTAGAAAAATACATCATAATCCCTCGGACATTATCCCGGCCCTACCCGCTGTCATGGCCAGTACCGACGGGAGTGGGGCGGACCACATACGTTGCAACCCGCTGACCAGCGATCCCCGACTAGACACCATATCCACCTCGGGAAAGGATAATGCCAAATTGATTATTTTGTACTTGAGATGATCATCGGTTCTTCAACCGAAATTATACCATATAGTAATCAAAACAATTTTGATTTTAAGGAAATTTGCTAGGCAAATTCCCAAGTCCTATTCAAGCAAGAAGTTTGATGATTGTAATTCCAATTAAGGTTTAGATCAAATCTAATCAACTAATTGGTTGGGGCCAAGTCAATTAGGCAAATTATCATGTTTCAATATTTCACAAATATTTTTCAAGATTATTTCACGAAATTAACAATTAATTTCACTAATTGACAATCACTTGGTTCTAGATTAGGAAAGCAATTTCAGCAGTGACCCCTACTTACTAAAATTGGCATATCTCAATCATATTAAATCCAAATTAAGCAAAGTCAATTTCTAAAGTTTGCTAATTTGATTTAGGACAGAACCTAAGTGATGTTTCACGCATTTCGAGGAAAGTCTAAACAGTAATTAACATTTTAATCACGTTCAGATTCACAGTTCCCGCAACAGTGCATACATGTTCATTAAAACGACCATATCTCGAGCATACGAAATCCGATTTACGCAAACTCAGATCCTATGGTTTCCTTATTTAATGGGGAACATAATCCAAGTATAAAATTCGTGTTTAAACAATTTAAACAGTGCCGAATTTATTTACTAAAAAGATCTGCGAAATCAAATGCGATGAAAACTTTCGCGACCTTAGCGAACCCAAGTCGTCCTTGGTTAACGAATCACTATTCGAAACCGTCGACCTGGCTCTGATACCACTTGAAGGATATGGTTAGATCCTCAAGCGCATCACGGAAGCGTGAACGTCGCATCGAATACGACGTGGAGCGACTAGTCGCACTAGTTGCTCGATGCAGCGGAATTTAAAAAAATTTTATACGACGAAACCACATGATCCAAGAACACTTCTCGGATCGTTTCGTCTAAACCACAAACAAGTAATAGGATTACCTCTTGAAGCGTGGTTGCGATCGAGTCTCTAAACGAAGAGACCTCCTGTCTCAAGTCCGATCCGACGGAGGAGACGCTTGCGAGCGCGGGGATGAACCGCGTGCTTCTCGCAATCCATGTTGATGATCCAAGCGGCGGATCTCCTGATCTCGACACACGAGATCCGACGTCTTCTTCACGAGCGAGGCGCACCGAAGGGGACGGAGATCCACGAGCAGAAGAACGGGCAGCATAACGACGATGCCGCGGCGATGGAGATCCTCTTCATGGCATCCATGGTGGACGGCCATGAGAGGGAGAGAGAGGACTGACCTCTAGAGAGAAAGAGAGAGAGAGAGAGAAATGCTTCTCAAGCATTATGTGTGTAGCGAGAGAGCATGGGTATGCCTCTCTATTTATAGGGTTTTGGGATCCATGGATCTCAATCCATGTGTCTCATAAAATCAATGGTTGAGATTGATTTATGATAATCCAATGGTCAAGATTGTTGTTGGTAAAAGCCAACAACTTGTGATTTAATTTTGATTAAATATATTTGATAAATCAAATATATATTAATACCAAATTAAACCAATCAAATAAGGAGTGAGAAATAAATTGGGAGCCTCCTTCCCCATTAGGAGAGGTGGACGGCCACCAACTCCTAATTGGAATTGGTGCCGCCCCCCTTCTTCCATATGGGGAGGGCAATCCCATGGATTACATGGGATTGCATATCTCCTAATATTTCTCTCTACTTATTTTCCCAACAATTTTCACCAAAAAATAATTCTCAATTAATTTTGGGAATATTGCAATCTTGACATTGGAATATTGTGAATCACATTCACAACCCAAAACAACATATAATTTACATTGTCAATTAATTACACAATGTGTATCTAATACACATAATAATTAATCAACACATATAAATTATAATTAGCTCTCTCTAATACATTATAAATCACAATTATAATATATTATGAATAATTGGATATTACTATCCACATTATTCTTATCCATAATAATTAAATCATATTTAATTATATTGGATAACTTATTCTCATGTTCTCAAATAATATGAATCACATTCACATTATTTACATCTTTTGATAATTAAATCACATTTAATTATCCAAGATAATTCTCCTTATAATATGAATCAAATTCATATTACTCATGATAATTAAATCACATTTAATTATCCATTTTCTCAATGCTCGGATACATATATCAACAATAGAATTATCCATGAACTCTTTCATAGATAATGCGCTTTCTCCGCGAATACTTGGAGATAAGGACAGGGCGATTGTATTGTTCCACGTATAGTGACATGGATAATGAGATCACATCTCAAATCCAGATCTCGGGCCTCCCATAGATGCTTGATTAAATCAAGACCGCAAATCTAATCTTCTCATTGAATCTGAATTACATTCAGATCAATGTCCAACATTTGGACTAAGATCAGATTACTTCTCTACTGAGAGGAGTCACTAAAATCCAGACCCGTTTCATCACTCCCTAGGAATGGAAGCGTCATGGTTATACAATCGTTTATGATCACATCACCCTCAGGTATTCCCAACACCTGTACATCCTGCATACTGGAAGACTCAGATTAAACCCGAAGTATTAGATCAACTTTACACTGCCTACTTCAGGGTTTTATCAGTAAGTTTCTCATTCGATCATTGGAAGTCGGTATTGATCATATACTTTCCAAAAGCATATATCATACCTAGGTCTTGATCATATACTTTCTAAAAGTATATATCAAACCTACAAATTCAGTCAAGCTTCTAAAGCGAGACGACCATGCGCATGGAATTTGATTCTTCCAAATATCTCATGAGTGAGCTCATGTCTTCCGGTTCAGTAACTGAACATGTATGATCCCTTTGAGAGATCGTATTACTCATATGCCCTTATATGCACACCAGCGCGCCGGTGTATAGACCTTGATTAGGTCATCAACCTATTGGTCTGCCAAATGTACATACTCAAACATATAGTAACACATCTGTCTCCGGTCAGAGGATGTGTGCCTGTATCGTGACAGCATACGATATAGGACTTTGGTTATCTCGATCTCGTTAAGTCAACTCTTTGACTTAACTAATCTGACACCTCCGAATCTCTATTCCTATGCAGAGGACCTGCATCAAGAGGTCGGTCAGATATCAGCCTTTAGAGAAAGGATTGCCATCTCCTCCTCAGGCTAGAGATCATCTCTTAATAATCATTTGATGGTGCTTGATGAGTCCTCAATCTAACTCTTTAGATATTCATCCAAGCACCAGCCTCTATGATTCAATAATTGAATCAACAGCTGTATGATCATTAAGATGGCCATGGTACATAACCCTAATTGTACTAAGGGACCTATTATGCAAATTATGTATTCTTCATTTCAGATCAAGGAGTGAATTGCAACAACATTTATTGCATAATGGCTCGCCGTGGGCTCGCATGTCCAACAATCTCCCACTAGCCCAAAGAGCCATTAATGGGCTAATCATTTAAACCCACACTCATGTGACAATCATAGGCTATTTAGAAAATAGCTAGGTAAGCTGATCAGTCACTCTGTTCCCAAGAGACTACGCCAAGTCCTTTTATGGCACTTGCATATCTCCTAGTAACAGTGCTCGCATCCAATGCGAATGTTGCATCTCATGCAACCGATACTCAATTTTGTTGGTTATAGTGTTCTTGACACTACATCTTATTAATTATCATAACCAGTATTCCCATAATCCTTATTAGAATACCTTCATTCCTGGAGATCTCTATCTCCTAAGGTATCTACAGTTAAGACCATCATAGATCACTATCTACAAGGTCTTAAACTTTTTGAAGATAAGACTTTGAGATCACTATCTCTAAGTTTCATCATCTTTGAAGATATTGTTATTACTGCAACTAAGTGTTTTATTTCCAGAGTAGGAT
This sequence comes from Ottelia alismoides, assembly GCA_037367405.1. Taxonomy (NCBI): domain Eukaryota; kingdom Viridiplantae; phylum Streptophyta; class Magnoliopsida; order Alismatales; family Hydrocharitaceae; genus Ottelia; species Ottelia alismoides. The sequence continues at coordinate 326,951 of JAZKJV010011903.1, read as the reverse complement.
TAGTAACAGTTTACTACTCCCACTGCATGGCAGACATCTGGCTCTTGTACACATCTAGCATATACCCTGCTTCTCATAACTGATGCACAAGTGCAAGCAGTTCTAGCATTCACTTCCTCAACTCTTTGAGGTGCTATCCCTTTAGACAGGTCACTACCACATCTTAAGGGAAGGAAGCCTTTCTTGGAATTTTTCCAGAAAATGGAATAAGTCCAAGGTGTACTACTAATGTGACGGTTCCAATACCCTCTTTTCCTTGATTCTGAACAACTTCAGAATTAAGATCTAAGAGGTATCCTTTGAGATCGTATCTCTAGATATGGAACAACCAAATTTTAAAACACTTATTATTATCCTTATATCATTCCAAATGATTAGAATAATATCTACATTTAGCACGATGAACACAATGGCACTCCCACTAAGCTTCACATGGTTCATCAAGATTTTATCTGAAATCATAACATTTATAATTTCATCAAATCTTATGTTCCAACTACAAGAAGCTTATTTTGAGTCCAAAGATGGAGTTCTTTAGCTTGCACACCTTGCTTTCCTCAACCACAAAGCCTTGGGGCCAGTTCATATGAATATCCTCACAGAGGTATTCATAGAGGAATGCAATCTTGACTCACATCATGAAGATGTCATAGTCAAGTTGTGTAGCTATGGTTAGCAATATTCTGATGGGTTAAAGCAAGGTCACTGGAGAGCAAGTCTCATCGCAAGCGATGTCTTCTCTTCGGTGTGTAGCTCATGGCTACGAACCGTGCTTTGAAGATCTATACCTTCTCATCAGGTTCCCTCTTTCTCTTGAAGATCTATTTACACCTTAATGGGTCTGGCCCATATAGGTGGATCCTCGAGGGTCCATATACACCACTTGTATATGAAGTCTACATTAGACCTTTATTGCTAACATCCATCTTTCCATGTTATGATCCTCAGGAATTTCATCACATGAAAACCGATCATTGTCAGATTTCTCTGACACATGGAATCCATCCTCAAACTTATTTGAAGAGGTATTAGTGTTTCATCTTTGTCCTTTTAGTTTCCAATTTTAGGAGCCTCATTATCTTCTCAAGATTAAATGAGTTCCTTTACTTCATTTTTATCTTGATTCTTAAGAGAGTCATCCTCTAAGAATCACATTCTCAGAGAAGAGATCCTTTAAGAATCTCAAGGTCATAAAGTAGGTATACAATACCATCCTTTATTTTCCTAATGAAGTAGCACTCTCTAGTGCTAGATTCCAGCTTTCAAGCATGGAACCTTATTAAGTATATAATGTAGTCTCTACTACATATATACTTTGGAAACTAAGAGATAATTATGCTAGGATTAATCATTGATCAAATCATGTCACACATGATCAATTGTATCTCCCTACAACTCCATTGAGTTAAGGTTCATTAGGAGGATTGAGATAGGAAATGATATTCATATCTCCATAAGGTATTTCTTGAATTTATCTAATAGGTACATGCTATCTTGATTAGATCAAATTCATTTCATCTTCCATCAAACTTTGGTTCTAAACCAAAATTGTGAAATCTTTGAACATTTCAAAGTTTTTCTAAGTGAAGAAAATAAATCTCATATCACAAATAATCACTAATAGATATCATATATCCACAATGTTTATTCTGATATAGATGATTCACATACATTAATATGTATGAGATCTTGAATACCTTAACATCTTACACCTTTCCCAAAGAAGGGTGTATTGGACATTTCACTTTGAATACAATATTCACAAGTATGTGAGAATTTGAATCTTTAGACAATCTAAAGTTTCATATCTTACTAGTCCATTGATCTCATCAATAGACATATGTCCAAAACTTGATGCCATATCATTATCAAATGATCTTTATCCTCCTATTGATCTTTAAAGGTTCAATTTTTCAGTATTAGAAATCTTAATGAACCATTCATTAATTTTCTAATTTAATAGAGTCCACTAGATTTTAGATTACTATTTGAAATATCTCCATCATAACTCTTTATGATAGATTTATCACAGAATTCATGTTTATATCCAACTATTAGAAATAAGCAATGAGTGTATTCTAATATCTAGGTCATAGAGACATTCTCTAAGACTAAGGGCTCCTACTGAAAATATGAAGTTCATTGATCCAATGGAAATTGTTGCAACAATTGCATCACTCCCAACATGATGATCATTAAACCTTAAGATCAAATTGTTCTAATACAGATGCAACCAATTGCAAGTGTCATTAGAAAATTGAGATACAATTATTAGACTTTATCTTATCAAATAAGTAAGTCAATATCAATGATTATATGTAGATTAATCTGATGCACTATCTGATTCCTTCTCTAAGGATTCTAGACAGATTTGATAGTCATACTATCAACACATCAACTTATTGCAATATTGGCATTCATTCAACTCTTTGAATGTCATATGGAAGTTACAGAAATACAGTCAACCTTTTGACTATATTTCTTACTTGGGTCCAACCCATGCTTCCACTGCGCTCCCTTTATCTATAAGCAACCATTGCTTAAGACTAAGGACTTCTTATGTTAAAATCAAAAATTTCAATATAAGAGTATTTCAACATTTATACAAACTTCATTAAGTTCATACAATATGAATGTTATGAAGCTTCATGAATGACTAGAGTATAGACAGTAGAATGATGACACTCATCATCTACATCCATCTAAACTCTTAAAACATAGGTTCAGGTAGGTACTCAAACAATTTGAATACATTATCTCTATAGAGCTACCATTCTACATGATGTAGAGAACCATGTCATTCATGATTAAATGTCAAGAGCACATATGTATGCCAGAATATCTTTATTAATTTTATAAGGATTATTTGATAATTATGATCATCATCGACATGTCACTTCAAAAGTACATTCGATAAGATTAAGACTTATAGAAACATACAAACCCTAGGGTTTTAGTCCTATTGTCTTATTTAATTATCACTTCTCATTGTTATGAGGAATCTTGCACATTGCAACCACATACATTATGTGTCCAATCGCAAGTACAATATCTGGATCAAGGGTCTAATCCATGATATTCTACTGGTTATTATTGAGTATAGAATTGAGTGGGTTTAATGAAGGATTATCTGAAATAAGAAATTTGCATAAGGGTATATATTTATACATGTTTTACTTTGAGTTAGGAATTTTATATCAAAGTTGTCTTGCCATGTCAACAATGAAAGTTCACTCCCTTAATCACTTTCAATGTAAGAGATATACTTACCATTATATCTCAAGCAAGATCTGGGATCTCCTTTTTATCTTTGTTACATCCCAATAATATGAGAAACTGCAACTCCAATAAAGAGAAGTGGGAACACATTCCGCCTTGCAAGTCCAACTTGCATCTCCCAATTCGGTCTTTAATACCCGGGCCCACCACCCCTAAGGTGATGTTGACCCGTCATTAATTGAACCAACCGTCAACAGGAATACAACTCGCTATGCGCAATCCAATATCGCCCCAATAATATGAGGACCCGATATTGGGGTCACTACGCATACGTCCTTACTCTTTCGAGAAGCAACGAGCCCGATCCAAATGGATCATATGCAGGAGCTGTCACTTCGGACAGGCATCTCCTACATATAATATTTGGCGACGAAACTCTTCGCCTTGACGGGAGACCATGGATGTCACTTATGTGATCCTCCATATCATATTCAAATTCTAATTAATTATCATGAATCATATTCACATAATTAATTCTTCCAAGGGAATTATTAACTCTAATCATATTAGAGTATTCTTAATTGGACATAATTAACTTAATCATATTAAATTAATTATCAATCCAATTCAATCAATCAAACTTAATTTTATGCTTGAATATATATGATATTGTTCTCAAAGTACGTATTAATTCGTATTTTAATAATTAGAAAAATACATCATAATCCCTCGGACATTATCCCGGCCCTACCCGCTGTCATGGCCAGTACCGACGGGAGTGGGGCGGACCACATACGTTGCAACCCGCTGACCAGCGATCCCCGACTAGACACCATATCCACCTCGGGAAAGGATAATGCCAAATTGATTATTTTGTACTTGAGATGATCATCGGTTCTTCAACCGAAATTATACCATATAGTAATCAAAACAATTTTGATTTTAAGGAAATTTGCTAGGCAAATTCCCAAGTCCTATTCAAGCAAGAAGTTTGATGATTGTAATTCCAATTAAGGTTTAGATCAAATCTAATCAACTAATTGGTTGGGGCCAAGTCAATTAGGCAAATTATCATGTTTCAATATTTCACAAATATTTTTCAAGATTATTTCACGAAATTAACAATTAATTTCACTAATTGACAATCACTTGGTTCTAGATTAGGAAAGCAATTTCAGCAGTGACCCCTACTTACTAAAATTGGCATATCTCAATCATATTAAATCCAAATTAAGCAAAGTCAATTTCTAAAGTTTGCTAATTTGATTTAGGACAGAACCTAAGTGATGTTTCACGCATTTCGAGGCAAGTCTAAACAGTAATTAACATTTTAATCACGTTCAGATTCACAGTTCCCGCAACAGTGCATACATGTTCATTAAAACGACCATATCTCGAGCATACGAAATCCGATTTACGCAAACTCAGATCCTATGGTTTCCTTATTTAATGGGGAACATAATACAAGTATAAAATTCGTGTTTAAACAATTTAAACAGTGCCGAATTTATTTACTAAAAAGATCTGCGAAATCAAATGCGGTGAAAACTTTCGCGACCTTAGCGAACCCAAGTCGTCCTTGGTTAACGAATCACTATTCGAAACCGTCGACCTGGCTCTGATACCACTTGAAGGATATGGTTAGATCCTCAAGCGCATCACGGAAGCGTGAACGTCGCATCGAATACGACGTGGAGCGACTAGTCGCACTAGTCGCTCGATGCAGCGGAATTTAAAAAAATTTTATACGACGAAACCACATGATCCAAGAACACTTCTCGGATCGTTTCGTCTAAACCAAAAACAAGTAATAGGATTACCTCTTGAAGCGTGGTTGCGATCGAGTCTCTAAACGAAGAGACCTCCTGTCTCAAGTCCGATCCGACGGAGGAGACGCTTGCGAGCGCGGGGATGAACCGCGTGCTTCTCGCAATCCATGTTGATGATCCAAGCGGCGGATCTCCTGATCTCGACACACGAGATCCGACGTCTTCTTCACGAGCGAGGCGCACCGAAGGGGACGGAGATCTACGAGCAGAAGAACGGGCAGGATAACGACGATGCTGCGGCGATGGAGATCCTCTTCATGGCATCCATGGTGGACGGCCATGAGAGGGAGAGAGAGGACTGACCTCTAGAGAGAAAGAGAGAGAGAGAGAAATGCTTCTCAAGCATTATGTGTGTAGCGAGAGAGCATGGGTATGCCTCTCTATTTATAGGGTTTTGGGATCCATGGATCTCAATCCATGTGTCTCATAAAATCAATGGTTGAGATTGATTTATGATAATCCAATGGTCAAGATTGTTGTTGGTAAAAGCCAACAACTTGTGATTTAATTTTGATTAAATATATTTGATAAATCAAATATATATTAATACCAAATTAAACCAATCAAATAAGGAGTGAGAAATAAATTGGGAGCCTCCTTCCCCATTAGGAGAGGTGGACGGCCACCAACTCCTAATTGGAATTGGTGCCGCCCCCCTTCTTCCATATGGGGAGGGCAATCCCATGGATTACATGGGATTGCATATCTCCTAATATTTCTCTCTACTTATTTTCCCAACAATTTTCACCAAAAAATAATTCTCAATTAATTTTGGGAATATTGCAATCTTGACATTGGAATATTGTGAATCACATTCACAACCCAAAACAACATATAATTTACATTGTCAATTAATTACACAATGTGTATCTAATACACATAATAATTAATCAACACATATAAATTATAATTAGCTCTCTCTAATACATTATAAATCACATTTATAATATATTATGAATAATTGGATATTACTATCCACATTATTCTTATCCATAATAATTAAATCATATTTAATTATATTGGATAACTTATTCTCATGTTCTCAAATAATATGAATCACATTCACATTATTTACATCTTTTGATAATTAAATCACATTTAATTATCCAAGATAATTCTCCTTATAATATGAATCAAATTCATATTACTCATGATAATTAAATCACATTTAATTATCCATTTTCTCAATGCTCGGATACATATATCAACAATAGAATTATCCATGAACTCTTTCATAGATAATGCGCTTTCTCCGCGAATACTTGGAGATAAGGACAGGGTGATTGTATTGTTCCACGTATAGTGACATGGATAATGAGATCACATCTCAAATCCAGATCTCGGGCCTCCCATAGATGCTTGATTAAATCAAGACCGCAAATCTAATCTTCTCATTGAATCTGAATTACATTCAGATCAATGTCCAACATTTGGACTAAGATCAGATTACTTCTCTACTGAGAGGAGTCACTAAAATCCAGACCCGTTTCATCACTCCCTAGGAATGGAAGCGTCATGGTTATACAATCGTTTATGATCACATCACCCTCAGGTATTCCCAACACCTGTACATCCTGCATACTGGAAGACTCAGATTAAACCCGAAGTATTAGATCAACTTTACACTGCCTACTTCAGGGTTTTATCAGTAAGTTTCTCATTCGATCATTGGAAGTCGGTATTGATCATATACTTTCCAAAAGCATATATCATACCTAGGTCTTGATCATATACTTTCTAAAAGTATATATCAAACCTACAAATTCAGTCAAGCTTCTAAAGCGAGACGACCATGCGCATGGAATTTGATTCTTCCAAATATCTCATGAGTGAGCTCATGTCTTCCGGTTCAGTAACTGAACCTGTATGATCCCTTTGAGAGATCGTATTACTCATATGCCCTTATATGCACACCAGCGCGCCGGTGTATAGACCTTGATTAGGTCATCAACCTATTGGTCTGCCAAATGTACATACTCAAACATATAGTAACACATCTGTATCCGGTCAGAGGATGTGTGCCTGTATCGTGACAGCATACGATATAGGACTTTGGTTATCTCGATCTCGTTAAGTCAACTCTTTGACTTAACTAATCTGACACCTCCGAATCTCTATTCCTATGCAGAGGACCTGCATCAAGAGGTCGGTCAGATATCAGCCTTTAGAGAAAGGATTGCCATCTCCTCCTCAGGCTAGATATCATCTCTTAATAATCATTTGATGGTGCTTGATGAGTCCTCAATCTAACTCTTTAGATATTCATCCAAGCACCAGCCTCTATGATTCAATAATTGAATCAACAGCTGTATGATCATTAAGATGGCCATGGTACATAACCCTAATTGTACTAAGGGACCTATTATGCAAATTATGTATTCTTCATTTCAGATCAAGGAGTGAATTGAAACAACATTTATTGCATAATGGCTCGCCGTGGGCTCGCATGTCCAACAATCTCCCACTAGCCCAAAGAGCCATTAATGGGCTAATCATTTAAACCCACACTCATGTGACAATCATAGGCTATTTAGAAAATAGCTAGTTAAGCTGATCAGTCACTCTGTTCCCAAGAGACTACGCCAAGTCCTTTCATTTTTATTATTTATATACATAGGTGAAATAAATACATATGTACATTTATATACATGGTATATTTACAAAGTATTTTTAATTTTTAATTTTGTGATTTTTATTTTTATTTTGTTTTAATTTATTTTATTTATTTACACTATATAATATAGAATATTTACAAAACTTTTGGAAATTAATTTTATTTATTTATAAGGCCAAATAAATAAATAAAAGTGGACTATATACATGGTGAAAGTGATGTTTTTGTTTTCTTTTTAATATTTCTATTTTTATCTTGTTTTTATCTTTATAAATATATACAAATATTTACAAGCCTATTTTAGTCTCTTTTTGGGAGGAAAATATTTTTATTTTATTTACATAGATATTTACACACATGAGCCCCTATCTCCCTCTACTTTGGCTTTTATGCGGTCAGGCCCATGCTGAGCCCTCCCTTGGGTTAGGTTGCTCAATATTTATTCTAAATATTTCCCTCTTTTTCTTTTTAATCTTCATTCTTTTATTTTTGCACAAAAACATGCTCATTATAGGTTTTTACACAATGCATGCTTTTGGTAATTATTTCTATTTACAACTATATACATGCATTTGTAAAGGTTTTTGTAGCTAAAATATAAGAAATTAATTAACCTGTGTGCCATGCCACACTCGTAGTTTGTTGCCATTGTAACATTGGCTCATGAAATCAGCCTGCAGTGGTAGTCGGTGGAGCAGAATGTTTGGTTGAAGGAGCAGCAGTCGCCGAGGATGCAACCGCTGTGGACGACGTCGTATTGCTTATGGTTGCTAGGGCACTAGGTTTCTAATTTTAAATAAAGAATTAATGTAACGTTAATGGAGGAGATAATTGAGGTATTTACATGCTATATTTAGTTAATGTATAAAGACCAAAATAGGTTTTTGCGTAATTATAAATATTATTAACATGCCATTAATAACAACCACAGGATCATTTACGGATGGTTGAGATTGTTGGCCTTCTTTATGGATGGAAGGACCAAGTCTCATTTGAAAGATATCCTATATATATACCTATATATATACCTAAATATATATATATATATATATATATATATATATATATATATATATATGGGCTGGGGAGGCTGCACCGGGGGGTGTAGCTAACTAGCTGCACACGGCCCTTTTTTTCATTGGTTTTTTGCGTTTTTGAAATGAAACCTAAGGGGATTTAAATCACCATATATCACCATGATATCATACCAATTTCAACTAAATTCAACATTTCTATCATCTCCATCAAGGTTATGATGTTTTAACGGTTTTAGAATTATTGAAATTGACCATATCTAGATGGGCATGCTAGGAGTGTTTGTTTTGCATGAAATTCGAAACACATATTCTTGTCAATAAACTAAGTAAATCTCCATAAGTTTTTTTCAAAAAATAATAATAAATCAATAAGAAAAATGGCCGGGTGTAGCTAGTTAGCTACACCCGCCAGTGCATACTCCCTTTTCCCATATATATATAAGAAAAAATGGGGCTGCCCCTAAAGGACAGCCAATATGGTTGCCCTCACCCCATTTTTCGCAATTTTTTTGAAAAAATATCATCGTGTATATTCATCCCTATATCTCTCCTATATACCATTCAAATTTCATCAGAAACAAAGACTCCTACGGCCTCCATCCAGACGCCGTTTTTTTAACTATCGTAGGATTTTTTAAATCGACCATATCTGGATGGATGCCGTAGGAGTCTGTTTTTCTGACGAATTCGAATGGCATATAGGAGGGATATAGAGATGAATATACATGATAATATTTTTCAAAAAATAAAAAATTTTGTCAAAAAGTAGGGTGGGACAACCATGTGGGCTACCCCTAGTCGGTAGCCCCATCAACCTGATATATATATATATATATATATATATATATATATATATATATATATATATATGGGAAAAAGGGAAGCTACACCGTGTGGTGCAACCAACTAGCTACACCCGGGCATTTTTCTCATTGGTTTTTGATTTTTTTTGAAGGAAACCTATGGACATTTACTTAGTTTATTGAGTGGAATATGTGTTTCAAATTTCAAGCAAAACAAACATTCCTAACCTGCCCATCTAGATAGGGTCAATTTCAATAATTCTGAGACCGTTAAAATGCGATAGTCTTGATGGAGATGGTAGAAGTGTCAAATTTAATTGAAATTGGTATGATATCATGGTGATATATGGTGATTTAAATCCCCCTAAGTTTCATTTCAGAAACACAAAAAAACCAATGAAAAAAAGGGACGGGTGCAGCTAGTTAGCTAAACCCCCGTGTGCAGCTTTCCCAACCCCTACACACACACACACACACACACACACACACATATATATAGAGAGAGAGAGATTAATGGGGCTGCCCCTTGCGGGCAGCCAACAATGGCTGCCCCCGCGCCGTTTCGGCGCTTTTTTTTATTTTTTTTGAAAAATATCGCCGTGTATATTCATCTCTATATCCCTCCTATATGCCATTCGAATTTCGTCAGAAACAGAGACTCGTACGGCCTCCATCGAGATGGTGTCGATTTAAAAAATCATGTTATCGTTAAAAAATGATTGTCTCGATGGAGGCCGTAGGAGCCTCTGTTTCTGACGAAATTCGAATGGCATATAGGAGGGATATATGGATGAATATACACGGTGATATTTTTCAAAAAAAATAAAAAAAGCGCCGAAACGGTGCGGGGGCAGTCATGTTGGCTGCCCGCAAGAGGCAGCCCCATTAATCTCATATATATATATATATATATATAGAGAGAGAGAGAGAGAGAGAGAGAGAGGAGTGATCCTATGAGAGAAAAAAAATGTGGGAGCATGAGAGCATGCATTCTGGACCACATGTTCCAACTAGGAGAGAGAAAACATGATTATGTGGTCCAGAATGCATGCTCTCATGCTCTCACAAATTTTGGCTCTCATAGGATCACTCCCCCCTCTCTCTCTATATATAGGGTTTGTTTGGTTGTTGGGTTGGGTTGGGTTGGAGTAACCTTGTGAATAGTAAATTGTGAGGAGGGTTGGGAGGGTTGGAAGGAGGGGTACACCGGTGTACCACAACCCAACCCTGCAACCAAACGAATCCATAGGGAGCTGATGACATGCGCCCATTCAAAGGTGCGCTCTATGCGCCTTCCTTCAAATTTCGTGCCCAAGTATCTCATTCTGCATTAATTGCGACCCGTGCATCCCATCTCGCCGTGACATTTCCAAAACTCTCCAATCCGGGGAATCGATTCCGTGATCTCTCTGTCTCATCTAATTTCTTCGCAGAAACCATCTCTCTACATATAATTTAATTACCTTTCCAAACACGTCTCTTTTTTAATATCTTCTCTACACATCTCTCAGTCTGTCTCAATAACTGCATCACCGTGTTCTCCTTTCTCTTGAACACTCACAATCCCATATATGTCTTGTTGAATTTGTATTGTTCTTTCTATTATGTAAAAGTGCTTGAGAAATTCTATGAATAAAGCTAGTAAGCCTAAAAGATTATGTAAAGAGCTTCCATTATCTAAATGAGATTTCGAAATTCATGAAATGCTACATAAGTTAATTCAACTATCATATCCAAAGAAGGTGGTGTTTTTCTTTTGATATATCTCCTTTAAATTGCTCAAAATTTACGTTTAAACATAAATTAAATATTTTAGTATAAATTGTATAATTCATTAATTTGTTGTCAGATTTCCTGTAATATTTTATTTATTGGAGAGAGAGTATTTGTTGGAATACAATCATTATTAGTGTAACAGCAGAGTACATGAGAGAGAATGTAAAATATTAAAAGAGGTGCAGAGGAGAGAAACACGATTAGTGTTTTTGTTGGAAGTAAATTAGATGGGAGAGAGATCAAGGAGAGATGGAATCTTAAGAGGAGATGAGAGAGATGGGAAATTAAATTATATATAGAGAGATGATAATACAAGAAAGATGTTTTCTGGGAAGAAATTAGATGACAGAGAGATCACGGAATCGATTCATCGGATTGGAGAGAGTTTTGAAAATGTTACGGCGAGATGGGATGCACGGGTCGCAACTAATGCCGAATGAGATACTTGGGCGCGTAATTTGAAGGAAGGCGCATAGAGCGCACCTTTGAATGGGCGTATGTCATCACCTCCCTATATATATATATATTATTTCATGTCGTTTGATTATCCGGTTAAATCACTTTTATTCTCGTCAGTTCAGTTTAATCATATTTTAAAAAATGATGGAAAAGTTTTGATTTCCAGTTTGGTTTAAAAAGCATTGGCAACAAGTGGTGTGCGTCTTTCTACTCCTTACGTTCCCCGGATGACCCATCCGAACAACCTTGGCATCCTCATAAATAAGGTTGAATTTATAAGTACTATAATATACATGCATGCCCCTGCCACCGTAATAAATAGCATGAATAGTTAGGTGATTCGTGGATCTAAGCTTCCGGAGGTGAGCAGAGATGGCTGATCTGATTCCGCTCCTCGCTGCCGGAGAGCTCGACCACGTCTCAGCCAAGGAGAGACCTCTGTCTCTGCGTCTCTTGAAATGGGGATTCAAAATAATCATGTGGCTCATCTTCATCGCGTGGGTTCTTGCCATTTTCTTCTTCCCCTGTTCGTCTCTCAACTGGATATTCCTGTTGTATTTCCAGCGGACCCAGAACACTATCTTCGGACTTGCAGGTACGATACGTGTGCGAATATCCTTATTATCATAAAATAACAGTCATTCAGTTTTTATTTGCGGCTGCAAGAAGACTTGAAATTCTTCCTCCGAAAAGATTGGACTCCCATTTTTTGCCCGCTTGAATGCAGGAAGCACATTTCTGTTGTACAGTGGCCCTATTCTCCTCATTGCTGCACTGACATATGTTTATGTTGGTATCTTCTCAAGAGAGGATTACAGGTATGATTGTTCTTTCTCTTTCTTCCTCTATGAATTCATATTGTTTTTATTCTTAGATTGAATTGCAGTTCGTGTTACATGAATATTCACTATTTAACAATAGATTTTATGCGTTGGGATTGGAGATTACTCCGGATTTTTGGGTTTTCCTCCGAAACTCCCCGATTTTCCTCCGAGCTTCCGGCTAAAACCCAAATTTCCATCCCGATGGATCCCACAACCATATTTTATTTTTTCTCTTGTGTGGCCCACCCGGCAAGAGCTCTTCTCTCACATTTAACACATCAAATCACCCTTTCATTCTGACAAGAAATGTTATAATATCCTTCATTATCATATAAAAATTATAAAATACTTAACTTCTAATATTTTTTCCAAACATCAATACAATCACATCACAACAAATCCTCCATCCAAATACTAAAACAAACAAAAGTGTTATCCACCACGTAATTCTTTTTGAAATGGTTATTCTCTATAAGATAACCCTCCATCCAAACGACATACGTAATTATAATTTGAAAAATTAACAGTCGCATTCTTTTGTTATAAGATATTTTTAAACTAATTTGCAAGTTAAGATGTGAAATAAAATGACTAAAGTTTTGACTTCACATATTTGGAAATTTTGCTTACAATATTAACGTGAAAATTATCAAATCAAATAGCTTATTTGGGAGTTTTCATTACTTATAGATATTCAAATAGTACATATACGTGTTATTTGAGGGAAAAGTGAGTTCATATTTGCATGAAAGGAGTCGCCTCTAGTTACAGTCTATCCTTCTAATCTCTCAGCTCACTTCCTTTTTACGAAGAGCGGACTAGCATGCCCATGCTTCCCCAGCTTGGGGCGGGAAGGGAGGGGTTGGTCCTTAAGGGGATTCTGTAGTCAAAAACATCCAAGTGGCCGTATGATGTGAGATTATTCAGACCATATTTCAAGTTTCATTTTTCTATTCATCAGATTAGTCAACCGCAGATCACAGCTCTTTGTTTTTCTGCTCTTTAGGTCACATAACAATGATTTATATATAAATATGTGGTTTTCTTTTGGGACTTATGAAACTTGAATTTTAACTAATGGACCTGACCATTTTGACTTAAACCCTTTAGGATATTCTACAACATCTTGCCTCTAGACCTTGATGTCCAATTCTCTCTCTCATTACCCAATCTGTCTTCCCTTGCATGGTCAACTCATGGCAGGTCAATGTTTTTTTAATCAATCATTAAAGAAAGGAGGCATGCTAGAATGTGTAGGGACTATTAGATGTGTTTTAGAGAGGTGGGGGTTGGGATGGGGATTGGGGCTATGAAATAGATGGGGATTTTCTACCTAGATAGTCAATAGCTTCTCCAAACCAAGAGCAAAACAAACTCTCGTTACAATGAAGGCATCAAATCGGGTATGAAAATACCCTATGTTCACATCGTCCACATTCCTCACCACCATAATCTAGTCCTCTTGAACATTGTAACGAGAGTCAACCTATAGCGATGGGGATCATTGGATGTACGATCGTTGGCTTTCCCATTAAGTTAAAGGAAGTTTAAGTTTTCACATCATGGAAACATGGAAAATAACAAACAATTTACATTTATAACAATTTTATTACATGAACTCAGATTTCAGCATAAAAAAAGTCATGCAAAATGAAGCTATTTTACTAAGGAAATGATTTCCAAAAAAAGGAGTTTCACATAATCTCATGAATACTAGAAAGAGATCAGGTTATCTCTTGAAGTGTGAGTCTCTAAAAGAAGTGACCTCTCAAATCAAGTCCAATCTGTAGATGCTTCTATCGTGGGCATGATGACGATTCGCATAGAACCCCAACAACACAGATGTTAGCTTTTCTACGATGTTGTCCACCTAAAATAGAGATCAATATGATCTCTATCTCATGATCCTGTCATACAAGATCATTTCCTTCTTCATGTACGCGAAACACCATGAATATGACGATCTTCTCTTGCGATCGAGCAATCCAACCAAGAGATGGAGAGAGGCAATATGACCGATGACCAAGGGGATCTAAGAGGGAAGATGGGGATGGACAAGGCAAGAGTCTCGATCTCTTTTTTCTTTCTTTCATTCAAGACAATACGTGGAGAAATGAAAGATGTGCATGGGAGAGAGGCTATACCCTTTCTTATATGGGGGGATGTCTATAAGGAGCCCTACTCCTCATACTAGATGCCTTCTCTTTCTTCCCTTAGATGGTTGATCAAAGGCAATGAATCTTAATCCATCAGGAAAACTATCTGATTTATCTCCTTTAATAACCATCTAAAATAAAGCAACAAATAAATACAAAAATAGGAGAGCCTAATTACTTTCGGACTTTAAGGGTGGACGTCGATGCTTCTCCAAGAATGGATGTTGCCTTTGTCCTATTTGTTGTTGTTTGTTATTTATTCTATTATCTTCATGATAATCTAATTATCATTATTGAAAATTATTACAACACCCTCATAACATATGAATCATTTTCATAAACCTATAGAACAATTTAAATACAATTTATATTTAAATTTCAAGGTGAATCATATTAACATAAAAACCTTGAAAAAAATTATGAATAAAATTTATAAAGATATTAATATTATGAACCATTATTTATATTAATCAATGGATAATATTTGTGAATCATATACACAAAAATAATCTTGTAGAAATAATATTATGATAATAACAATTGTTATATCAATTTTGACAACAGATAGTACGAGTCCTTATCAAATTAGGACTCGTGAATGACAATCGCATGTACTTGGAGATAATGTTGGGGAAATCATACTACCCACATATAGTGAATTGAAATTTGGATAACTATCCTATTTCAGGATGTGTCACTTAGGAATGTTGAGCTTGAGCTAAAATGATTCACACTCTTTGGAAGCTCAACGAAACACATTACATTGTCCATGAGCTCAATAAATGCACATTTCGATGAACTCAGCTTTCAACTCCATTTCTAATCATTGCCCAAATCATTTGAAGCTTATAAATGAGCTCATGAAGTGAATCAACCTCTATTTTCATTGACATTTCTATTTCTAACATTTGGACATTGAAATTGGAATCGGAAATTATAATTGAATCAAATGAAATGAGACTTAATCCAATTAATTATCGAATAACTAAGCCATGAAGTGGAGTCACTAAAATCCATCCGGTTTCGTCAATCCCTCATAATGGAAGTGTCTTGATAGATGATATATTAAGATAGCTTTAACCAAGAGTATTCCTAATACTCCTTCATCCTTCATAGTAGAAGAATTTGATACACCCGAAATTCAAATCCTATTTTGAATGTCCCCTTAAGGAAATATCATTAAATTTCTCAATTGATAATTGGGCAACAATGTTAATCATATATTTCCAAAAGTATATTAGTATCTGAAATTCATGTCTTCTTTCATAAACAAGATGACCATGCATGAAATTCTATATGACCCCAAAATATTTCAAGAGTGAGATCTGTCTTTCCGGTTCATCAAGTATGAACATATATGATTCCTTTGAGAGATAATACTTCTCATATGTTATCATATGCACACCCACTCGTCGGTATATGGACGTTGGTTAGGTCATCAACCTAATAGTCCGTCTAATGTATACATTTAGGCATATAGATGTAAATCTGTCTCTGGTCAAAGGATGTATGGCCGATCGAGATAGTTACGATTCATGTCTTAGTTTATCTCAACCTCATCAAGTCAACTCCTTGACTTGACTATTCTGACAACTATGAATCACTATTCCTATGTAGAGGAACTGCATCAAGAAGTCGGTTGGAAATCGGTCTATAAACAAATATTTCCATCTCTATCTCAGACAGTTGAATATCACATGTTAACGATATTCAATATGGCCATAGTACACAACCCTAATTGTACAAAGGGACCACTAAAAACATTCATTTCAGATGGATATGAGAACACAATAACTTTATTGCATTAATGGGTTGCCAAGGGCTTACAAGTCTAACAATATCCAACCAACCATCAGAGCCATTCATGTACAACTCTTAAACTCATATTTATTACATGCTAGTCAAAGACCTTTAGTGACAAAGGATTGGTAAGCAGATTATCAACATTATCGATAAAGGAAACATCAATGATGGTGATGTCACCATGCTTCTGTATCTCCCAGGTTATATGATATTTCCTCTCCACGTATTTACTTCTTTATGCCAATGGAGTTCCTTTATTTGGTACTCATGTTATCACAAAGTAATGGAATGAGAGATTCTGGTGAGGAGGCTACATCAAGTTCCATGATGAACTTGTGCAACCACACAACCTCTTTAGCAACATCAGATGTGGTTGTGTATTCTGCTTTAGTTGTTGAGTCAGTCACAGTGTCTTGTTCTTGCTTCTTTAGCTCACAACACCACTGTTTATTAAAAATAAAAACCATAGAGTTGACTTCCTATCATCTAAATATGATCGGCGATATAGATTCGTGTATTCTAAGACTTAGAGATTATTATCTCCATAAGCTAAGACGTAGTCTTGAGTTCTTATTAGGTACTTGAAGATGATTTTCACCGTGATCAGTGTTTCTCTCCAAAGTATACCACTCCCACTGCATGGCGAATGTCTGGTCTTTTATACATCATGGCATACATTAAGCTTCCAACAACTGATGCATAAGGGCATCCGACCATGGCTTTCTTTTCCTCAATAATTTGAGGAGTCATTTCTTAGACGGGTGAATACCATGTCTTAAAGGAAGCAATTCTTAGAATTATCCATCTTGAATCATTCTAAGATCATCTTGACATATCCTCATTGTGATAGTCACTAAAAAAGTGCAAGGATCGGAGTATCAAAGTTCAGTCTTGAAGGGCATCTTGTGTCTGACAAGTCAGATCCGATAATTGTTGTCGCGGCCACTCTCACTACACACGGTCCCGAACCAGGTGATAACCATGTGACAATTTCAACAATCAACCCACAAATAATAATGAGCAAGGTAAATATGTGAGTCAAAAATTAGTATATCTCTAGAAAATGTGTGTATAAGGTATGTGTCTAGAGTGTCGAACCATTGAGAGAAAAGGAGAATGCAGAAAAAAGTGAGTAATCTACTGAGGTTTTTTTGTTTTTCAAATGGTTTTGTGGTTTTTTAGTTATATTATTTTTTAGGATTTTTTATGTTGCAAATATTTTTGATTGATTTTTTAATTAATAATAATATATATAAAGCTAATAATATATAAAATGTATATATAGATATTAGAACAAAATAAAAAGAACTTGACTATTTTGAAAGTCTATAATATGAAATCAAGTCAAATTTTTTTAAATAAATTTTTTTGTGCTTTTTAGATTTTTATTTATTTTTGTTGATTTTTGAGGGATTTTTCTAGAATTTTTATGATTTTGTAAATTAGAAAATACATAAAATAGTGCAAAATAGAAAATAAAGAGATTGAAAAGGACCTAATAAATCAGATATGTCCCAAAATCATTTTTCCTGAAAAAATGAATTAGCAAGGCAAATTCAGGAATTTATAACATATTTTTTTGGATTTTTATTGAATTTTTTTATGATTTTTATAAGATTTTTAGTGTTTTGTAATTTTTAGGGTTTTTTGTTTTATATATATTTTTTGTTTTTAGACATATGTTAGAATACTACATAATATAGCTAACATATTTTTGGGGGAACTTTTGGGGATGCTATTATGTTTTTATAATTTTCTAAGCTAAAATAGGGAAATATGACATGTTTTGGATTCCTATAAATAGAAGAACAACTTTAACTGCTCCAAAAAAATTATATGATAAAATAAGGTTCTAGGCAATTAAGGTAATTTTTTTATAATCATTAAAATTAAAATACTATAAAACAAATAAAAGACACAAAATAAAATAATTCAGGGAATCAAGGACCTACATGTAATTTCCGAGAAGTTTAATTTCATTTCATAACATTATAGAAAAATTCAGGATCATTCATGCATTTAACCCAAATATCTCAAATTAAATACACATTAATAGTGGCATTTTTACAAATAGAACAATTTCCAGAATCAAATATGCAATTTTCACAAAAAATTCGCACTTAATCAACAAATTCTAGGACCAAATAAAAATAAGAAAACCCAGGAGGGTATTCTTGAAAAATGCCTGGCTTCATGTGTATGGACACATGAGGAGAGATGGACTAGACTAAGATAAATAATGTGTATGGGTCTTGATGCAGATATTACAAAAGTTTTTACACAACATGTGAAATATTAAATATTAAACATGAAATACAAAAACATGATGGTTAAGGCACACAATGTTCAACGACTCAGATTAAGTCACTTATGTACATTGACGGTTCAGGGCCTATAACACTTTGCCTGGTATGGAAGGTGACGATTAGGCTTGGCGAATGTTCTTCATCCAATGGTGATGGATCTATTTGGATGAACACACAAAGAACACTACCTAGAGCTCACTCAATCTGCTCCATCTCCTTGTCCTGGTAGTCTTTCAAGTCGTTGCATTAGGCAAATTGATCCTGCTAGACTTTTGCAGCTCTACATGACTTAAAAAATGCTTGTACCCCATCGATGGAGGCCTGGAGCTCTCTCTCAAACTAAGGCACTTGGGCGTGGTTTTCTGGAAATCAAGACACCTCAAATGGGGTTCTGCTCAACTAGAACATGCACGAAATGCATGGGGCTCGAAGGTGATAGCCCTCGACCTGTGATTGAGTGCATTACAACTGAAGTGGAGTGGAATGGGTAGATCTTAAATGAATGCGACGAAGGAAATATGAGCACCTCGATTCATGCAAAATCGAGGGGGGATAGATGGGGTTAGATAGAAAAGCATTAGAGGAAGGAAATGGGTGTGAGATGAGGGTCAGAATTGTGGTGTTTACTGCTGAATAGATGGCTGGATCTTAAGAGCTCTAGTAAACATATTTTTAGGGGATTTTTAGGTTTTAGATGAAATCAAATAAAACAAACTACAAAATTATGCTAAGAATTAAAATACAAAGATAAATGGATAAGAAATAAGGCCTCACATGTTTGGGAAGCCAGGGAAGCCGGAAAATCGGAGATGGCTTTGGTGATGGGTTTGAATCAACTCAGAAGACCTTTGTCCTCACCTTGGATCAATTGGGATCCCTTCTTATTACGAAGGGCGTGCTCTAGAGCTTTGATTCGAAGGGGTTACAAATGCTAGAGTGGGATTAGCATCAAATTGAAGGCTGGAGGAGGAGTTGAATAACATAGGCAAGGGGTAATTTTTCAAAGAGGATCTCGCATAGCTCAGTGAAGATCGATTAGATCATAGGCTTGGTTGGGAATTAGGGAGATCCAATCAACATTTTTTCATTTAGAGTACCGGGTGACATGATGAGTGTATTAATCGAAAAAAATGCAGAAAAATTGGGTTTTGACATGCTTGGGGATGAGGTAAGTAAAGAGAAGGTGTTGACTGGGGGTCATCACTCTATCAGCTGTGATTGGTCCAAGTAGGACCATGTTAGCTTGCTACAGGACAAAATAAGAAGAAAAATAAAAAATAAATTGAAATAAAATATCTATGTATTTTATTATGTAAAAGTTCCAACATAAAAATTAGTCATTATTTTTCAAGCTATTTTTTGGTGATTTTTATTTATTTTTACAACCTTCTTTGTAGTATATTAATATCTATAAGTTTGTACATAGGTATATTTATCTATGTTTTGCCTAATTTTCTTTTATTTACCTTTTTAAATTTTTTTATCATATTCACATATTTTATGTATTTATAATATAACTAAATATGTATTTACATATGTTTATTTTGTTTTATTGATTTTATTTACATATATAAATAAATATATGTATATACATTATCGATATATATTTTAATATACAATTTATTTTAGAGTATTTTGAATTATTTTATTCTGTTTTTTTATTTTTAGCATGTTTCAAATAATATTTGCAATTATTTACAATATAAGAATATTAAAAATATAAATATTAAGTTATATGAATGAAATATACTAGAATATAGTACAATGGGACCCCATAAAGCCTGCTTTTACATCTTAAGTCCACTTTGAATGAAACTGCCTTCATTAGAAATATTATTTAATTTTAAAATTTGAGCTTACATGTAGAAGATATTCGTCTGTGAAATATGGTTTATGGCTTTTTCATCTGTGTGTCCAAGTTGCACTATGTGTTATTTTTATATGCAATTATTTTTATAATTTTCAATGTATTTTTATGTACAAGTTTCATGTATAATTAATATTTATTTGAGGTGTCTAAAATAAAGAATAAAATCAAGTAAAAATGGGTAATTTGAAGAATAAAAATCAAGGTTTGTGAGGTATTTATATACAATTATTTGCACTTATCTCCCCTTACTTTATTCATGGTGAACCAAGTCAATATTGAACTGGTCTCAAGATTTAGGGTTAAATAGTTTCTTTGATATTTCCATTCTTTTTCTTTTCTTTCCTTTGTTCTTTTATTTTGGATTTAAATATAAGTGTAAATACCGTATTTATAGGCAAATAATGAATGTTAATTTGTACAATTTATTTTTTACATGCATTTTGATAAGGATTTAAATGCAAAGTGGAAAAATAAAGGTAGATGAATGGCTATTCATTAGTCACATAACCCTCTTTTGTCTATTTCTGAACAATTTCAAGACCCAAGATGTAAGAGGCTTGTCCAAGATCTTTCATCTCAAAAGTATGTGACAACCAAACCTTAATGTTGGTCATCATCCTTATATCCTTCCTAATGATACGGATGTTACATACATAAAGCACAATGGACACGATGCCACTCCCACTAAACTTCTTATACACACATGGCTTATCCGTATTCTGAATGAAGTCATTGTTGGACTAGTAAGACCTTGGAAACCAATTAATGCAATAAAAGCTATTATTTTATCATGTCTATCTGAAATGAATGTTTGCGAATGCATTTAATATTAAGGTCCCTTTGTATAATTAGGGTTATGTACCATGGCCATACTGAATATCATATAGTTGGGAGGACATAACTGACTTTATATTGTGATATTCTATAAAGATCTCTAGTCTGAGAAAGAGATGGCAATCTTTCTCCAAATGTTGACTCCCGATCGACTTCTTGATGCATGCCTTCTATATAGAAATAATGATTCAGAGGTGTTGGAATAATCAAGCAAAGGAGTTGACTTGATTAAGTCGAGATAAATGAAGATCTAAATCGTAATTTTCACAATCATGAGCACATCCTTTGAATATAGACAAATATACATTTATATGCTTGACTATGCACATTTGACAGACCAATAGGTTGGTGACCCAACCAAGGTACAAAAACATGTGAGCTGCTGTGCATATGAAGACATGTGAGAAGTATGATCTCTCAAAGAAATCATACATGCTCATAGTTGATGAATCGGGAGACAAAGCTCACTCATAAGATAATTTGAGTCATAATGAATTCCATGCATGGTCATCTTGTTTATGAAATACGACACGAATTTGATATATTAATATATATTTTTGGAAAGTATATGATTAATATGGTCTCTCAATTATCAAATGAGAAATCTATTGATGTACTCCGAAGAAGACTATCAAATTGGGTTTTGAACTTCGGATATAGCAAATTCTTCCAGTATGAAGGATGGATGAGTATTGAGGAAACTCAAGGTTAATTCTGTTTTAATAGATCATCTACTATGACTCTTTACAAAATGGATTTTGGTGGCTCCATTTCTTAGATTAATGATTTGAGAGTTAATTCGATTAAGAATCATCTAATAGCAATCCATTGTCAAACTCTATATCCAATTTCAATGTCTAAATGTTGGAAAGTAAAGTTGTGTTGGAAATGGAAATAAATACACTCATTGAGCTAATTTCTAAACTCTAAATGGTTTGAACTATGATTAGAAATGGTCAAGGAAGCCATATTAAGCTCATTGATGAATTCTCCAGCTCATGGAGTGTGCGATGTGTTTCGTTGGGCTCACTCAGAGTATAAATTATTTCAGCTCAAGCACAACATTTATAAGTGACAGATTTTTGCTAAAAATAGTATTAATCCTGAAATTGGATAGTTACCCAAATTTAAAAATACATGGTTAGTATGATCCCCTTGACATTATCTCCAAGTATTTGCATTTGTATCTAATGAGTCCTAATTGGATTATGACTCATATTATATAATATCAATATTGAGACAATAATTATTGTCATATTCAATTTTCTGTAAGGGTATTTTTGTGATTATGATTCACACATATAATCAATTTATTAATGTGAATAATTATTCTAAATAATTAATATTTATACGCATATGATTCATATATTTATTACAAGGCATAAATGTGATTATGATTCTCACTGGAATTTCAATGAAAATTATATTTACATTTTTTTGGTTGGATTTATGAATGAGATTCATTAGATATAATGGCTTTTCTCATGAAAATACCAATTATGATAATTAGATTTTTATGTGCATAAATAAGCAACAAACTCATCAACCAACTTTTAGGACAAGGCAGACGTCCATGCTTGAGAAGTGAAGACTGAGAAAAGTCTTGAGAAATTATTTGTCTTAAACATCTAGTTTCCTTCACCCTTCACGTTTATCTTATTGAGCCTCTCTTCTCTCCATTGGAGTGACATTGTAGAGGAGAATATCGCCTCCTTCTTTGTGCCCCTCGTGCATGAAGACGAATTGATTTCGTGAGACGAAATCAGGAGCTTCATAATCCTTGCATGAACAAGATCAAAGAGGTTGACATCAAACTTATTGGGAAGCTGCATGACTCATCATCATGCCCATGAGACAAACAAGCACATATCAGACTTGATTCGAGAAGCCTCGTTCTTTAGAGAGTCACGCTTCTAGAGGTAACCTAATAGTAATTCGGGAGGTCCCTTGCTTTAGAGACTCATGCGTAAAAAGGATATCCCTAATATCTTTTTAATGTTTATTAGAATATGTGAAACCACTTAGAAAAATAGTTTCCCAAAAATTAATAGTTTCACAAACTACATAATTGTACTGAAATTGCATGTTCATGCAAATATCATACAATGAGTTTGCAAATTGTTTGATGTTTTCCGTATTTCTATTATGTGAAATTTTAATTTACTTAGATAAATTGGTATCAAAGGCATGTTTTAGAGTATTTATATTGCATCAAGTCTGATAACAGTCAGCCAGATTCTCCTTACCATTACGTATATTATCTTGTAATAGTTTTGATGACTCGAATGATTCGGCAACTTTCAAAGTTTATACAATTCTCCCCATATTTTTAAATTATTGTTTGGGATATGAGGTCTATAATGTCTAAAATCATGTCCAAATGATACACCAATAGTTGGTGGCATTCAAGAGAAGATTCAAATATTAAAAGCAAATGCAGACTCTGATTTAGACCATAGATTGTAGCTGGAAAATATGGAACTTTTATAGAGTTTTTGGGTCATATAACATCACAAAATACTGACTAGTAAGTCATAAATCTTGTCCCCAATCAGTGCGAAAACGTTTCATGCAATTCTGACGACGCGACATCATTAAATTAGATTTCTCCATAGGT
The DNA here is from genome assembly GCA_037367405.1 of Ottelia alismoides. Lineage (NCBI taxonomy): Eukaryota > Viridiplantae > Streptophyta > Magnoliopsida > Alismatales > Hydrocharitaceae > Ottelia > Ottelia alismoides. The sequence goes on along the minus strand of JAZKJV010011903.1, from coordinate 302,804 downwards.
AGAGTTGGAAGAGGATTCGATTGTTTTATCGACTTATTTATCTCATTTTGAGACAAACATAGGTGGAAATATATTTGATATATTGACATCAAGAGTTGGATCGATATTTTGAAAATATTTGGTGTCGCAACAAATTTTAAGTCCAAGTTATATAATGCTTTCTAATTTGAAGTGCAATGGTCGCGACTTGTAAATTCAAATCCGAAATCATCATTTGTTTATTTGGTAATATGAAAAAAATAGAAAGTATTTTTATTTCATATTTCCTTTGATGATTTTTGCACTTGGATGTTTGAAATACAATTAGAAATTGTGAAGTCAATTGGATCGATTTCGCCAATTGTCTATATTGTTGCACCAGACATCATGAAAATAAAAAAGAGTTTTAAATTCATTAATCTCTTGGTGTTATTATATAGTATCATACCTAGTTGAAAGATCAACAAAATCTCCATAGTACAATATGTACAATTGTGTTGTCTCGAATTGAAACGATGAAGGTTCCTAGGCCCAGATATGCTAATGAATTACTTAATTGGCATGTTGCATATCATTTATAGTAGAAGCATTCCCTAAGTTTGCATGACCTGGTTAGATCAATTTTAGGGAAAGTTAGCATGAGAAATCATAACATACTTTAATAACTAAATTGGAATAAGAAATTATAATGAGGGTGTATACTATATGATAACATCAAGTGCATAAAAGTTGAATTGCTTGAATTGATTGATTGTCATAATTCTAATTTGACTAAACTTATGATAATAATCATGTATCCTAACTTTATCACTTATTAAGATTAATCATGCGAATATTATACAAAATTATTACTTGTTAATTTAAACAAAATATGAACTAAGTAATATGATGGCACCACGATATTCCATCATTGCAAAGAGCTTTGACGCCACCCAGTTGTTCCCTCATTTCGACCCCTACCTGCTTGTAAACTATACATTTGTTTGTAGGGTATAATAAATTTTGATCCCCGTCTCTTTTTATATTATTTCATATTTATCTTGTGGGTTAATTGTTGAATTATTCGATTCTCGCGAGCAGTCGCTTCGACGATTGTTGATCAGACATTTGGAATGACAAGACCCTCGTAAGAGATGAGTTTTCAATATATTATTGTTATATTTTTATTTTTATATATTTTATGGATTTTTTATTCTTAACATATTTGGGATGTTAAGGTTCAAAACTAAGAATTTTAGAATGAATCTTTTTCTATAGTTAGTATAAGTTACATCATATGTCATATATATATATATATATTTTAATCATTTTCAAAAGTTCTAAGTATATATGAAAAAATTATTTTTTTGGTTCTCTTTTTTGTAGTCTTTAAATTATAAAAATAGTAAATTAAAAAAATGTTTTATAAATATGTATTTTGGTCTATGCTAACTTTTATGTGATTATATTTTGAGTTATGAATTTTTAGTGAATCAAAAACCTACTTTTTACCATTTTAAAAAAAATGCAAAAAAATAATAAATCTAAAATTATTACAAAAAATTGTAAATGTTCATGAATATATTTATATAAAGTTCCCTTAAAAATTTTGTATAAAACTAATAACATGCAACTCTATGAATTCAATGGCTTAGGAGATGTCTGTTGTAGCTGTTCTAAGTCTATGATTTAGACAGAATTTTGACCAATTTTTGCTTTTAAAAAAACCATGTGACAGACTTTTTTTACTACAACTAATAGGCACTCGAGCCTCATTTGGTCGGTGTCGATGCTTACCCGGGTTAGTTGACAAAAGGATGAGAGGTTTGAACTATGTTCTTCCAAGGGTGGTCTTTAGGGTGCGAATCCTCAATAACCAATGATTGTTGTCCAATAGAACCAAGTAGCAGTTCCTTGTACTATATAGAGGACCTGTAATAAGATCCTTTCCTTCTTCGTTCTTCTTCCTCTGTGCATGTATGAAAAACGCATTCAAAGTGGAGGTTCCTTTTTTTACGTTACTGTTGTTCACACTCCTTCCTTAAATTGTATGAAGATGAAGCTATATATCACGTTCTTCAATTCTGAATGGCACCATGAAATTGATTAATGAATCCCCTATTTGTACTTAATCCCGAGTACCTGAAATCATAGATAAATACTAAAACTTGTAGTATTGTGCGAGGAATATCGAGAACATGATAAATCTATGATTCCCTTATTTGTATTTAATTAATTTCGACCTAAGAAATTTGAAACTTGACTTGCGATCTTCTAAAATAGGAAGACTATAGATTATGCTAATTAACAGAGGTGCAATAATGTAGCTTCAGTTAACGGTGAGGACAGAGATGGAAACATTCTCTAAGAAATCCAATTGGCCAAAGATGAGATATAAAGGAAAAAGGGAAAAAAAATATTTTGTTTATCTGATAAATTGGAGTTCGATCAAGTATGAAAATGGGAAGGGAATAGAAGAACATCTGATCTTAGTGAAAATAAAGAAATATAAGGAGATCGAACAAAGAAGAAAAAAATAGAGGAGAGAAAATAATGAAAAACGTTTATTAAAAAGCTAGAGTATAATTGATGATCCCATGGGAGGTAGAGGTTGGCAGACTTTTATTGTCCTTACGCTCAATAGGCATCTCTTCTCATAGGATCATTGCACGTTGATGATGCTTGCATGATAACAAGGAATCATCAGAACAAATCTTTGGGTTAGCCTGGATTCAACCATTCTTGACCATTGCTCGTTGGAGATCGATAATGTTGTCACCATCTCTCTCTCTCTCTCTTGCTCTAGATGTCGGGAGGTTTAAGGTAAAATAAATAGATGTGGTTTTAAGCACCAATCTTCTCCTATTAATAAGAGAATATGGACACGGAGATGAGACGTAGGGATCCATCTATGAAGTTGTTAGCACAACCACCTCCGACTAGAGGCGGTTGGGGGCGATTAGGTATATCAAAGATGGAAATATGACAAAGGGAAGAATACATAGTATTTGGTCATATCACAAAGGGAAGAATACATAGTGTTTAGTTGCGTTTCAGGTCAAATGATGAAGAAGAAAAGAAGTAGAATAAAAGAAATAGAAAGAAGTGTGAACACGTGTCCAACCCCAAAAAATCAAATTTAATTAGAAACTAAATAATTTTAAATTGAAAATAACTTAAATAAAAGATGTAAATGTAATATATACATGGATATACATTATAGATAAAATATTAACAATTTAGTAAATATTATTTAAATATTAATATATATATATATGTTATATAATTGGGATACATATAATTTTTTAATTTAATTATTTAGAAAAAATGTTTATAAAATTTATTAATTGAAGTGTTTAATTTAGGTTTATATGTATTTATTTATTTGATTTGTATACTTTAGTTTTATATTTAAATAAATTCATGTATGCATCATATATATATATATTGACAACTGTTTACGACCTTTTATTTATTGTAAATATTTTTTTGTTGTATTTTGATTTTTGTTTTATCATTAAAATAAAAAACTATGAAAATACTTAGAAATTACGAACTCGATAAAAGGAAACATAAATAAGTTTATACAAAATTTCTAAATTAGAAACCTAATTGTAATTAACACCCAAAACTAACTCTTCACAGATTAGTTTCATTTTTATAATCAAACTACGTTATCTAAGAAGAGGATTTTATAACTTGAAATTTAATGGTTAGACTTGAATCAAAGTCTATTTGAGCAAGTTATGGTCCACTAAATGCAAATAATTTACCAATTATGGATCAATTTAATTGATATATTTACACAATAGAATTCTACAGTCATTTTTTCATTTTTTTATTTTATATTTGTACTTAAATTACATAGTAAATTAAGTTAAACTGATTTGTCATTAATTCTTTAGATATATAATAAGTATTTTTTGTACAAATTTTCAGTAAGGCCTGAAAAGTCAAAATACACATACTTTCACACCATTATTTTTATAATAATCTTAATAAAATATATTTAGTGTGTTTTTATGATTAAATATTAGTTTACTAAATTCAGAGTTTTCTATAAATAGATATGATATAAAGAAGTTGCTAATGTCGAGAATTACATTTTGTGTTTCTCCCATGATTCTAATCAAGTTATTTTAAGTGGAATTTCACAAATAGATATAAATTTATCTATGCATTGGAGAGAAATTTCTAAAAATATTTAATTAGACTTTCTAAATAATTATATGAACTTTGTACTATGTATAAATAGTGATTTTTATTTTGTCATTTTCTGTATAATATTCATTAGTTTTGAAGTTTTCTTTTACAGATCCCTAACTATCCCTATTTGTTAATTTTTAACCAAACCATGCTGAATTGGCCCCTTGGTTTAGAATCACTCTATACATATTTACAACTTTCTTGTCCTTTCTTTTCTTTTCCTTCTTCTAAGTTTATTCTTTTTTTATTATCTTTATTAATAATACATTCTCATTATTTTGATAAGTTTTTGATGAATAATAATTTTGGTGATGAATAAATATTAATACATATTTATATGTATTTTTCCTAAGACTCTAGACAAAATGAAAGAGTAAATAAGAGGGATATGGGATTCATCAATGAACAAGACTCTTATGGAGAAAGTCAAGTGCCTACTTTCTGAGGCAAAACTACCTAGTTTGTTTTCAGGTGAAGCATTGAATACTATTTCTCTTTTGATAACCTATCTCCATATAGAATACTATGGATATATATATATATCCCCTATAGAGTATATCTTGGAAAATTTTTGTAGCACTTTAATGTATTTGTGGCATAACCTTTTGATGAAGACATTTACCTACCTTTTTTCTTTTATATCTTTAAATATCCGATAAAATACTTTCAAATACTACTAATTTACATAAACTAACAACTAACTATAATATGTAATAAGTGTCTAAATATCAGTATTTAATCCAAATTAAACTATAACGAAAAGATAAGAAAATAAATGAAGTATCAAAGATACAAAATCACCCTAAACCTCGAGACCAACTCAAATATAGACTAGGTTGGCCAGGAATAAAGTGGGGGAGATAAGGACAAGAATATTGTAAAAACCCAAATTCTATAAATTATGAATATAGCTCAACTTACACTATTTTATTTACACTTATACACACCTCAAATAATAAAATGTTCAACACAAAACTTGTACATAACAACATATAGAAAATTATAAAAATAATAACTAACAAAATTCTTGCACAATGCATATGTACACACAGATGAAAAAGCTGCAAACAAAACTTCTTTTGTCAATATCTACTCATAAAACTCAAATTAAACCAAACTTACCTCAATTGTGTTTCAAATATCTAATAAAGATGTTTTCATTGAAAATGGAGCTAAGATGCAAAAGTCAGCTTTTTAGAGTATCATTGTACTAGGGAAACTGTACAAATAGCTGATTATTTTATTCTTTAAATTTTTACTCTTTTCATATTTTTTAAATACTTATATAAATATATTATATAAAATATATAAAATATAAACACAAGTAAAAACATTTAAAAAGACACTACATTTAAACACATAGGTATAATATACCTATATTGTGCATACATGTAATTATTTATACTTATAAATAAAATTGTAAAAATATAACAAATATATATATATGTATATATATATTTAATAATGCTTTAAATATATAAAATATGAAAAATATAATATTATGTATATAAAATAAAAATAAAAACATAATATGTAAAATACAGGTATATAAACCTATATATGTACTTGTAAATATTAACATCTCATAGATAAGGTTATAAAATAAATAAAGACCCCATAATATAGCTTATAAAAGTAGGAACTTTTCTCATGTTTTAAGTTTTATTTAACAAAATCTCTACTATTTTATTTCTTATTTTCTTTCAATTTCTTTTCTGCTTTATCCTGTTTGGTCCTACGTGGACCAATGGAGTGTGCAGGAGTGTTGATCCCTCGGTCAACATCTCCCTCGCATGGCCTACCCCTTTGATTTTTGTCAAAACCTCGAAACCCTCATCTTTGCCAAATTCCTACATCTTTTCCTCAACTCCATTCCTCTCGATTTCTTCACCAATTGTGTGCAGCACACAACCCTCCATCTCTCTATGTGCATATCTCCCACCAACCACTATTGTGTTGCATGCAATCTTGCTCACAAGATCACCATTCAACAAGCTTATAAAACAACACCTCCATATTTTGAAGTTTTGATCCATTTCTACTCACATGTGACTCCTTAATCGTTCATTTGGAAGCTCCCTAGTGATAGTAGGAGAGATCCTTGGGTTTTAGGTGTGGAGAAGGAGATGGAGGAACGAGATCCGACCATCGCCAGAGGTCCCTCCAGGTGGTTGTCGGCTCCATGGTTTCCAACGAGGTATAAGCTGTAATTTTAGGTTCTTTTGGCCACATTTTCACTTCTTATTATAAATCTAGGGTTAGTTTAGCTTGATTTCATTCCCTCTAGTGTTGAATTTTAATTACGTAGTTCGCCAGGACTAGGCTCTGGCCATCTATTCACCATAATCGACATTGTATCCAACCATCTGATGCAACCATATCGATCCTTAACATTTCTACTTCATCATTTCCACCTGTTGATTGACTTAATTTCCGCGAGGGTCTAAACATTATCCTCACTAAAAGAATAGCGAAGATAGAGTGTCGTTGAGGCGATCACTCGCGAATCCCAATTCAAACAAGAACCTACATTATATCAATAATCAGTAAATGGCAAAAATATGAAGTACACAATTGTATATCGAGTAAGCATGTACAGGTCGAACCACTGAAAGCAAACTCGATAGCCTAATAATTATTTCTAATCAAGGTAATTTATGTACACAAGTGTCCTTTTAGCCTTTATGTGGGTTTTTAGATTTTTATTAATTTTTTTGTTTTCTAATTTTCTAATTTTTCTGATTTTTAATTTCTTTTTAATTTTAATATTAAATAATATTATTTATATAAGGGTAAATAAATTGCTATGACATAACGTATATATGATATGAAGTATATGTAATAAATATACAAAAATCAGAAAATATTAATAAATATAGTCCTATATATATTATATGTTTTTGGGATTTTGAAAATATTTATAAAGTATTAAAATAATCACTAATAATATGATCTATATTTATAAAGATAGGGTATTATAATCTAAAAATAATTCAAAGTTACAGTTTAAATTTTTTTGGGTTTTTTATATTTGCTATTGTTTTTGTCATTCTCAAGTAATTTTGCTAATTTTTAGGTATTTTTAAAGTTCAAAATAGTAAAAAATAATGACTAGTTAAATAGATCGATTATTTTGGGTTTTAAAATACTAAATAAAATAAAAAATTCCCAAAACCAATTTTCATATGTAATAATATGTATATAAATAAAATTACCAAAGAAAAATTAATGTTTTTGAAATTTTCGAGAAATTTTTATAATTTTTAGATGATTTTCGAGCTTTTTAATTTTTTATCATTTTATTTTTCTATGTTTAGGGGTTTTTGGTATGGAGCTAGAAAATACTATAATAGAGAAAATATATTTTTTTGGAATTTTTCAATAAGGTTTTATAATTTTTAGATATTTTCTAAGTCAAACATGGGCAAAATGTGCTCTTTCTGATTTTTAATAAATAGGCAAAGAGTATAAAAAGCAAAAAAAAATATAATACGTGAAAAGGCCCACATTTGGGGATGTTGTCCTATTGTTCCATAAATTTTGGAGCATGGATATTTATAAAAATTAGACAAACGTGCATAAAATATAAATATGGGCAGGGACCTTTTTGCAAATATAAAAATTTTTATACGCATTCTAAAACCCTAAAACAAATTCCAAGGGCTCATGTGCAATTTATCCATGAATTTGTATATTAAATGCGACTAGCAGGGGACATTTGCAATATACAAAAAGTTCCAAGTCCTTTTTACAATCTATCCGCAAAAGTTAACACTGAATATACCAATTTTTAGACTAATTTTAAATGCAAAAACCTATAGGGATATGGTTGTAAAATACCCACCTCACGTGGGGGGCACGCTAGGTGAGCTGGTATGGTTATGTATGAAAATACTTAAAAAGGAAAGGGGGGTTCATGCAAAATTTCCACAACTATTTATACTTTAGACTGAAATTTAAATACAAAATAAAATTATACAAAATTGCAAGAGATTATGTGAAATTTACCCTATAACTGTGCGCCAACGGATGGATATAGATTTACCATGTAGGCTCCCACTTAACTTGATCAACGACAGGGGGCGAGGCACCGGTTCATCTGATATGAATGACAAGATTAGATCTTGGCCTCTCTGAAGATTCGACGGCTCTGGAGGGATGAGGAAGCATAGGGAAGAACACATCCATATTCCTCCTTTGATCATGCATTTCTCCTCGTTCCGGTCACCTGAGCTTCCTGGAACCATCTCAAGAAGGTCCGAGCCTCGCTGGGGAGAGGCCTTGAACTCAAGGAAGAATGGGGCACCTAGGAACCTACTTCTTTTGTGGAATTGACCTAACAAGGCTCTCTGGCATCACATACCTGTAGAGGAAAACTCGGGGGCTCGAGGCGAGTCACCTTGAGCTAAAATGAAGTTGCTACGCAAAGGGAATGAATGAGATGGAGGAGCTCTGACGAGAGGTGACGGAGGAACTCCGATTCGGTGATCCTCAAAGGACGAGGTTGGGGCGATGCTGGGAAAATATGCAGCAGGTGGTGGGGAATGAAATGGGAATGATGGATGGGTCGGAACGAGCATGATTGACAGTGAAACATGGCTGGAGAAGTGAGCTCCAACGATCCAAATTTTGGATTTTACACTAAATTAAGGATCTACGTACGAAATAAATGACATGAATAAACTAACACTAACTAAATCTATCTAAAAATGAAGAAAATGCACAGTTCGAAGTTGGTTTTCACCAAGGAGAAAAGACCTCGTCGGAGCGACTCCTTGGTCCACCGCCTCTCCTCCTAGCATCACCCCAGCCTCGAGGGATGCTCTCTCTATCACTGGTAATTCACCCATACAAAGCGAGGGGAATTAGGGCTCGAAGAAGGATCAAATTGGGATAGGAGAATTGAGGTTCTTATTTATAGACATGATGAGGGGGCTTGTTGCGGATCAAATGGAGGTCGATTCGAAGGAAATTTATTGATGGGATCTAAAGATCATGTGTAAATCACGAAGATCCCATATGCAATTCTTGTTTAAAGCTCAACGTGACTCGATCTTCGATCGCAAGGAGAAATGGTGAGAAATGGGCGGCTTGAGGCTTAACAAAGTTCAGAGGCTCCAAAGTACCAACTGACCTGGATCAATGAATGAATGGCTTTGGTTGGTTCACGTGGACCAACCGAAAAAATGCAAGGCAAAAATGACTTGTAAAAGGAATAATAATTAGTAAATGAATTTATTAATTTTATGTTTTAAAATAAAAAATGTTTATTATTTTTAGTAGTATTTTACTTCCTTTTTATTTATTTTTACCAGGCTATTTATTATAATTTTATATTTACATGTATAGTTATAAGTATATTTACCTATATGTGCATTTTATTTTATTTTGTATTTTATTATTTATTACTTTATTATTTTATACACTTCATTTATGTATTTATGACTTATTTGGATTTGTACAAATAATTTTTTTATTTTTCTGATTTCATTTATACACTTAATTAATTATAGATTATATAGGCTTAAGTATAGGTATTTCATCGATATATTTCATATACTTATTTATTTTAGTTTTTTAATGGTTTTATTTTATTATATTTATGTACATAAAATATAAATAATCAATATGAAAACAAAAAAATAAAAAAATAAAAAAATAAATAAAATGAATATTGTATTCAAGTATATAATACAATATGGTCCAAAACCTACCTTTTGAATCTTAATTTAAATCAAATGAAACGACCTTATTAAATAACTAATAAAAAGTTATATACAATTAAAAGTGATTTTGGTGCGTTTTGAGTACATATGGATAAGATATGAGTCAGTGAAATTTGGGTTTTGGCCTTTTATCCGGTTTGGACAATGAACACTGTATATTATTTTGATGTGAAATCAATTTTGTATTTTTCTTTGTATTTTTATCTACAACTTTCATGTACAAAGTTTATTAATTTGAATATGAATAATAAAGAATAAAATAGGTCCCAAAAATGTACTATTGAAGAATAAATAATTGGTGTTTTTATTGTGTTTTTCACACTTATTTCCCCTATTTTATTTCTTGTTGACCTAGTGATCATGATGTCTAGGTCTCAGGGTTTAGGTTTATAGAATACCTTTGGAATTTTATTTCTTTTCTTTTCTGACCTTTATTCTTTAATTTTATCTTAAAACCATGCATTTTATACAATATTTATACAATATATAATGAATGTTAATTTAGGCAAAATAATGATATTTATATGCATTTAGCTCGGGAATGAAGGCCAAAATGAAAGAATAAAGGTGATGAAATGGAGATTCATCAACCCATATACTTGCCTTTGCCAGTCCCTGGCAAAAACTTATTCTTAATAAGTGCAAAAAAGAAAATGAAGAAAAGAAAAAGAAAGATCTTGGATTGATTTCAATTTTTAAACTCGTCCTCATAAAATCAAAGTTTGGATCTCAGTCGAACCATTGGACGTTAAGATTGGTCGGAACCTTGTGTGGGAACCGAATTTGAAATGCAACATCCTCTGAGATCAACAAAACTCTACCCAAGTCTCCTCAATAGCTAGATCAGAATAAGCAAACTCGTACACAAATCCTTGTGACTATGAAGCTATCTTGTACAATGTGTGTAATATATAGCTCCTTGACTGAAGTGGTAAAAGTTCGTCTTCTCCAACATGGTGACCCTAGTTCCCCAATACAATAACTCTTTCCTTGAGAAGCGGGGGTATTCCCTTCTAAGTTCAAGTAAAACCAGCTCAAGAAGAGGAGGTAGAAAGAAGAATGGATGGTAGCTAGTGTAGCTAGCTATCCTAGGATGCTTGACTAATGTAGCCAAGTCATCGGGCTGCATAATTACATATAATTGACCTTGAAGCTCAAGCTTGCTTATGGGCCATATAAATACATACATACTCCAGCAGGCATTTTATTTTCATTCAGGCATGTAAACTTTTTTTGGAATTTTTATTTCATTTTTTTAATACTATACACCACAACATTTACATATAGACTTTTCTTGATGAGCTAGTAGACTATCTCTCTTTTGAAGCATTATTGCAAATCACAACTTCTGTCATTAGACCTCATGTCTAATAGATCAAGTTGGTGCACAATGGTCACATATATGCGACTTCTGATATTTCCATTTGGCTTGTATCTCATGCCGGCAAATCCAGCCATCTACTATTTCAACTGAGGTGAGCAAAGTATGAAGTGCAGGTGTGCAAGTTAGGTCATTATCAACAAGAGTCACACGTGTGTACTGAGATATTCTACTTAGGCAGTCAAGACGACACTAAACCAAGTCTCGTGTTCTCAAAGAATAAAGTTTAGCAGACATGAAGTTCCGCAATTCCAGTTCCAATAAGGTTCCTGTTATTAAGTAGATTTAAGATCCAACCAAGATCCAATCTTCGTATTTTACTTAGAATAGTTCAATTGTCAACAACAATCTGAAAAATGCAAATGCTATGTACAAAGAAAGGAAAATGTTTTTGTGATGCAATTTTCTAGTTTTGAACTTTTTATGGAGTTTTGAAGAAGTCTTGCAAATTTTTATGCAGGTTTTGAAAATATTTTGCAAGTATTTTGAGGATTAATGAAACAACAAGTTTTTAAGAAAATAAATATGTGCAGATATTTACACAGGATTGCTTGTTTGGTATTTACAAGAGGTGGGGTTTAAAAATTTACACCAATTGGATATACATGGTTTGTAGAGGGTCTTTATTTGCTAGAATTATTTTCCTAGTTTTCAAAATAATTTGAAAACATTTTTGCAAACATTTTGAAAACTTTATTTGCAAACTAATTTCACAAATAAGTTTTTTACAAACATTTACAATATTTGAAAATCATTTTGCAAATATTTTTCAAACAGTATATATAGATTTTTCAAAATATTTTTGCAACCATTTTTCCAAACAATTTGCAAATAGATTTTCAAAACATTTTATTTTAAATAGAGAAAAGAATTTTTTACAAATAAAACATTTTTAATATGTTAAACATATTTTACAAAACATTTTCCAAATAGTTTTCAAAGAAATTTTCCAACCATTTTGCAAAATTTTTAACCTGATTTATTAGTCAGTATATACAAGGAATTTTAATGAATTTTATACAAGTGTGTTCTTTTGATTGTATTTCGGCCATATTTATTGAAAATACAAAAGTAAGAGTTATGGCTAAAGTGTATACAACGTATATACAACCCCCCTATACTTAGCTTGAGCTATGTCCTCATAGATCAGAGAGAAAATTAAAGACGTAAGTCGTACTAAGCATAGAAAAGCATATACTACAACGACTAAAGAATAAAGAATCAATGAATGAGAAGTCAACTGTCCCCCATACTTAGGATATAGTAGATTGTATCTACATGCATGGAGGGTCAAGGGTGGGAATGAACAGATTAGCGACTTGTCCTGTCCCCCCTATACTTAGGGTAAAATATCCTTAAGTATAGTTTGGAATATTAATAAGAGAAGAGACAAGTCTGGGATCAAAGAATTAACAGCGGGACTCACTCATCCCCCCTATACTTAGGATGAATAATATCCAAAGTATAGTGGTGATGACTGACAGGAATGAAAGAAATGAAATAAATAGAAGAAAATAACAGAAGAAAAGAAGAAATGAAGAAAACTAAAGAAAGAGTTGTATAGGAGCATTATCTAAATCTTTGGATGCTGCAAGAGTTGTGGATGATGCAATGTTGAAGATCACTTGGACTTAGTCAACAACGACTAGGAAAGTATCATGCTCAAGGTACGGCTTCAGTAAATGACCATTGAGATGAAAGGTTGTGCATCAGATGACAACTCTGATATCAAAATGCTTCTGTTGTCACACACTTCTTTCACTCTGAATGGACTTGTACATTTACTCTTCAATTTGCCCGGGAATATCATTAACTTTGTGTCGAATAACCATACTTTCTACCCAGCCTTGAGGGTCTTTCGTATGATGTGTTGGTCATGTAAACATTAAACCTTGTCCTCGTCCATCAAGTTTTTAGTAAACGCATATTCTTGGAATTCCAAGAGTCTGTTCAGATCCACTTTCCTTTCTTTACCACCTTTCTATGAGTCCAAATTGCATATGTTGACTACCCAAAGTGATTTATGAATTATCTCAATGGGAAGATGGCATGATTTTCCATATACAAGACGATAGAACGACATGCCCAAGGGAGACTTGTAGGTGGTCTTGTATGCCCAAAGGACGGAGTACAAGAGTTGGGACCAAATCTTTCTGTCCGGCCTCACAAGCTTATGCACGATCATCTTGATTTCTCTGTTTGATAGCTCTGCCATGACATTAGTCTAAGGATGATATGGAGAAGCGACTTGGTGCTCGATGTTGTACTCCTTCATTAATTTCTTGACCTCTTCATTTATGAAGTGACTACCCTCGCTTGATATCAGAATATTTGGTATCTCAAATCGTGAAATTAAGTTCTGTCTTTGAAATTGACAAACTGTACGGCTATCAACAACTGGGGAGAGAATAGCTTCAAATCGACAACTCACATAATCAACGTTAAGAAGGATGTGCTCAAATCCGTGACTGTTGGGAAAGGGTCCCATGAAATCGAATCCCCAAGCATTGAATACATATGAAATTTGAATGAATTTCAGGGGCATCAAGTCTTTCGTTGTATAGGTTCCTCCCATTTTCTGACAGTAAACACAACCTTTGACATGTGTTGCTGCATCCTTGAATAGTAGAGGTCACCAGAGGCCACATTGCAATACTTTTACTATCGTTCTGTCTCTAGAATGGTGTCCACTAGATTTGAGTGAGTGACAATGCTCGAGGACACTATGATGCTCCTCCTGATAAATTCACCGACACCAAATACAATCTGCTCCTTCCTTGAATAAGAGCGAGACTTCCCATTGGTAGAAATGGATTGTGGACAAGAACTTGTCATTCTTGATCTTCGTCCAATTTTTGTGGGACTACACCCGACAAGATGTAGTTCACAATATCAACATACAAAGGGAGAGAATCCACGAGGAGAATCGACTCGTCAAGAAAGGTGTCTGTGATGGGTGCACTACTCAGTGGAGGTGCCTTATGCTCAATTCTGGAGAGGTGATATGCTACCACATTTTGAACTCCAGGTTTACCTTTACTTTCCATGTCAAACTCCTCGAGGAGAAAAATATTTCTGATCAATCTGGGCTTTACATCCTTCTTTTGCTTTAAGTACCAAATAGTGGAGTGGTAAGTGTAAATTGCGACTCTATATCCAAGAAGATAAGATCTGAACATCTCAAGGGCAAAAACCACAACTAACAACTTTTCCTTTGTAATAGTATAATTTTTGTGTGCTTCATCTAATGTCTTGCTAGCATAGTGAATGGTATAGGGTACTTTGTCTTTTCTTTGTCCTAACACAACCCCAACTACAAAGTCTATGCATTCGTCATGATCTCAAATGGTAGAGATCAATCTAATGGCAGTAGGATGGGATCTTGAGTGATTACCTCCTTTAGTTGATTAAAAGAAAGGAGAACATGTTGATCAACATTAAACTCAGTCTCCTTGCACAGTAATTAAGTTAGAGGTTGGGCAATGCGGTTGGAATATCTGATGAATCTTTTGTAGAGTCCCACATGCCCTAGAAATGACCTCACATTTCTGACATTATGAGGTGGCTCTAGCTTGGCGATGACATCCACCTTTGCTTGGTCGACTTCCATGCGATGCTTGGAAATGACGTGACCCAACACAATTCCTTCCATGGCCATAAAGTGGCTCTTTTCCCAAGACATTACGAATTGACTTCTTAGCATTTTTGAAGTACTCTGTCTAGGAATTGAAGACAATAATTTAAGTTGTCACCATAGATGGAGAAGTCATCCATGAACACCTCTAGAAAACTGCCAACCACATCGACAAAGATTGCAAGCATACACCTCTTGAATGTGGCAGGTACAATGGACAGAACAAAGGGCTTTCTCCTGAAAGCATATGTGCTAAATGAGAATGTGAAGGTAGTCTTCTATTGGTCCTCTTTGGAGATTACCACTTGGTTGTACCCAGAATACCCATCCAAAAAGCATAAGAACTCCTTGCCAACCAATCTTTCTATAACTTGATCAATGAATTTCAAGGGGATGTAGTCCTTCTTTGTTGCAACATTGAGGCTACGATAATCAATACACACATATCATGATGTTGGTACCTGAGTAGAAATCCCCTCTCCTCTTTCTTTGGAACTACATGTAAGGGGCTCACCATTTAGAATGGGAGATGGGGCAAATGAACCCTGCATCAAACCACTTCATGATCTCCTTCATTACGACATCCCTAAAAAACCCAGATTTACCCTCATTAACTATGTGGAATTAATGTTAATTTTCGTTGCACGTGGCAATTCAAATTATTAAAAAAACTGCTAAATTAATTATTCAATTAAAGCGAGCAGTCAATTTATTTTTCTACTTGGGAAGTCCAAGGTCAAACTCAAGGAGGCAGTTCTCTCCTTAGGTTGATTATTAAGCGATCTAGAGGTTAGGTTTCCGGGGAATTTTTGTATTTTTTATGTAATTTAATGAATGAAATGTAAATTTAGCAATGTTCGGGGACTAAGATGTAATTTTTATTCAAATGATGTCCAAAAATTATGAAACATAGCCAGAAGATAAATAATGATTAAATTAAGCTATTGATTTTTTTGGATTTTCTAATATAATATGAATTAATTACAAATAAAATATGCATACTAGGTGATTTTGAGAAAATTAATTTTAATAAATGTCAAACCATTTTTATTATCAGTTGAGTCTATTGAGAGCAATCCAGGAAAAATTCTAAACCCTAAAAATAATGAGTTTTCAGTTTATTAAAAATCATCCAATGATCACCATTCATTTTATTCTGACCTTTATATGCATGTAAATAACATGAAATGGAACACAATGAAATCTACTAATGTGATTTTTTGGGAATTTTTGGAGCAATAAAGAATGTAATATCTATTAAAGAGCACACAATGGGCAAAATATGTGATTTTTCACTTAAATATTTATATTAAACAAACCATGGCTCCTAAAAATTCAAACAAACACCCATAAAGATAGAGCATCATGTGTTCTACAAATATGTTATTTTTAAAATGATAAAACGATGCGAAGTGAAGGATCAAATAAATATGCAAACAAAAGGGTGTATATGCAAAACAAAAAAGTAAAATAAAACTTAATGAAGTGAATAGGGATTAAGATTAAGATACCTAGACATGGAGGTGGTCTTATGCAATTTCTCCACTAGGGCATGTACATGGCACATGCCTGCTTGAGAGGCAGGGATGCTTGACCTATTTGCTGAAAAGTGGAGGTCCTCTAGTGCAATTTCTCGACCAGGGCATGTGCAAAGCACGTTCCTGCTTGAGAAGGGTATGTGTGTGCTTCTCCAGAAGATAGGGGAGCTCGGGCGCAATATTTCCCCACCTTGTGTACAAAGCACATGTAGGGGGGATTAACGGGCAACTGGCGAGGGCGGTGGTCGAAGCGGGCACAGCTCGAGGGACTCGAGCGATGGAAGTGAAGGGGACACTCGCGGACAGAGCAGGCTGGCTGTAGGTTGTTGAAGCGGTCGAGGGCGGTGAAGGGCTGAGGAGCTCAGTGGAGGAGCTCAGGGACGTCTTGGAGAAGAGGCATGGCAAATGAGAGTGGAGTGCTAGCGGTGAGCGTAGCGGTCAGTGGCGTGATGTCATAGTGGCTGCTAATGGATGAACGGTGGCGGCACATAGGTGCAGTTGAATCGAGGTCTTAGGCTTATAAGGATGCTGCAACGAGGTGGCGAGGATCTGCGAGCGGAGTGCGAGTGGTCGTGGCGAGGTGATGGCCACTGAGATGAGTGCGATCATGGGCTGAAGCGGTGGTGTTGCCGGGCGGGGGTAGCAGAATGATGGTTGGCGAGGTTGGTGTGAGACGAAGGAATGAAGGTGGAGGTGGTGGCCCGAGGATCGAAGTTGGTTGGTTAAGAGAAACATGAACGAAGAAGAAGCAAAGGAGGAGGGGGAAAGAAGGAATAAAGGGAAAGAGGAAGAAAAGTAAAGGGAGAAGGGAGGAGAGAATACCTTGAAAACAGTGGAATCGAGTCACCTGGGACTAGAGGTACATCACCTCTGGTTGTCGCTCGACACCTCGACGGAGTTCGAAGCTCGGCAACACAACAAATTGGGCTGCAACAAGGCTTGATGGAGCCTTGGATCACGCCTGGAGTGCAGGAGGATCATCGCTATACTTTGAGGCACCTCAGCTATCACCTGTGGTGGGTAGGGGCTCACTCCTCTCCATGAAATGACGGATGGCAAGGACGGGGACGGGCGATGCCCTTTTATGGTTGGCGAAGCTGGAGGTGGGCGAAGTGGGAGGGGTGCGCATGTCCTAGGGAGATGGCTAGGAGCAGTTGCAGGGAAGGTGGTTGTGGGGAGATGCAGGAATGTCCATCACGGAGCCATTGAGAGACTCGCCCTCTCTCTCTTATGGCCGTCCATCATGGAGCCATTGAGAGACTCGCCTTCGCCGTAGCATCGTCGATATGCTGCCGGAGTATTTGCTCGTGGATCTCCGTCTCCTTCAATGTGCCTTTCTCGTGAAGAAGACGTTGGATCTCGTGTGACGATATCAGGAAATTCGTCGCTTGGATCATCAACATGGATTGCGAGAAGGATGCATCTCATCAACGTGCTCGTAAGCGTCTCCTCCGTCGGATCGGACTTGAGACGGGTGGTCTCTTAGTTTAGAGAATCGATCGCAACCATGCTTCAAGACGTAAACCTTATACCTAATTGTGGTTTAGATGAAACGATCTGAGAAAGGTTCTTGGATCATGTGGTTTTATCATTTGAAAATTTTTAAATTCTGCTGCCCGGAGCAACTAGTGCGACTAGTCGCTCCCGATCGCATTCGATGCGATGCACACGCTTCCATGATACGCTTGAAGATCTCCCCATCTCCTTCAAGTGATATCAGAGCCAGTTTTACGGTGGTCTTGGATATGATCCATGAACCTACGAAAGTTTGGGCTCGTTTGGGTTCGTGAAGATTTTAGCTTTTCAATTTTTGCAGTCATGTCTTGTGATAATTTCTCGGCCCTGTTTAAAATATTGAAACATGAATTTATCACTTAGATACTGTTCCCCATTAAACAAGGAAAATGTGAAATTTGAGTTTGCACAATTTGGATTCTGTTTGCTCAAGATATGATCGTTTTATTGACCATATGTCCACTGTTTCGGGGATGGCGATTAGAGACGTAATTAAGATGTTAATTACGGTTTTAAAACGATTGCAAATGCGTGTTTATCACGTAGTTTATGTTTTAAATCAAATTATAAACCTCTGGAAATTGATTTTGCTTAATTTGGATTTAAAATGAATGAGATATGCTAATTTTAGTTAGTGAGGGTCACTGCTGGAAATTGCATGCTTATCTTGAAACCTCGTTATTATCGTTTAAGAAATTTGCGAAATTAATAGTTAATTTCCTGGAATAATTGTAGATAATATTTGAGAAATATTAGAACAATAATTCTTCCCTTAAATGACATGGCCTCAACCAATAAATGATTAGATTAGATCTAGATCACCAATTGGTTACTTGATACATTTTCATCAAACTTGTTACTTAAATAGGTTTTGGGAATTTGTCTAGCAAATTTCCTTATAATCAAAATGGTTTTGATTATTACTATATGGTATAATTTTGATTGAAAGACCGATGATCATCTCAAGTACAAAGTGATTGACTCAGCATTGTTTTTTCCCGAGGCAGATATGGTGTCTAGTCGGGGAGCGTTGGAGTAGCAGGTTGCACCGTGTATGGTCTGTCCCACTCCTGCAGGTACTGGCCATGACAGCGGGCATGGAATGAATGATGTCTGAGAGATCATGATGTATTTTCTAATTATTAAAATTCGAATAATACTTACTTTGAGATAATACCATATATTCAAGTAACAATCAAGTTTGTTGATTGAATTGGACTGATAATTGATTTAATATGATTAAATTAATTATATCCAATTAAAACGCTCTATTATGAATAAAGTTGTTATTTCCCTTGGAAGAATTAATCATAATGAATATGATTCATAATGATTAATTAGAATCTGAATATGAGGTGGAGGATCACATATGACATCCATGGTCTCCCGTCAAGGCGAAGGGTTCCGTCGCCAGATATTGTATGTAGGAGATGTCTGTCCAAAGTGACAACACCTGCATACAATCCATTTGGATCAGGCTCTTCGCTTCTGAAAAGAGTAAGGACGTATGCGTAGTGACCCCAGTATCGGGTCCTCATATTATTGGGGCGATATTGGATTGCGCATAGCGAGTTGTATTCCTGTTGACGGTTTGTTAAATTAATGACGAGTCAACATCACCTTAGAGGTGGTGGGCCCGGGTGTTAAAGACCGAATTGGGAGATGCAAGTTGGACATGCAAGGCGGAATCTGTTCCCGCTTCTTTTTATCCGAGTTACATGTTCTCATATTATTGGGATGTGACAAAGATAAGGAAGGAGATCCCAGATCTTGCTTGAGATATAATGGTAAGTATATCTCTTACAATGAAATTGATTAAGGGAATGAACTTTCAGTGTTGACATGGCAAGACAACTATGATATAAAATTCTTAAATGAAAGTAAAATGTGTATATATATTTATATATTTATGCAAATTCTTATTTCAGATAATCCTCATTAAAACCCACTCAGTACTATACTCAGTAATAACCAGTAAAATATCATGGATTGGATCCATGACAGAGATATTGTACTTGCAATTGGACACATAATGTATGTGGTAGCAATGTGCAAGTTTCCTCATAATAATGAGGAATAACAATTAAATAGATAATAGGACTACAACCCTAGGGTTTATGTGTCTCTATAATCTTGATCTCTCCTCGAATGTACTTTGGATGTGACATGTTGATGATGATCGTGATTGTCAATTAATCCTTATAAAATTCTAAGAAGATCTTCTGGCATACATATGTGCTCTTGACATTTAATCACGAATGACATGGTTCATTGCATTATGCAGAATGGTGTCTCTACAAGAGATGAAGTATTCAAATTGTTTGAATACCTACACGAACCTAAGTCTTTGAGAGTTAAGATGTATGTAGATATGATGAGTGTCATCATCCTACTATCTATACTCTAGTCATTCATGAAGCTCCATAATATTCATATTGTATGAATTAAATTAAGCTTGTATAAATATCGAAATACTCTTATATTGAAATCTTTTGAATTCAAAATAAGAGATCCTTTGTCGTAAGCAATGGTTGTTTAGGGATGAAAGGAGTGCAGTGGAAGCATGGGTCGGACCCAGGTTAGAAGGAAAGTCAAAGAGTTTACTGCACTTCTATGGTTTCCACACACATATGACATCCAAAGGGTTGGATGAATGCCAATACTGCAATGAGCCGATGTATTGATATTATGACTATCAAGTCTGTCTAGAATCTATAGAGGACTCGGATAGTGCATCGAAATAATTTACATCTACATATAATCATTGAAATTGACTTTCTTATTTGATAAGATGAAAGTCTAATAATTGTATCTCATTATTCTACTAACACTTGCAATTGGTTGCATATGTTTTAGAAGACTAGGAAATTTGATCTTAAGGTTTAATAGTTATCAACATGGATGTTCATGCAATTGTTGCAATAATCTCTTTTGGATAAATAGACTTCATATTTTCAATGGGAGAGCCCTTAGTCTTAGAGAATGTCTCTATGACCTAGATATTATAATACACTCATAGTTTATTTCTAAATGTTGGAAATAGACATGAATTCTGGAATAGAACTATCATAAAGAGTTATGATGGATATATTTCAGATAGTATTCTGATATCTAGAGGACTCTACTAAATTAGAAAATTAATGAATGGTTCATTAACATTTCTAATACTGAAAATTAAACCTTATAAGATCAATAGGAGGATGAAGATCATTTGACAATGATCTAGCATCAAACCTTGGGCATATGTCTGTTGATGAGATCAATAGACTAGTAAGAGATGAACCTTAGAATGTCTAAAATCTCAAATCTTACATACTTTTGAATATTGTATTCAAAGTAAAAATGTCCAATACATCCTTCTCCGAGAATGGTGTAAAGATATTCAGGATCTGATACATATTGATGTATGAGGACATATGTATCATAATGAACATTGATGATATGTGATATCATTTAATGATTATTTGTGATATGAGATATCTTCCCTTCACCTTAGAAAGCTTTGAAATGTTCAAATATTTCACAGTTTTGGTTTAGAACCAAAGTTTGAAGGAAGATGAAATGAATTTGATCTAACCTAGGTAGCATGTACCTGTTAGATGAATTCAAGGAATACCTTATGGAGTAATATCATTCCTATCTCAATCCTCCTAATACACCTTAACTCAATAGAGTTATAGGGAGATACAATTGATCATGTGTGACATGATTTGATCAATGATTAATATTAGCATAATTACCTCTTAGTTTCCAAGGTATATATGTAGTAGAGACTACAATATATATCCATATAAGGTTCCTTGCTGGTAAACTGGAATCTAGCACTAGAGAGTGCTACTTCATTAGGAAAATAAAGGATGGTATTGGATACCTACTTTATGACATTGAGATTCTTAAAAGATCTCATCTCTAAGGATGTGATTCTTAGAGGATGTCTCTTTTGAGAATCAAGATGAAAATGAAGTGAAGGAACTCATTGAATCTTGAGAAAATAATGAGGCTCCTGAAATCGGAAACTTAAAGGACAATTAAGACGAAACACTAATACCTCTTCAAATGAGTTTGAGGATGGATTCCATGTGTCAGAGAAATCTGACAATGATCAAACTTCATATGATGAAGCTTCTGAAGATCGTGTCATGGAAAGATGGATGTTAGCAATCAAGTTTGTAGTAGAATTCATATACAAGTGTTATATATGGACCCTCGAGGATCCACCTATATGGGTAAGACCCGTTAAGGTGTAAATGGATCTTCAAGAGAAAAAGGGAACCTGATGAGAGGTAGAGACCTTCAAAGCACAGCTCGTAGCCACGAGTTACACAATGAATAGAAGACATCGCTTGTGATGAGACTTGCTTTTCAGTGACCTTGCTTAAATCCATCAAAATATTGCTAACTATATCTACACAACTTGACTTTGACATCTTCGAGATATGAGTCAAGATTTCATTCCTCTATGAATACCTCTACAAGGATATTCACATGAAGTATCTCCAGGGCATCATGGTTGAGGAAAGTAAGGTGTGCAAGCTGAAGAACTCCATCTATGGACTCAAATAAGCTTCTTGTAGTTGGAACATAAGATTTAATGAAATTATAAATGTTATGATTTCAGATAGAATCTTGATGAACCATGTGAAGCTTAGTGGGAGTGCCATTGTGTTCATCGTGCTAAATGTAGATAATATCCTAATCATTTGGAATGATATAAGGATGATTATAATAAGTGTTTTATAATATGGTTGTTCCATACCTCGAGATATGATCTCAAGGATACCTCTAAGATCTTAGTTCTGAAGTTGTTCAGAAGTAAAGAGGGTATTGGGACTGTCACATTAATGGTACACCTTGGACATTTTCATTTTCTTGAAAATTCCAAGAAAGGCATCCTTCCCTTAAGTATAGTACTGACCTATCTAAAGGGATAACACCTCAAAGAGTTGAGGAAGTGAATGCTAGAACTGCTTTCCCTTGTGCATCAGTTACGAGAAGCTGAGTGTATGCTAGATGTGTACAAAAGTTAGATATCTACCACGCAGTGGGAGTAGTAAATGTTACCAATCCTACTAAGGAGACAAAACATTTGATTGTAGTAATAACTATATCTTCAAAGATGAAAAGATTTTTGAGATAGTGATCTCAAAGTCTTATCTTCAAGAACTTAAGACTTTATAGATAGTGATCTAAAGGGTCTTAATTATGGATACCTTAGGAGATAGAGATCTCCAGGAATAAGGGTATTCTGATAAGGATTATGGACATGTTGGTTAAAACAATTATTAAGCTATAGTATCAAGGACATTATGACTGACAAGTAATATTGGTTGCATAAGATGCAACATTCACATTGGATGCAAGCACTGTTACTAAGGGATATGCAAGTGTCATAAAAGGACTTGGCATAGTCTCCCGGGAACAGAGTGACTGATCAACTTACCTAACTTTTTTTCTAAACAGCCTATGATTGTCACATGAGTGCAAATTTAAATGACTATCTCATTAATGGCACTTTGGGCTAGTGGAAGTTTGTTGGACGTGCGAGCCCACGACGAGCCATTATGCAATAAACGTTATTGCAAATATCATTCCCTGATCTGAAATGAAGAATAACTAATTTGCATAATAGGTCCCTTAGTACAATTGGGGTTATGTACCATGGCCATCTTGATGATCATACAACTGTTGATTCAATTATTGAATCATAGAGGCTGGTGCTTGGATGAATATCTAAAGAGTTAGATTGAGGACTCATCAAGTACCGTCAAATGATTATTAAGAGATGATCTCCAGCCTGAGTAGGAGATGGCAATCCTTTCTCACTTGGGGTATATCTGACTGACCTCTTGATGTAGGTCCTCTGCATGGGAATAGAGATTCGGAGGTGTCAGATTAGTTAGGTCAAAGAGTTGACTTAATGAGATCGAGATAACCAAAGTCCTATGTCGTATGTTGTCACGATATAGGCACGCATCATTTGACCAGAGATAGATATGCTACTATATGTCTGAGTATGTACATTTGGCAGACCAATAGGTTGATGACCTAATCAAGGTCTATACACCAGCGTGCTGGTGTGCATATAAGGACATACGAGTAATACGATCTCTCAAAGGGATCATACAAGTTCATCACTGAACCAGGAGACATGAGCTCACTCATGAGATATTGGGAAGAATCAAATTCCATGCACGGTCGTCTCACTTTGGAAGCTTGACTGAATTTGTAGGTTTGATATATACTTTCTGAAAAGTATATGATCAACACATGGACATGATATATGCTTTTGGAGAGTATATGATTGATACCGACTCCCAATGATCGAATGAGAAACTTGATGATAAAACTCTGAAGTAGAAAGTGTAAAATTGATCTTATACATCGGGTTTATTCTGGGTCTTCTAGTATGCAGGATGTACAGGTATTTGGAATGGATGAGGGTGATGTGATCATAAACGATTGTATAACCATGACGCTACCATTCTGAGGGAGTGATGAAACATGTAAGGATTTTAGTGGCTCCTCTCATAGATAAGTAATATGATCTTAGTCTAAGTGTTGGACATTGATCTGAATGTGATTCAAATGTAATGAGAAGATAAGATTTGCGGTCCTGATTTAATCAAGCATCTATGGGAGGTCCGCAAGATCTGGATTTGAGATTTGATCTCAACATCCATGTCACTATACGTGGAACAATACAATCGCCATGTCCTTATCACCAAGAATCCACGGAGAAAGTGCATTATCCTTGAAAGAGTTCATGGATAATTTCATTGTTGATATATGTATCCGAGCATTGAGAAAATGTATATTTAAATGTGATTTAACTATTATGAATAATATGAATATGATAAATATTCTAAGGAGAGTTATATGAGATAATTAAATGGGATTTAATTATCAAATCTGTGAATAATGTGAATGTGATTCATATTATTTGGGCACATGAGAATTGAGATCCAAGATGATTAAATATGATTTAATTATCATGGATAAAAATAATGTGGATAGCACTATCCATATTATTCATGTATATTATAAATGTGATTTATAATATATTAAAGGGAGCATATTATGATTTTTATTTATTGAATAATTGTTAATGTTAATTGGATTAACATTGAATGATTAATTGAAAATATAATTACATTTTATTTCGGGTTGTGAATGGGATTCACGTTATTTCAATGGATTGATTGAATTTTTTCACAAAATAATTGTGAAATATTTTTGTGGAAAATATTTACAACAATTGTTGTTGTAAGTCTTGGAGATCTCATGAGATAATGACATCTCATGAGTTTTTGAGGAGATAGACTCATTCTATCTCATTATCTCCAAGACCAGTCAAAGTGATTTAAATTGGAATTAATTATGTTGATTTATCAATATAAATTAATTCAAATTAAATCAATTGTTGTTGCATTTTTACAACAACATCTTAGCCATTGAAATATACACAAATCAATCTCAACCATTGATTGTGTGTTGTCCATGGATTGAGATCCATGGACTCCCAAAACCCTATATAAGAAGAGGCATCCCTTGCTCTTTGACATAGGTTGTTTCCGACAACTACGAATGCTCTCTTCCTTTCTCTCTACACGTCATGCGCCTCTCTCCCTCTCTCTCTTATGGTCGTCCATCATGGAGCCATTAAGAGACTCGCCTTCGCCGTAACATCATCGATATGCTGCCAGAGTAGTTGCTCGTGGATCTCCGTCTCCTTCGATTTGCCTCGCTCGTGAAGAAGACGTCAGATCTTGTGTGACGATATCAGGAGATTCATCGCTTGGATCATCATCGTGGATTGCGAGAAGGACGCGTCTTATCAACGCGCTCGTAAGCGTCTCCTCCGTCGGATTGGACTTGAGACGAGTGATCTCTTGGTATAGAGAATCGATTGCAACCACGCTTCAAGAGGTAAACCTTTTACCTAATTGTGGTTTATATGAAACGATCCGAGAAAGGTTCTTGGATCATGTGGTTTCATCATTTAAAAATTTTTAAATTCCGCTGCCTGGAGAAACTAGTGCGACTAGTCGCTCCCGATCGCATTCAATGCGATGCACATGCTTCCATGATACGCTTGAGGATCTCCCCATATCCTTCAATGGGTACTCATGTTGCGATATCTACCCCCTCATTGGTGACCATCTGAATTCCCGACTTCTTCAGGACAACATGAAGCAGGGCCACCCACTTGAAGCCAAATATATGGTATATAAACCCCGCCATGCACCATTTCTCAATTTCATTATTCACTGCTTCACGTAGTTTGGGGTTAAGTCTCTTCTGGAACTCACGCGAAGGTCTCACATTATCCTCAGTAAAAATGTGGTGCGAGCAGAGAGCAGGATTGATCCCCACGAGATTTGACACTATCAAGCATATTGCTTTGCGGTTCATCTCTAAGACCTCTAACAACCTAGACTCTTGTTCCAAAGTCAAGTCCAAGCTAATGATAACAAGATATCTCTCTTTGGGTCGCGCAAGAAAGGTGTACTTCAATGTCGGTGGCAATGATTTTAGTTCTAGCAATGTGTTGTCATCAAGCAATTCTGGATGAGCTGAATCTGAATTTGGCAGCATGTTGCATGAAAGTGGGCTCAACTGTGTAGTACTCACCACCATCTTAGAAGTATGAGGAGTCAGATCGCCAAGGAAACGTGGTAATTCGTCCAAATCCGTGTCCAACTCATCATCTGTGTCCCATGATTGTTCCGAAGGGGATGGAATGATAGATCTTAATGGATCTCTACGTCGTCATGGGAATAGGTAGATGCATCTCTCACAAGATCAGGCAACAACTAGCAAACTGCATCATGCACTATGTCCTTTCCAGATGAAAGGGTCACACTCAACCCTAATGAACTTGTCTCCAAATCCCAATGGTGCTAATCATTCTGCAATCTGCCTCAGAAGACGAGTACGTTGTACTACTCTCTAAATTGAATCACTGCCATTTTGTCTGTTTCATCTCAAGGTTCACATCTTCACTTGGAGAACAGAACTTCATCATTCATGTACCTTTGTCGAAGGTTGCGCATGTGGTCCTATGGAAGGGCCTCCTAAGAATGATATGAGATTCTCTCGAATGATTTTGGTCTCCATATATAAGACTGTGAAGTCAACCTGATTGTCCTGCCTGTCAATCAAGATAACGACGTTATTCACTTCTCCCTTAGGTCTTTTCATTGAACGATTGGAGAATTGGAGTAAAGCTCTGGATTTGTGAAGTGGTCTCAACTCCAATTTCTGGTATAATTCTAAGGGAAGTAAGTTGATTGAAGAATCGTTATCTAAGAGAGTACATCCAAACACAATGTCGTCGATACAACTCTCCACATAGTGAGCACCCATATCCCTCTTTTTCCATGGTAATTGTTGATTTTTGAGGCAATAGATTGTGGCTACTGAGAAGACATGAGTCTTCACATATTGGTTTGGTTTTGTCCTGTTAACCCTAGTAGATGTGCACCTCTCCTAAAGGTATTTTTTGAATGCAGTATGCTTAGCCACATACTCATCAAATGACACCTTGACTATGATATTCTCTTTATAAAACCAAGCCATATCGAGGTCATATTTTTTTATCTTTTTATATGCTTTCCTCTCATAAGAGCACGGGGGAAAGGGATAGATGTAAGGGAAACAAAAGATGAAGAATCTGAATTATGAATTGAAAAATCATTCTTTGATTTAACGGTAACAAAGTTATTCATACATGAATCTTTTTGATGCAGCATGGGATCGAAATCAAAACTATCTACTATAGGTTGTGGAAAAGAAGCTGCAGTGGTATCTGCCACAACCGGAGGTGCAATGTCCTCTGTAGAATATGAGATATATCCATGTTGTTGATGCTGCAATCGTATTCTCCTTTTCTCAGCTTCATGAGAAAGGATCCTCAGATCTTGAATGTGATGCCTCTCTTCCTCGTCCTCTGAAGACTCCTTAGGTAGAGCTCCATAGAGGCCCCTCCTCGTGTCCCTAGACCGATCAAGTACAGTCACAATCCTTCCGCTCCTGAGTGACATATGGTTAGCCTTGTCACACGAAAGAAATTCATTTTCAGATCTAAGGGATGTTGAATAGTATGCATGACCAAGGTGCTACTAAGAACCAGATTGGTTTAGGCTATTAAGGTTAGCCTGAACTTGTGTTGGGATTGAGGTAGAGGGTGCAGACTGCTCATCTCTCCATATGGACAAGTGGTTGACATCCACATGTAAGTCATGAATTTCGTTCTTCTAGGAACGAAGTATGTCGTGTATCTGGTGAAACTATGAGTCCATGGGTCCTGATGAAGTAGGAAATGGAAAATACTGAGAAGAAGAACAGGAAGACCGACCCTGCTGGCCGGAGTATTGCATCTTCAACTGTTGGTGCTGGGGTATCTGTTGAAATTGTGGGCTTAGCTGGCCCGCTTGGTAATGGCCATGTCAGCCATACTGTTGATACTGTTGTTGTTGTTGTTGCTGCTGCTGGGGTGGCTGAAATCTAGGGCTATATTGTGAAGGAGGTTGTGCGGGGGTGAATGCGATGTTGTGAAAGGTCGGGGGATGCTGGTAAGTCTGTTGGTCCCCCGTACATCTCTGCTTAGCAGGGTCCTGAGTATACCATACTCCATTCACATCCCAAACAAATGGAGGCTCCTTTGTGGATACTGGTTGCTTCTGGGACAAATGGGTGTAGGACTGATCCTTCTCCCATGGCTGGGGTTGCCTTGACACAAGCTGCTCCTAGACATGGTGAACTCGGCATACAGGAGAAATGGGTGCAGTCAAGGTAGGTATCTTTATCTTAGATACCTTCTCAATCAACTTCTCCATCTATCTAGGAATTTTGGAGATGTTCCTATATAACTCATCAATCGTTCTGTCAATCCTCTCGACTACTGTGAGCTTGTCCGCAAGGAGTCCCATGCTCAGGATCACACCCTGTGAGAGATCGACTACAACTGACTTTCCCCCTCTAGATGAGAGTGAACTGGGGGACTATGTGTATGCCCTGCCAGGGATTTGTGAGTGGCTAGTCTCAGACATTTGCTCGAATATACTCAAGACAGTGTCCACTCCACGTGAAGTGTATCTACTTCCACAAGCAACGCTCACTAAACCATGCATCTCAGGGTTGAGATTGGTGAAGAACAACTGGACTAAGATGTTGTCATGTAGACAATGACAAGGACATTTCTACATGATGTCCTTATACCTCTCCCAGGTATCACAGAAGGCTTCATGAGATATTTGGGAAAAGCTAGTGATGTTTGCCCTCATCATGTTAGTCCTACTCAGAGGATAGAACTTCTTCAAAAAATGGTCCTTGAACTGGTAATAGGTATTGAATGTTATCCCAAGATTCTCCACCCAATAGTCAGCTTTGCCACCCAAGGCAAATGGAAGGGCTGTGAGCCTAATATAATCATGGATAACATTAGGATGTATAAGTTTAGTTCAGATGAGCTCGAAGTCCCATAAGAATGCGTATGGCTCCCCAGAAGCATTCCCATCAAAGTATGCAAGCTACTTCGGGAATTGTGGCTTCAACTCAAAATAAACATAAGGTTCGGACGAACTCAAATAATTCCGAATACAGTACTGTCTGGGGTTGTATGATGCATCCATTCATGGCTCAACCCCCACATTGAGTTGTCATAGCTAAGCTCGAAGTGAGGCTTGTTGTTGCTCAGAGGCAGCTAGTCTGGCTAGTATCATCCTTATGGGGTCCTCAGGATGTTCTTATTCCTCTTCTTTCTTTCTCGAAGGCATTTAACTTGAATCTTCTTGGAGACCTTAGTTAACAATGTGGTCTTGATTAGAAGAGTATTCGGGAATCAAGATATTCTCACCGTGGCGAATGTCTTCCTCAGTGAGGTGGAAGGAGAGAAAGGGAATGGTTTGTGAGTTACCATCTCAAGAGCGACTAATCCTAAACTCAAGAGGATCATGAGTCCAGGTTGGTCCAGGTTGTAGCTGGACCTTTGAAGACGTACTTCTTGGAGGGTTCAATTAGAGATTCGTGAAGTCCGAATGAATATCCCCCCAATCAGTCATCTTCGATGGCAAAATAACTGATTAGAACACGATATTCAATGAGGTGCTAGTTCTATGGTGTACTTGAATGTGTAGAGAATACTCACATAATACAAATGTAATGCAGACCCCAAATTCACCAACACCACACGTGAGGGCCTTAAAGGTTCTGCCAAATTATCTTGTCAATTTTAATTGGTGATAGATGCAAACTTTGAAAGAGTTAACGAGCTGTTAGGTGCTTGTAGTTCCCAAAGACTGACCCGACTCTTACGACTGGTTTCACCTACTTTCAGCCAATATGCGAGTAAGTTTGGACCGTAAAAATACGTCTACACGTTACTAGAGGACAGAGCCTTACGTAGTGTCCTCAGAACCTCCCACTCTGCTAAGGAAAACAAGACCACTTACCGGCTGCCCACATTTCCTCACTGGGAAGTAGCTAATCGTTTTTGTATAACCAGTGGTCTATATGAAGATCCTGGCTTGGCTCTATCCTATTGTTCGTCTCTCTCTCACTTGCAAGTAAATTTAGATAATGTGGGACAAAGTACATCTATTGTTAGGTTGTCACTTGAAATTTAATCTGAGCAGAACAAAGTACATCTATTGTTCAATCCCAATTTCCTTTTTAATCCTAAGTTGTAAAACAAGATAAAAATCAGAATGCAAATGTGAAACGATGATGCATGTACTTATAGCGACTCCCAACACTCTCCATACATTATGCGAAACTGAATTTTCAAATTTACACTAAATGCATGCAGATCGAGAAAACTGCACCTAAAAAATATACTATTTGCGAAGAAGAATTGAGTTTAATTTGGCTAAGTAGTATGTGTCTATGTGCGTCTCATTATGAATCTTAAAAGATGGTGTAATCTCTAAGATGTGTGGCCTAAACTACATAGGGCACATAGAAATTTGAAATTACGTTACTATGTGCCTATCCTAATTTCACCACTCAAGTCGAGCCACATCCTCATCGAAGAGTGAAACATTTCTCGATATACACAAGAGAAAGTCCAAGTCTGGGTACACACGTGAGATTCCAAATGGAATCTGCTAGAAATATCCGGTTACCTAATTAATACAAATTATTTTCAAAAATAAAATAGTTGCAGAAATTAAAAACCTAAGACTCTACACTCTTTCATGACTCAACTCGATCTTAAATTTAACACGTTCCTTCATTCAGCTTATCACAAAAAAGTCAGCCTCCGAAGCTCTTGAGATGCTCGGCCACCTAAGTAGTCATTCTGTTGCATCGGGTTCCTCGCACAAAAAATAAGATAATGGTCACAGATAGACTCATTAAAATAAAAAAATAACATAAACAAAATAAAAAAATAAAAAAATACATAAATAAAATAACAAAAATAAATAGAGAATTATACACAAGAAAAACCGGGGGTCAGATAACCTGTGGTGGAAAACATAAAATCTAGATTTTCAAAAAAAAAATTAACCTTACTTTTGCCCTAAAAAATTATGTGGAATTAACGTTAATTTTCGTTGCAGGTGGGCAATTCAGATTAATCAAAAAACTGCTAAATTAATTATCTACTTAAAGCGAGCGTCAATTTATTTATTTTTACTTGAGATGTCCAAGGTCGAAATCAGGAAGGCAACTGTCTTCTTAGGTTAGTTATTAGGTGATCTAGAGGTTAGGTTTTCAGGGAAATTTTTTGTATTTTTATGCAATTTAATGAATGAAATGCAAATTTGGCAAGTTCAGGGACTAAAATGCAATTTTCATTCATACGATGTCCAAAATTATGAAACTTGGCTAGAAGATGAATAATGATAAATTAAGCTACTAAATTATTTTTGGAATTTTCTGATATAATACGAATTAACTACAGATCAAATATGCAAACTAGGTGATTTTGAGAAAATTAATTTTAATAAATATCAAATAATTTATTTATCATAAATAAAATTATCCTAGTTGATTCTGTGTAAGCTATCTAGGAAAAATTCTAAAGCTAAAAAATGATGAGTTTTCAGTTTATTACAATCAATTAATGAAATCACTATTCATTTTATTTCACCTTCTATATGCATGCAAAAGAAATGAAATTTGGGGACAATATGGAACATAATAAAATCTATCTAATATGATTTTTTGGGAATTTTTGGAGCAAAGGATAATTTAATATCAATTAAAGAGCATGCAGTGGGAAAAATATGTGATTTTTTACTTTAATATTTTTGTAAACCATGGTCCTAAAAATTCAATCAAACATCCATAAAGATAGAGCATCAAGTGTTCTACAATATGCAATTTTAGAATGATAAAACGATGTGAAATTGAAGGATCAAATAAATATGCAAACACATGGGTGTATATGCAAACCAGAAAAATAAAATAAAACTCAATGTAGTGAACATGGACTAAGATGAAGAAACATAGACTTGGAGGGGGTCTTATGCAGTCTCTCCACCAGGGAACGTGCATGGCACATGCCTGCTTGAGAGGCGGGTATGCCTGCATTATTTGCTGAAAAGTGAAGGGCCTCTAGTGCAATTTCTCCACTAAGGAACGTGCAAAGCACGTGCCTTCTTGAAGGGGGTGTGCGTGTGCTTCTCTAGAAGATAGGGGAGCTCATGCACAATATTCCCCCAACCTTATGTGCAAAGCACGTGGAAGGAGGATTAAGGGGTCACGAGCGAGGGCGGTAGTCGAAGCGGGCACATCCCGAGGGACTCGAGTGATGGTGGTAAAGGGAACACTCACGACCAGAGCATGAAGGCTACAGGTTGTTGTAGCGCCCGATGGCGGTGAAGGTCTAATGAGCTCAGTGGAGGAGATGGCATGATGCTGGTGAACAGGGTGATGACCGACGGAGCGAGTTGCAGTCGGGGCAGCTGCGATGGAGTGCTACTCTAGGCGACACACGCTTGGAGCTCTACGACGACGAAGTGTAGCGATGTCTTGGAGAAGAGACACGACCGTACGATGGTGGAGTGCTAGCGATGAGCATGGCGGTCGATGGTGTGATGTCGTAGTGTCTGCTCACGGATGAATGGAGGCGACACTAGATCGAGAGCCTAGGCTGATGAGGTTGCTGCTACGAGGTGGCGAGGATCTATGAGCAGAGGGAAAGTGGTTGTGTTGAGGCGATGGCCGTTGAGATGAGGGTGAGAATGGGCTGAAGCAGTGGTGTTGGCAGGCGGAGCTAGTGCTCACCCTTAAAGGGGGTAGCAGAATGATGGTTGGTGAGGTTGGTACGAGTCGAATGCATGAAGGTGGAGGTGTTGGCGCGAGGATCAAAGTTGGTAGGTTAAGAGAAACTTGAACGAAGAAGAAGCAAAGTAGGAGGGGAGAAAAGAAGGGAGAAAGGGAAAGAAGAAGAAGAAAAATAAATGGAGAAGGGAGGAGAGAATACCTGGAAAATGGTGGAATCGAGTCGCCTCGGACTGGAGGAGCAGCACCTCCGATTGTCGCTCGACACCTCGGTGGAGAGCGGAGCTCAATAGCACAACGAATTTGGTTGCAACAAGGCTTGTCGGAGCCTTGGATCATGCCTGGAGTGCGGGAGGATTGTCGCTCCACTTCGGGGCTCGTCAGTTTTGACCCGCGGTGGGTAGGGCCTCGCTACTACTGCGTGAAATGGCAGATGGAGAGGACGGAGACGGGCGGTGCCCTTTTATGGTTGGTGAAGATGGAGGTGGACAAAGTGGGAGGGGTGCGCAGGTCGTGGGGAGATGGAGAGGAGTAGTTGTAGGGAAATTGGTTGTGGGGAGATACGGGAAGAAATGGAGAAAGTGGCAGCTGCACGGTGTGGCGCCGCAGGCTCGTGTCACACGCATCGTGCAGGCGAGGAAGAGGGAGCGCAAGAGAGGTAAAGAGGTGAGCCACCTGGCATGACCCGAGGCTGCCACGTGGCGACAAAATTAATTTAAAATTAAAAATTAATAATTAAAATTAAAATTTATAAAACAATAATAAATATAAATATAAATAAATATAAATAAATATAAATAAATGAATAAATAATATATAATAAATAAAATAAATAAAAGAAAAGAAAAGAAAATGGGGTTACACGTGGAAGCTCTAGGAGCTGCCACATGGTTTATAGAAAATTTAAAAATAAAATGTAAAGGAAAATAAAAAAAGTAATAACAAAAGGGGTCAAATCAAAAAGTGGTTAACATGAAATTTGCTCGTCTATATGAAATCTAAAAATTTGTGAAGGACCAGAAACAAAAATAAATCATCTATACAAAAAAAATTTGGGGGTATCTTATAGATATAAAATATTGAATTTTTTTCTTTTGCATATTTTTTGGCCTTTTAAAATAAGATAAAAATCAGAGAAAATATGAAATAAATATTTACAACTTAATCTTTTTTTAGGATTTTTAATAAATAAGAAATAAAAATATGAAAATAAATAAAATAAAGGGACATTTTTACCAATATACAATTAGGTCCTAAAACTCATATTTTGCAAACGAGCTTTGATTTTAATGAAACCTCTTTCCTTGAATAAATAATTTTCTAAATAGAATTTTAAAAGTGTGTTTGGAGAATTTGGAGTTCATACAAAGTAGGAATGTGGCTGAAAAGTTGTACTTTGCGACTTTTTGTCTTTGAGATCTAGGAGTATTTATTGATGGTGGAATTTATTTTATATTTTTGTATTTTTATATACAAGTTAGAAAAAAGAAATATTCGAAAAGGAGTTAATATGGAATTATTAGAAATACAAGAAGTTTGGGCTATTTACATGTGAATAACTCCTTTATTTTACGGCTTTCTTTATTAATATTTTTTTGTATTTTTACTTCTTTTTGGGACCAAAGTATATACAATTATGCACTCAACTAGGGTTAATTAGTTACACAAAGTTTGGAGTTAGTTTTAGGCAATTATGTACAAATTTTATTAAATAGTTTAAATAAAGAGGATAATAAACAATAAATAATATGATGAATCACATATTCATAATTCCGCAAGTTAGGGTTCAGTCTTCTCTGAAATTCTCGAGACGACTTAGAATCATCTTCTAAATAGATGTGGTGTGAACACAGAGCAAGATTTATCCTAAGGAGGTCTGATACATGCCAACCAAGTTCCTTGCGGTTTTTCTCTAGAACCTCGAGCAATTGAGATTCCTGATCTATGGTCAGCATGTTGCTGATGATGACCATATATATCTTCTCTGCACCCGTAAGGAAATCATACTTGAGGTCTGCTAGAAGTGGCTTTAACTCTGGTTCTGATCGAGCATGCTTATCAATCACTTCGGAAACTGAACTAGTAGGTGGATGATCTGCCATTATTTTGGAGGTGCTGCTCACCTCGGTCACTAGACGCTCTACTGATTCTTCAAGTTCAGACTGGCTTGAATATTTTACCTCATAAAGGTACATAAGTAAGTAAGACTCGATCTACGGTCGATATCAGAGCATGTGATCAAGTAAGACTCAGCCTCCGGTTGATATCAGAGCATGTGATGACTGTGCTTTTCTAGGTCCTCCTATGGAAAGAGGATTTCATGAACCCATGTGTCATTCAAAGGGAATTATGTATCTCTGATCTCTACAATAAATCACGGTCTTCTTTAGATGGTTCTATTTGACCTTCAATAGACATGACTTTTGGTTCACTGATCATATCCATTATCGCTTTGTCGCTGCTCGAGCAGAACGTGGTCTTCCCAGACCGATAATCAACCATGGCCTCTGCAATGCACATGAATGGTTGGCCAAGAATAATAAGAGTCTGGAGTAATGGTGCAGGAGAGTCCATATTAAGGACCACAAAGTCAACAGGAAACTGCATGTCTTGCACCGTCACGACAATGTCATCAAACAAACCTCGAGGTTGCTTGATTGATGGATCAACGAACTGAAGGATCATACATGTCTACTTAAGTGGTCCCACTCCAAATTCTATGAGCAATGAGGTAGGCATGAGGTTGACTGAAGAGACGTTGTCAATAAGTGTTCGCTCCAAGATCTAAAGTCAAAAAATCTCGCATCTGATCAAAGGTGCTCCATTGTTTGGCATTTTTTTGGGAGATTGCTGATTGCTGCCATTGTAGCCATGGTGAGGACATGTTTCTCAACTATTTGATGTCTATTATTGTGGTTTGACTGATGCTTGCTCGTGCATGCTTCTTTCAAGCCCTTCTTCACAGTGAGCATATATTCCACGGCTTTCAGTAAAGGTAATTCAACAATCAAGTTCTTAAGAATATCTACAAATTTTTGGTCAGATAATGCATTTTTTCCATTTTTCATTTTTCTGTATTTTTCAGGAAAAGGAAGATGTATAGAACTGAAATCAGAACTAATATTCTTATTTAAATCAATATTCTTGTCCACATAATTTTGTACAATCGGATTGCAAAAAGGTGTACAATATGGAGCAAGGGTTGGACACCCAAAAAGCGTTGTCTTTGTTCCTTCGGATGGTGTTGGATCAGTTGTTGTGGCTTTCTCCTTCGTGGTTGGAGCAACTTCACTTCGACTGTGATCATCTTTTGGTATTTTTTCTTTTTTTCTAATTTTTTTCTTTTTGTTGGAGGTGGTGGTGGCTGGTAGCTGGCATGACTCTTCCCTATTCTTCTTCCTCACTCGAACCTGTAGCTGGCATGTCTGATGCTGGAGATGGCGATCCAAAAGTTGAAGCTTTATCCTTCCCCTTGATAATGGCAGATGGAGTCAAGGTCCTATCACTCCCGAGAGTAACAAATGTAGATAAAAAATCGTAATCATCTGACTCTACAGGCACAGAAGGGACTTCACATTCTACCTACTCTTCTCTTAAAGTTATTTGGATTGGCTTCGACCTAGGCTAAAATTGGAGTTTTCATGGTTGTCAGGACATCCAACTTCTGAGTCATCTTTGCTAGGCTCGTGACTAACTGGGCTAGGAAACTGAGGCTCGGGTTCACAGGAACCACCTCGAAAGGTTCAACATGTTGACCACACTGTGGCTGATGATGTGGAGGCTGAGGGTGGTGCTGCTGATGAAGGATATGGAAAGATACTTAAACACATCACATAAGTGTGATCATCTCATCATATGCAATCAGGTGAGACTAATCATACTAGTTTCTATTGGACATGCGAGTCCACGACGAGCCATTATGCAATAATTGTTATTGCAAATATTATTCCTTGATCTGAAATGAAGAACAACTAATTTGCTTAATAGGTCCCTTAGTAAAATTAGGTTTATGTACCATGGCCATCTTGATGGTCACACAACTGATGATTCAATTGTTGAATCATAAAGGTTGGTGCTTGTATGAATATCTAAAGAATTAGATTGAGGACTCATCAAGCACCGTCAAATGATTAATAAGAGATGATCTCCAACCTGAGTAGGAGACGGAAATCCTTTCTCTTTTGGTTGATATCTAACCGGCCTCTTGATGCATGCCATCTACATAGGAATAGAGATTCAGAGGTGTTAAATAAGATAGATCAAAGAGTTGACTTAACAATATCGAAAAAAACCAAATACCTATGTCGTATGCTGTCACAATATAGGCACGCATCCTCTGACGGGGCCAGATGTGTTACTATATGTTTGAGTATGTACATTTGGAAGACCAATAAGTTGATGTCCTAATCAAGGTTTATACACCGGTGCTCTGGTGTGCATACAAGGGCGTATGAGTAATAGATCTCTCAAAGGGATCATAAAGGTTCCTTTACTGAAACGGAAGACATGATCTCACTCATGAGATATTGGGAATCAAATTCTGTGCACGGTCATCTTGCTTTGGAATCTTGACTGAATTTGTCGGTTTGATATATGCTTTTGCAAAGTATATGATCAATACCTGGGTATGATATATGCTTTCGGAAAGTACATGATCGATAACAATCCCAATGATCAAATGATAAACTTAATTATAAAACCCTAAAGGAGACAAATTCAATAGATCTAAAACTTCTGGTTTATCTAAGATCTTCCAATATGCAGGATATACAGGTAATAGGAATATACGAGGGAGATGTGATCATAAACGATTATATAACCATGACGCTTCCATTTCTAGGGAGTAATGAAACGTGTTTGGATTTTAGTGACTCATCTCAATAGAGAAGTAATCTAATATTGGTCCAAATGTTGGACATTGATCTGAAAGTGATTTAGATGCAATGATAAGATTAGACTAACGATTTCAATTTAATCAAACATCTATGGAGTTCCGCAAGATCTCGATTTGAGATTTGTTCTCAATATCCAAGTCACTATAAGTGGAACGTACAATCGCCATGTCCTTATCTCCAAGTATTCGTAGAGAAAGTGCATTGTCATTGAAAGAGTTCAAGGATAATTTCATGGTTAATAACGTATCCGAGCATTGAGAAATGCATAATTAAATGTGTTTTAATTATCATGAACAATATGAATTTGATTCATATTATTGGGAGATATAAAGAGAGTTATCTAAGAAAATTAGTTGTGATTTAATTATCAAAGATATGAATAATGTGAATGTTATTCATATTATTTGGGCACATGAGAATAGAGATCCAAGAGAATTAACTGTGTTCTAGTTATCATGGATATGAATAATGTGGACAACACTATCCATATCTATCATATATATTATAAATGTGATTTATAATATATAAGAGAGCTATGTGTAAATAACATTTACAATTTAAATATTGATGTTAATTGGATTCACATTGGACAATTAATTGGAAATGTAATTTACATTTTATTTTTTGATGTAAATGTGATTCACAAATTTCAAATGGCATGATTGCAATGTTCACAAAATAAATTGGATTTATTCTTGTGAAACAATTTGAAAAAAAGTTGTTGCAAAATTATTGGAGATAATCATGTGATAATGGTGACTAGACTCTTTCCTAATGAGGAGGGTGGATGGCCACCAATTCCTACTGGGAATTGGTGGTCGTTCCCCTTTCTTATGGAAGGAGGCTTGCTTGCTTCCTATTATCTCCATAGATAATTTATTTGATAGAAATTTATTTATATTTATTATTACTCAATTAAAATTAAATTAAATTTTATTTTATTTTTTTACAATAAGATCATGACCATTAAAAGAAACACAAATCAATGTGAACCATTGGATTAGTGTTGCCCATGGATTGGGATCCATGGACTCCGAAAATACTATATAAGAAGAGGCAACCCTAGCTCTTCTTTAGACAATGGAAAATGTGCTCCCCCTCTCTCTCTACACACCAAGTCTCTCTCACTCATTGTTGCCATCCACCATGGAGCCCTAGAGAGAGTCATCGTTGCTGTCACATTGTCGTTTTGCTGCTGGATCATTTGCTCTTGGAACTCTGTCTCCTTCGATGCACCTCGCTCATGAAGAAGACGTCGGATCTCATCTGATGAGATCAGGATATTTGCCGCTTGGATCATCAACATGGATTGCAAGGAGCACACATCTCATCAATGTGCTCACAAGCATCTCCTCCATTAGATCGGACTTGAGACAAGAGGTCTCTTCCTTTAAAGACTCGATTACAACCACGCTTCAAGAGGTAACCGTAATACCGATTGGTATTTTAGATGAAATAATCCGAGAAGATTTCTTTAATCATATGGTTTCATCATTCAACAATTTTTAAATTCTGCTACCCGAGCTTACGACTAGTCGCTTTCGATCGCATACGATGCGATCCTCATGCTTTTGTGATGCAGTTAAAGATTTTCCTATATCCTTCAAGTGGTATCAGAGATAGGTTGGAGGTTTTGGATATGATCCATAAACCTAAGATCTTGGGCATTTGTAGTTGTATAATGTTTTATCACATTTTGTTCAAGAAACATTGTTTTGTGTGATGTCTTCACCTTGTTTAAAAGTTTTAAATATGAAATTATCATATGGATAATGTTCCCATTATATAAGGAAGTTGTGGGACTTGAATTTGCGTGAATTGGAATCAGATTGCTCAACTTATGACTATTTTGTGAACATGTATCCATTGTTTCAGCGATATCGGATCTTGAATTAAATTAGAAAGCTTTGGAGACTTATTTTGCTTAATTTGGATTTAAATTGATTGAGATATGCTAATTTTAGTAAGTAGGGATCATTACTGAAAAGTACTTTCCTAATTAAGAACCTTGTGATTGTCATTTAATAAATTTGTGGAAATTATTGGTTAATTTCCTGAAATAATTATTGATGAATATTTGTGAAATATTTATGACGATTACTTCCTTAAATGACATTACCTTAACAAAAATTAATTCGATATTATCTAGTTCATAATTAGTTACATCAATTCCAACGAACATAGTAGCTTGAGTAGGATTAAGGATTTGATTAGCAAATCTTCTTATAATATTAATTAAAATGATTTTAATAAATATTATATGGAATAACTTTGGTTAAAAGGATGATTATCATCTCAAATACAAAATGATCAAATCGTAGTATAATGACCTAAGGTGGATATGTTGTCTAGTTGGGGAGTGTTGGGGTAGAAGGTTGCTCCGTAAGCGGTTTGTCCCACTCCCATTGGTACTGACCTTGACAACGGGTAAGGAAAGGATAATGCTTAAATCGATTATGATGTATTTTTATAAATATTAAGATTCAAATAATATGTATTTTTGAGATTACACCATCCTCAAGTAATGATCAAAATTATTTGTTGGTCGAATAATTGGATTAATAATTGATTTAATATATTAAATGAATTAGATCCAATTATACACTCTATTATGAATAGAGTTGTAATTACCTTGGAAAAATTAATTATGTGAAATTGATTCATAATAATTAACTAGAATTTAAACATGATATGCAGGATCACATAAGTGACATCCATGGTCTTCCGTCAAGGAGAAGAGTTCCGTTGCTGGGGATTGTATGTAGGAGACACATGTCCGAAGTGACAACTCCTGCATACAAGCGCATCTGCATCAGGCTCTTTGCTTCTCGAAAGAGTAAGGTCGTATGCGTAGTGACCCCAATATCGAGTTCTCATATTATTGAGGCAATATTGGATTGCGCATAACGAGTTCTAATCATGTTGACGGTTGGTTCAATTAACGACGGGTCAACATTACCTTGGGGGTGGTGAGCTCGGGTGGTAATAATCGAATTGCGAATGCAAGTTGGACTTGCAAGTTAGAGTGAGTTCCCACTTCTTTTTATCCGAGTTGCAAATTCTCATATTATTGGGATGCAACAAAGATAAGGAGATCCCAGATCTTGCTTGAGATATAATGGTAAGTATATGTCTTACATTGAAAGTGAATAAGACAATGATCTTTCAGTGTTGCCAAGGCATGAGAACTTTGATATAAAAATTCCAAAATTAAAGTAATATATATATATATATATATTTATATTTATGCAAATTTCTTATTTCAGTTAATCATCATTAAATCCACTCATTACTATACTCAATGATAGCAAGTAAAATATTATGGATTGGACCCATGATCAAGATATTGTACTTGTAGTTGAACACATAATGTATGTGGCTGCATTGTGCAAGTTTCCTCATAATAATGAGGAATGACAATTATATAGTCAATAAGATAACAACCTAGGGTTTGTATCTCTCTATAGTCTTAATCTCTCATCGAGTATGCTTTGGAAGTATCATGTCGATGATGATCATAATTGTCAAATAATCCTTATAAAATCTAAGAAGATGTTTTGGTGTACATATGTGCTCTCAACATTTAATCATGAATGACATGGTTCACTGCATTGTGCATAATGGTAGCTCGATAATAGATGATGTACTCAAAATGTTTGAGTACCTACCTGAACCAAAGTCTTAAAGAGTTAAGATGAATGTAGATATGATGAGTGTCATCATTCTACTATCTATACTCTAGTCATTCATGAAGCTTCATAACATTCATATTGTATGAATTGAATAAAGCATGTATAAATGTTGTACTCTTATATTGAAATCTTTTGAATTCAACATAAGAGATCCTTTGTCTTAAGAAATGGTCGTTTATAGATGAAGGGAGCGCAATGGAAGCATGGGTCTAACCCAAGTAAGAAGGAAATTCAAAAGGTTGATTATACTTCTGTGACTTCCATATGACATCCAAAGAGTTGGAAGAATGCCAATACTGTAATTAACCGATGTAATAATAGTACGACTATCTATACAATCTTGGATCCTTAGAGTATTACCTAGAGAATGCATAGAAATAATATACATCAACATATCATCATTGAAATAGACTTACTTATTAGATAGGATCAAAGTCTAACAATTGTATCTCACTCTTCTAATAACACTTGCAATTGGTTGCATATATTTTAGAAGACTGGAAAATTTGATCTTAAGGTTTAATAGTCGTCAACATGGATATTGATGCAATTGTTGCACAATCTCTATTAGATAGATAGAATTCATAATTTCAGTGGGAGAGCCCTTAGTCTTACAAAATATCTCTATGACCTAGATACTAGAATACACTCATTGTTTATTTCTAAATATTTGGAATAAACATGAAGTCTGGAATAGACCTATCAGAAAGAGTTATGATAGATATATTTCTGATAGTAATTTAACATCTAGAGGACTCTACCAAATTAGAAAATTAATGAATGGTCCATTAACATTTCTAATACTGGAAATTAAACCTTTTAAGATCAATAGGAGTATGGAGATCATTTGACAATTATCTAGCATC
The DNA here is from genome assembly GCA_037367405.1 of Ottelia alismoides. Taxonomy (NCBI): domain Eukaryota; kingdom Viridiplantae; phylum Streptophyta; class Magnoliopsida; order Alismatales; family Hydrocharitaceae; genus Ottelia; species Ottelia alismoides. The sequence continues at coordinate 260,162 of JAZKJV010011903.1, read as the reverse complement.
AAGCCTTGGACATATGTCTTTTGATGAGATCAATAGACTAGTAAGAGTTGAAACTTTAGAATGTCTGAAATTTCAAATCTTACATACTTGTGGATATTGTATTCAAAGTAGAAATTGTCCAATGCACCCTTTTATGGGAATGGTGTAACATGCCATGGTATTAAAGATCTCATACATATTGATGTATGTGGATGATATGTATCATAATAGACATTGATGATATGTGATATCATTCGATCATTATTTGTGATATGATATTACTTCCCTTCACCTTATAAAGCTTTGAAATGTTCAAAGATTTCACAATTTTGGTTTAGAACCTAAGTCTGAAGGAAGATGAAATGAACTTGATCTAACCGTGGTAGCAAGTACCTATTAGATAAATGCATGGAATACATTTAGAGGAAGGAATATCATTCCTATCTCAATCCTCATAATATACCTTAACTCAATAGTGTTGTAGAGAGATATAATTGAGTCATGTGTGACATGATTTGATCAATGATGAATATTAGCATAACTTCCTCATAGTTTCTAGGTATAAATGTAGTGGAGTCTACAATATATATCCTTAATAAAGTTCCATGCAAGTAAGATGGAATCTAGCACCAGAGAGTGCTACTTCATTAGGAAAATAAAGGATGGTATTAGATACCTACTTTATGATCTTGAGATTCTTAAAAGATTTCATATCTGAGAATGTGATTCTTAGTGGATGACTTTCTTGAGAATCAAGATCAAAATGAAGTGAAGGAACTCATTTAATCTTGAGAAGATAATGAGGATCATGAAATCAGAAACTAAAAGGATAATTAAAGATGAAACACTCATACCTCTTCAAATGAGTTTGAGGATGGATTCCATGTGTCCGTTAAGTCTGACAATGATCTTAATTCATGTGATGAAGCTTCTGAAGATCGTGACATTGAAAGATAGATGTTTGTAGTAAATTCTAAAGTAGACTTCATATACAAGTGTTGTATATGGACCCTCGAGGATCCACTTATAAGGGTAAAATCTGTTAGGTGTAAATGAATCTTCAAGAGAAAGAGGGAACCTGATGAGAAGGTAGGGACCTTCAAAGCATGGCTCGTATCCTCTAGATACACACAGAAAGAAGGCATCGCTTGCGATGAGACTTGCTTTCTAGTGACCATGCTTAAACTCATCATATTATTGCTAGCTATAGTTACATACTTGACTACGACATCTTCAAGATGTGAGTCAAGATTCATTCCTCTATGAATACCTCTCCGAGGATATTCATATGATGTAACCCTAGGGCTTCATAGTTTAAGAAAGCAAGGTGGGCAAGTGGAAGAACTCCATCTATGGACTGAAATAATCTTCTTGTAGCTAGAACATTAGATTTGATAAACATATAAATATTATGATTTCAGATAGAATCTTGATGAACCGTGTAAAGCTTAGTGGGAGTAGCGTTGAGTTCATTATGCTAAATGTAGATGATATCCTAATCATTTGGAGTGATATAAGGATGATAATGGATGTTTTATAATCTAGTTATTCCATGCCTTGAGATGAAGGATCTCATGTATTTCTCTTAGATCTTAGTTCTGAAGATGTTCAGAAGCAAAGAGAAGAGGGTATCAGGACCGTCACATTAGTGGTACACCTTGGATATGTTTGATTTTCTGGAAAATTCCAAGAAATTCTTCTTTCCCTTAATATACGACACTGGCCTATCTGAAGGGATAGCACCTCAATGAGTTGAGGATTTGAATACCAAAGCTACATGCCCTAGTCAATAGCTATGGGAAGCTCCGTGTATGCTAGATTTGTATGAAAGCATGATGTCTGCCATGAAGTTGAAGTAGTAAACTGTTACTAATCCTACTATGGAGATAAAACGCTTAGTTGCATTAATAACAATATCTTCAAAGATGACAAGACTTTAGGAGATAGTGATTTCAAAGTCTTTTCTTCAAGAACTTAAGACTTTATAGATAGTGATCTAAAAGGTCTTTACGACAGATGCCTTATAAGACATAAGACTGGATCTTAGTATTAGGAGATAGAGATATCCGGGAATAAGGGCATTCTGATAAGGATAATAGAAGTTACATAATGGTTATAATGATTAGTTAATTATAGTGTTAAAGACACTATAATTAACAAGATTGAGTATTTGTTGCATAAGATGCAACATTCGCATTGGATGCGAGCACTGTTACTAGGAGATACGGAAGTGTCGTAAAAGGACTTAGCATAGTCTCTCAGGAACATAGTGACTGCTCAACTTACCTAGACATTTTTCTAAATAGTCTATGATTGTCACATGAGTGCGGGATTAAAGATTAGCCCATCAATGGTTCTTTGGGATAGTGGGAGATTGTTGGACATGCGAGCCCACGACAAGCCATTATGAAATAAATATTATTGCAAATATCATTCCTTGATCTTAAATTAAGAATAACTAATTCGCATAAGTCGTCCTTTAGTACAATTAGGTTATGTACCATGGCCATCTTGATGATCATATAACTGTTGGATCAATTGTTGAATCATCGAGGCTGGTATTTAGATGAATATCTAAAGAGTCAGATTTAGGACTCATCAAGAACCGTCAAATGATTATTAAGAGATGATCTCCAACCTAAGTAGGAGATGACAATCCTTTCTCTTTTGGTTGATATCTGACCGATCTCTTGATGCAGGTCCTCTGCTATGGAATGGAGAATTGTATGTGTTAGATAAGTTAGGTCAAAGAGTTGACTTAATGAGATCGAGATAACCAAAGACATGTGTCATATGTTGTCATGATATAAAGCATCCTCTGACTGTAGATAGATGTATTACTATATGTTTGAGTATGTACATTTGGAGACCGATAGGTTGATGGCCTAATCAAGGTCTATACACCAGCACGCTGGTGTGCATACAAGGGCATATGAGTTTTACGATCTCTCACAGGGATCATACAGGTTCATTTACTGATCTAGAAGACATGAGCTCACTCATGAGATATTGGAATCAAATTCTGTGCACTGTCATCTCGCGTTGGAAGCTTGAATGAATTTCTAGGTTTGATACATGCTTTTGGAAAGTATATAACCAATACATGTGTATGATGTATGCTTTTGGAACGTATATGCTCCATACAAACTCCCAATGATCAAAAGAGAATCTTTATAATAAAACCCTGATGGAGACAATCTAAATAGATCTAATACTTCTGGTTTATTCAAGGTCTTCTAGTATGCAGGATGTACAGGTATTAGGAATACCAGAAGGTGATGTGATCATAAGCGATTGTAAAACCATGACGCCTTCATTCTCAGGGAGTGCTGAAACGGGTTTGGATTTTAGAGACTCCTCTCAATAGAGAAGTAATCTGAACTTGGTCCAAATGTTGGACAGTGATCTGAATGTGAGTCAGATGCAATGAAAGGATTAGATTTATGGTTTTATTTAATCAAACATCTATGGGAGGTCTGCAAGATCTGGATTTGAGATCAGATCTCAATATCCAAGCGCCCTATCCTTATCTCCAAGTATCCGCGGAGAAAGTGCATTATCCTTGAAAGAGTTCAAGGATAATTTCGTTGTTGATAATGTATTCGAGCATTGAGAAATGGATAATTAAAAGTGATTTAATTATCATGAAGAATATGATTTTCATTCATACCATTTGGAAATATAAAGAGAGTTATCTAAGATAATTAAATGTGATTTAATTATCAAAGATGTGAATATGATTCATATTATTTGTGCACATGAGAATAGACATCCAAGACAATTAAATGTGATTTAGTTATCATGGATATGAATAATGTGGATAGCAACATCCATATTAATCACATATATTATAAATGTGATTTATAATATATAAGAGAGAGCTATTTGTAAGTCACATCTACATTTTAAATGTTGATGTGAATTGGATTCACATTGGACAATTAATTGATAATATAATTTACATTTTATTTTGGTTTGTGAATGTGATTCACAAATTTCCAATGGCATGATTGTAATATTCACAAAATAAATTGGATTTATTTTTATAAAAATATTTGCAACAGAAGTTGTTGCAAAATTATTGGAGATAATCATGTGATAATGGTGTCTAGCCACCTTCCTGATGAGGAGGGTAGATGGCCACCAATTCCTATTAGGAATTGGTGGCCGTCCCCTCTCTTCATATGGAAGGAGGCTTGCCTCCTTCCTATTATCTCCATGGATAATTAATTTAATTAAAATTAATTTATATTGGTTATTATTCAATATATATTAAATGAAATTAGTTGTTGTTGTATTTTTATGCCAAAATCATGGCCATTAAAAGAAACACAAGTCAATATGAATCATTGGATTTGTGTTTTCCATGGATTGGGATTCATGGACTCCCAAAATATTATATATGAAGAGGCAACACTATCTCTTCTTTAGACAATGGAATATATGCTCTCTCCCTCTCTCTCTCTACATGCCAAGTCTCTCTCTCTCATTGTGATTGTCCACCATGAAGCCCTAGAGAGAGTCGCACAATCATTATCGCATCACCTTTATGCTACTGGATCATTTACTCGTGGATCTCTGTCTCCTTAGATGCACCTCGCTCGTGAAGATGACGTTGGATCTCGTGTGACGAGATCAGGAGATTCGTCACTTGTATCATCAACAAGGATCACGAGGAGCACGTGTCTCATCAACGCTATCACAAGCATCTCTCATGTCGGATCTGACTTGAGATAGGAGGTCTCTTCTTTTAGAGCCTCGATCACATCCACGCTTCAAGAGGTAACCTTAATACCTATTGATAGTCTAGATGAAATTATCCGAGAAGTGTTCTTGGATCATGTGGTTTCATCATTCAAAATTTTTTTAAATTCCACTACCCCGAGCAACCAGAATGACTAGTCACTCCCGATTGCATATGGTGTGATCCTCATGTTTCTATGATGCGCTTAAGGATTTTACTATATCCTTCAATTTATTGGGGCAACGGAATTTAAAAAAAAATGAATTATGAATCCATATGATCCAAGAACACTTCTCGAATCATTTCATCTAAACCACAAAGGGGAGTTAGAGTTACCTCTTGAAACATGGTTGTGATCGAGTCTGTAAACAAAGAGACCTCCTATCTCAAGTCCGATCTAATAGAGGAGACGCTTACGAGCGCGTTGATGAAACACGTCCTTCTCGCAATCCATGTTGATGATCCAAGCGACGAATCTCCTGATCTGGTCTACGAGATTTGACGTCTTCTTCATGAGTGAAGTGCACTGAAGGAGACAGAGATCTATGAGCTGTAGAAGCAACTACACAATGGCATGGCGACGACAGCAATTCTCTCAAGGGCACAAGGTGGATGGCCACTATGAGAGAGATGGGACATGTAGTATGAGAATGAGAGAGAGAGAGAGAGCTTACTCAAGTATTGTATATCAAAGAAGAGCTAGGGTTGCCTATTCTTTTATAGTAATTTGGGAGTCTATGGATTCCAATCCATGTGAAATACAAAATCAGTGGTTGAGTTTGATTAATGTTTTTTTAATTGCCATGATTTTATTTTAAAAAATACAACAATAATTAATTTAGATGAAATTAAATATATTGAATAATCAACAAAATTTAATTTGAACTAAATTTATTAGCATAAAAGGATTCTGAGGGAAGCCACCCACCCTCCTAAAAAGGTGGGAATAGCCACCCTTGTGAACAAGTTAAAGGGTGGTCGTCCACCATCCATTAAAAGGATGGTGTTGGCTCCCCCAATCCTTCATACATATTTAAAACAACTTTTGTTGTAAATTGATTCACAAAAAATAATTCCTTATTAATTTGTGTGAATATTGCAATCATGACATTAAATAATTGTGAATCATATCCATAACCCAAAATAAAATATAAATTGTATTTCCAATTAATTTCCAATGTGAATCAAATTCACATCAACAATTAATTTGAAGATACATTTAGAATAAGCTCTCTCTAATATATTATAAATCACATTTATAATATATATACATATATAAATAATATGGATAGTACTATCCATTTAATATATATCCTTGATAATTAAATCACATTTAATTATCTTGGATCATCATTCTCATGTATTAAAATAATATGAATCGTATTCACAATATTCATGATAATTAAATTACATTTAGTTAATAACATCTCAATACTCAGATACATACAACAATGGAATTATTCTCAAACTCTTTCAAGAACAATTTGCTTTCTTCATGCATACTTGAAGATAAAGACAGGGCGATTGTACGTTCCACGTATAGTGACTTGGATATTGAGATCACATCTCAAATCAAGATCTCAAGAACTTTCCATAGATGTTTGATTAAATCAAATCCGTAAATCTAATCTTCTCATTGCATCTAAATCACATTAATATCATTGTCTAACCTTTGGACCAAGATTAGATTACTTCTCTAGTGAGAGGAGTCACTAAAATCCAGACTTGTTTCATTACTCCCTCGGAATGGAAGCATCATGGTTATACAATCATTTATGATCACATCTCACTTAGATATTCCTAATACATGTATATCCTGCATATTAGAAGACCTAGAATAAACCCAAAGTTTCATTTCTATTTAGACTGTATTCTTCAGGATTTTAACATTAAGTTTCTCAATTGATCATTAGGAGTTTGTATCGATCATATACTTTCCAAAAGAATATATCATACCTAGGTATTGATCATATACTTTCCAAAATCATATATCAAACCTTAAATTCAATCATGCTTCCAAATCGAGACGACCGTGCATGGAATTTGATCCCCAATATTTATGAGTGTGCTCATGTCTTCAGGTTCAGTAATGAACATGTATGATCCCTTTGAGAGATCATATTACTCATATATCATGACAGCATATGACATCGAACATGGTTATATCGATCTCGTTAAGCCAACTCTTTGAACTAACTTATCTGACACCTTCGAATCTCTATTCCTATGCAAAGGACCTACATCAAGAGGTCAGTCAGATATCAGCCAAAAGAGAAAGAATTTCCATCTCCTACTCAAACTGGAGATCATCTCTTAATAATTATTTAACGGTTCTTGATGAGTCCTCAATCTAACTCATTAGATATTCATCCAAGCACTAGCCTCTATGATTCAACAATTGAATCAACAGTTGTATGATCATTAAGAGGGCCATAGTACATAACCCTACTTATACTAAGGGACCTATTATGCAAATTAATTATTCTTCATTTCCAATCAAGGAATGATATTTGCTATAACATTTATTGCCTAATGGTTCGCTATGGGCTCGCATGTCCAACAATCTCCAGCTAGCCCAAAGAGAAATTAATGGGCTAATCTTTAAATCCACACTCATGTGCTAATCATAAGATATTTATAAAAATAGCTAGGTAAGCTGATAAGTTACTCTGCTCCTGAGAGACAAGGCCAAGTTCTTTTACAGTTCCTGCATATCTCCCGGTATTAGTGCTTTCATCCAATGCGAAGTGTTGCATCTTTTGCAACCAATACTCAATCTTATTATAGAAGTTCTAGTGTCTTTGATACTACAACTCAATTATCATTATAACCAGTATGTAATTTCTCTTTTCCTTATGAGAATGCCCTTATTACCGGAGATCTCTGTCTCCTAAGACTAAGACCCATTCTTATGTCTTATAAGGCATCTACTGTTAAGACCTTTCAGATCACTATCTGTAAAGTCTTAAGTTCTTGAAGATAATACTTTGAGATCACTATCCCAAAAGTCTTGTCATCTTTGAAGATATTCTTATCAATGTAATCAATTGTTTTTTCTCCATAGTAAGATTAATAACAATTTACTACTCCTAATGCATGGAAGATATATGACTTTTGTACACATCAAGCATACACCAAGCTTCTCATAATTGATGCACAAGGGTAAGTACTTTTAGCATTCACTTCCTCAACTCTTTGAGGTGTTATCCCTTCAGATAAGTCTTAAGGGAAAGAAGCCTTACTTGGGATTTTCCCAAATGGAACATGTCCATGGTGTACCATTAATGTGATGGTCCCAATTCCTTCTTCTCTTTGCTTCTAAAAATTTTTAGAACTAATATCTAAGAGGCATCCTTGAGATCATATCTGAAGCTATAAAACAACCAGATTATAATACACTTATTATCATCCTTATATCATTCCAAATGATTAGGATATTATCTACATTTAGCACGATGAACACAATGGCGCTCCCTCTAAGCTTCACATGGTTCATCAAGATTTTGTACGAAATTATAAGCTTTATAATTTACTAAATCTAATATTCTGACTACTAGAAGCTTATTTGAGTCCATATATGGAGTTCCTTGGCTTGTACACTTTGCTTTCCTCTACTATGAGGCCCTGGGGCTACTTCATATGAATACCCTCATTGAGGAATTCATAGAGGAATGCAATCTTGACTTCCATATTATAGATGTCATAGTCAAGTTGCGAAGCTATAGTTAGCAGTATTCTGATGGGTTTAAGCATGGTCATTGATAAGAGAGTCTCATCGAAAGCAATGTCTTCTCTTGGTGTGTATCTTGTGGATACGATCCGTGCTTTAAAGATCTATACCTTCTCATTAGATCTCCTCTTTATCTTGAAGATCCATTTACATATGATAGGCCTTACCCTTATATGTGGATCCTCAAGGGTCCATATACAACACTTATATATGAAGTCTACTTTAGACTTTATTGTTAACATCCATCTTTCCATGTTATGATCCTCGAAAGCTTCATCATATGAAGTCAGATCATTGTCTTACTTAACTGACACATGGAATCGATCAAACTCATTTGAAGAGGTATGAGCGTTTCATCTTTAATTCTCCTTTTAGTTTCTGAATTTAAGAGCCTCATTATCTTTTCAAGATTCAATGAGTTCCTTTACTTCATTTTCATCTTGATTCTCAAGAAAGTCATCCTCTAAGAATCATATCCTTAGGCATGAAATCTAAGAATCTCAAGGTCATAAAGTAGGTATCCCATACCATCCTTTATATTCCTAATGAAGTAGCACTCTATAGTGCTAGATTCAAGCTTATTTGCATTCATTATAGTCATGGACTAAGAAACCCTAAATCCTCATTTGTCCAACACTAGGTTTGGTTCTAAACCATACCTTATGAGGGTTTTCAGGTTTAGATTTTCATGGAACCTTATTAAGGATATATATTGTAGTCTCTACAACATATATTTGGAAACTAAGAGGTAATTATGTTAATATTCATCATTGATAAATTCATGTTACACATGATCCAATTGTATCTTCCTACAACTCTATTGAGTTAAGGTGTATTAGGAGGAGTGAGAAAGGAATGATATTCCTTTTGCCACAAGGTATTCCTTGAATTCATCTGATAGGTACAAGCTATCTAGGTTAGATAAAATTTATTTCATCTTTCTTCAAACTTTGGCTCTAAACCAAAAAGTGAAATCTTTGAACATTTCAAATGTTTCTAAGGTGAAGGGAACAAATCTCATATCACAAATAATCATCAATAGATATCACAAATCATTAATGTTTATTATGATATAGATGATCCACATACATCAGTATGTGTGAGATCTTGAATACCTTGACATCTTATACCATTCCCAGAGAATGGTGCATTGGATACTTTTTGCTTTGAATGCATTATTCACAAGTATGTAAGATTTGAAATTTCAGACATTCTAAATCTTCATCTCTTACTAGTATATTGATATCACTAATAGATATATGTCCAAGGCTTGATGTCGTATCATTGTCAAATGATCTTCATCCTCCTATTGACCTTTGAAGGTTTAATTTTCAGTATTAGAAATGTTAATGAACCACTCATTAATTTTATAAATTAGTAGAGTCCTCCAAATGAAAGGTTACACTCTGAAATATATCCATCATAACTCTTTATGATAGGTCTATTCCAGAATTCGTGCTTATTTCCAACATTTAGAAATTAACAATGAGTTTATTCTAATATCTAGGTCATAGAGATATTCTCTAAAACTAAGGGCTCTCCCATTAAAATTATGAAGTATACTATCCAATGGAGATTGTTGCAACAATTGCATCAACATCAATGTGGATGACTATTAAATTATAAGATCAAATTTTCTAGTCTTCTAAAACCTATGCAACCAATTGTAAGTTAATTAGAAGAGTGAGATAAAATTATTAGACTTTGATCTTATCCAATAAGAAAGTTAATTTCAATGATTATATGTAGATGTATAAATATTCTGATTCACTATCTGGATCCTCCTCTAAGGATCTTATATAGTCTACATAGTCATACTATCAATACATCGGCTTGTTGCAGTATTGGTATTCATCTAACTCTTTGGATGTTATATTGAAGTCATAGAAGTACAGTCAACTCTTTGACTTTCCTTCTTACTTGGGTATACCCAAGCTCCCACTACGCTCCCTTTATCTATAAACAATCATTGCTTAAGACAAATGATCTCTTAAGTTAAACTCAAAAGTTTTCAATATAAGAGTATTTCAACATTTATACATGCTTCATTCAATTAGTACAATATCTTCATGAATGAGTAGAGTATAGATAGCAGAATGATGACACTCATCATATCTACATCCATCTTAACTCTTAAAGACTTTTGGTTCAAGCGGGTACTCAAACATCTTAAGTGCATCATCTCTTATTGAGCCACCATTCTGCATAATGCAGAGAACCATTCATTCTTGATTGAATGTCAAGAGTATGTATTTATACCAAAATATCTTCTTAAGTTTTATAAAGATTTTCAGTAATTACGATTATCATCGATATTCTTCCAATGCACATTTGATGAGAGATGAAGACTATAGAGACACACAAATCCTACGTTGTTTTCCTATTATCTATTTAATTATCAGTCATCATTGTGAGGAATCTTGTACATTGCAGCTACATACATTATGTGTCCAACTTCAAGTATGATATTTTTATCATGAATCCAATTCATGATAATTTATTGGTTATTATTTAGTGTAGTATTGAGTGGGTTTAATGTAGGTTATCTGAAATAAGATAGTTTGCATAAATACATATTCAACTTTGATTTAGGATTTTTATATCAAAGTTGCCTTGCCTTGTCAACTCTGAAAGTTCATTCCCTTAATCACTTTCAATGTAAGAGATATACTTATCATTATATCTCAAGCAAGATCTGGGATCTCCTTTCTTATCTTTGTTACATCCCAATCATATGAGAACCTTTAACACTAAAAATAAAAGAAGAGGGAACTCATTTCACCTTGTATTTCCATCTTCGGTCTTTAACACCCAAGCCTACCACCCACAAGGCGATGTTAACCTGTTGTTAATTAAACCGACCGTCAACATGAATAGAACTCGCTATGCGCAATCCAATATCATCCCAATAATATGAGGAACTGATATTGTGTCACTATGAATACGACCGTACTCTTTCGAGAAACAAAGAGACAAATCCAAATGCGCTTGTATGCTGAGCTGTCACTTTCGACATGTTTCTCCTACATACAATCACTGGAAACGAACCCTTCGCCTTAACAGAAGACCATGGATGCGACTTACATGATCCTCCATATCCCATTCAAATTTTAATTAATTATTATGAATCATATTCACATAATTATTTCTTCCAAGGGAAATAATACTCTATACATAATAAAGTGTTTAATTGGATATAACTAATTTAATCATATGTAATCAATTATCAATCTAATTCGCACAACCAACAAACAATCTTGATTGTTACTTGAAGGGTGGTATAATCTCAAAATACATATTATTAAAATTTAAATAATTAGAAAATTACATCATGGTCACTTCATGCATTATTCTTTCCTTACCCACTGTCATGGCCAATACGCACAGGTTGTGGGATAGAATTCTCATGGAGCAACCTGCTACGCCAACGATCCCTGACTAGACACCATATCCGCCTCAGGTCCGGATAATGTGATTTGATGATTTTGTATTTGAGATAATAATCACAAAGTTATACCATATAATATTTATCAAAATTATTTTGATTAATACTATAAGGAGATTTGCTAAACTAATCCTCAATCATATTCAAGTAATAATGCTTGTTGGAAAGTTCGTTATAACTAAATCGATCAAGATAAATTACCTTATCATGTTGGTTATGGTCATTCAAAAATAATTATCTTTATTAAATATTTCACAAATATTTAACAACTAATTATTCCAAGAGATTAACAATTAATTTCCATGAATTAATTGAATGACTATTACAAGATTCTTGTTCAAAATTGTTAATTTTCTAACAGTAACACATGTTTACTAAAACTAACTAATCTTGAGCAAATAAACTCCAAATCAAGCAAACTAAATTTCTTTGATTTGTCAATTTGATTTGCAATGGAATCCAAGTTATAAACTCACATTTTTAGGTGTTTAAAAAATGTGATTATCTCTTGATTACGTTCTAAAATACCATTCCTGTAACAGTGGATATGTGTCTACCAAAATGGTCATAACATGAGCAAACATATTCGAAATCACGCAAAGTCAAGTCCTACAATTCGTTAATAAGATGGAGAACATAATATAATGATAAACTCACATTTTAAGTATTTAAACAGGACGAAATAATCACACAAAATAGGGTTGCGTGAACAAAATGCGATGAACAACCAAAAATGCCCATGTCATCTTAGGTTTATGAATCATATACGAAACCTCCAACCTAGCTCTGATGCCACTTTAAGGATATAGAAAGATCCTTAAGCACATCACCAAAGCAGATCTCCTGATATGTGATCGAGAGTGACTAGTCATACTAGTTGCTCTTGGCAGCGGAATTTTAAAAACAATTGAACGATGAAACAACATTATCCAAGAACACTTCTCAGATCATTTCATCTAAATCACAAAGGGGTATTTGGTTTACCTCTTGAAGCGTTCTTGTGACCGAGTGTCTTGCCCCATGTTTGATCCAACGGAGGAGACACTTGCGAGTGAGTTGATGAAATGCATGCTTCTTGCAATCCATGTTGATGATGCAAGAGGTGAATCTCCCGATCTTGTCTCACGAGATCCGATGTCTTCTTCATGAGAGAAGTGTATCAAAGGAGATGATGGTTCATGAGCAGTCGAAGCGATGACACAACAACATGGCGATGATGGCGATTATCTCTAGGGTACAAGGTGGACTACCACTATGAGAGATCGAGATGGGATGTATAGTATGAGAATGAGAGAGAGAGATTACTCAATTGTTGTGTATCTAAGAAGAGCTGGGGTTGCCTCTTCTTTTATAGTACTTTGGGATTCCATGGATTCCAATCCAAGTGAAACACAAAATCAATGGTTGAGATTGATTACTGTTTCTATTCAATGGAAATGATTTTATTGTAAAAAATACAACAATAATTAATTGAGATTAAATTAAATATATTGAATAATCAACATAATTTAATCTGAACTAAATTAATTAACATAGAAGAATTACGAGAGAAGCCACCCACCCTCCTAAAAAGGTGGGGACGGCCACGCTTGTGAGCAAGTCAAAGAGTGGTAGTCCACCATCCCTTAAATGGACGGTGTTGGCTCCTGCATTCCTTCATTCATATTTAAAACAACTTTTATTGTAAATTAATTAACAAAAAATAATTCCAATTTATTTTTTGTGAATATTGCAGTCATGCCACTAAACAATTTTTAATCATATTCACAACTCAAAATAAACTGTAAATTGTATTTCTAATTAATTCCAATGTGAGTCCAATTCACATCAACAATTAATTTGAAGATACCATTTACAATAATCTCTCTCTAATATATTATAAATCACATTTATAATATATATAAATAAATAATATGGATAGTACTATCCATATAATTTATATGCACAATAATTAAATCACATTTATTATCTTTGATGAGCATTCTCATGTATTTAAATAATACGAATCGTATTCACATTATTCATGATAATTAAATCACATTTAAATATAAATATCTCAATGCTCAAGTGCATAATTCAACGATGAAATTATTCCTGAACTATTTCAAGAGCAATGTGCTTTCTCCACAGATACTTGGAGATAAGGACATGGTGATTGTACGTTCCAAGTATAGTAGCATGGATATTGAGATAACATCACCAATACAGATCTCAGGGGCCTCCCATAGATGTTTTATTAAATCAAAGCTGTAAATCTAATATTCTCATTACATCCGAATCACATTCAGATCATTGTCCAACATTTGGACCAATATTAGATTACTTGTCTAGTGGGAGGAGTAACTAAAATCCATACATGTTTCATCACTCCCTCAGAATGGACAACATGGTTAAACACTCATTTATGATCACATCACCCTTAGGTATTCCTAATATATGTACATCTTGTATACTGGAAGACCTAGAATAAACATGAAGTTTCAGATCTATTTAGATCGTCTTCTTCAAGGTTTTATCATTAACTTTCTCATTTTATCGTTAGGATTTGGTATCGATCATATAATTTCCAAAAAAATATATCATACCTTGGTATTTTATCATATACTTCTTAAAAGCATATATCAAACCTACAAATTTAATCAATCTTCCAAAGCGAGATGACCGTGCATGAAATTCTATCCCCAATATCTCATACGTGAGCTCATGTCTTCCAGTTCAATAATGAACTTGTATGATCCTTTTGAGATATCGTATTACTCATATGCCCTTGTATGGACACAGATCACCGATGTATAGACCATAATTTTATTATCAACCTATCAGTCTGCCAAATGTACATACTCAGCCATATAGTAACACATCTTTCTCTAGTTTGAGGATACATGCCTATATCATGACAACATATGGCATAGGACTTGGATATCTTGATCTCGTTAAGTCAACTCTTTGACCTAACTTATAAGACACCTTTGAATCTCTATTCCTATGCAGAGGACCAGCATCTAGAGGTCAGTCAGATATCAACCAAAAGAGAAAGGATTGCCATCTCCTACTCAGGTTGGAGATCATGTCTTAGTAATCATTTGAAGGTGCTTGATGAGTCCTCAATCAAACTCTTTAGATATTCATCCAAGCATCAGCGTTTATGATTCAACAATTGAATCAATAGTTATATGATCATCAAGATGGTCATGGTACATTACCCTAATTATACTAAGGGATCTATTATGCAGATTAATTATTCTTCATTTAAAGATCAGGGAATGATATTTGCAATAACATTTATTGCATAATGGCTTGTCATTGGCTCGCATGTCTGACAAATGATACTGTTGCTGAGGTAGAAGAAGCTTATAGTGATGCTTGTAGGGAGGAGGATACTACTGGTGAGATGCAGCCGCATACGAATGATACGGCTGGTGCTGCTAGTATTGTGGCTGCAGGTACAACTGATTATGTTTCCAATTATTGTGATTCTGTGGAGACTGGTGGTATTGAGGCTACTCTGACTGGGCAAATCTCCCTCCTTGTTGTTGAGGGAATGGACGTGAATTCACAGGCTGGCCTTGCTAAGGTTCGCCTAGATGGTCCAGCTACGTGTCATTCAACCAAACTCCAATCACCTCTTGAGTGAGAGATGGTGGAGGAGACCATGGATCATAAGAAGACATGGGATTTGGTTAGTATACCACCAACAGTTGTTGCTGCAGTGCATGCTGGGAGTCCGCATGTAATACACGTGCTAGACAGTCAGTTGTTGCTGATTGGGTTGAGGTTGTTGTGGTGGTCTTGGCTCATCTTTCTTCTCAGCTGGAGTCTCATATGATGGTGTCATCGACTGACAGGCACTGATGGTACTCACCACCAACTCTAGTTTCTTGGTGATCTAATCCAATTTGTCCAGATTATGTGCACTTTATTCGACCACAACGAGTTTTTCTAGATCATGTAATCGCTTCTCGATCATATCAATCGTGGAGAGATGACTCCCAATAATGTTGAGGCTAGAGATCTCATCTCTCTCAGTCTCACATGAAGCTGTCATGTTCACTGGTTTATGGAGGACTGGGGATGTCTCTGGTAAGTGCGGGATGAAGAGAGGGCGACCTCTCTCTCGACCATTTCTTCAAAAATCTGCCAGCCTACTTCTTCATCCTTGTCGAAATGGTATCCCCCACAGACAACAACGACTAATCTTTGACTTTTAACATTCAAGCTCGTAAAGAAATGTTGGACCAAGATGGTCCTCGATATATCATGGTGGGGGCATTTCTCTTGAAGATCAGTGAATCACTCCCATGCTTCATGAATAGAATCCTAGGTAGCCTGGGATAAGTTGCTAATCCTAGCTCACATCCATTTCAACCGACTGAGAGGATAAAACTTGTCAAGGAACACTGACTTCTGTTCCTCCCAGGTCATCACAACCTTTCCCAAATGGTTGACCCCAGTACAGGGCCTTGTCTTGGAGAGTGAAGGGAAATGTGGTCATCTTGACTACGCTTAATGGGATGTTAAGGTATTGTGTAGTTCTATATATGCGAGAGAACTACTATAGGCAAATGTACAATTCCTCATTAGTGTTCCCATGGAAGGTGGGCAGGAGAGAAAAGAATTGAGGATTGAGCTCAAAGTGAGCATGCATCGATGGGATGTGAATCCATTCAGTCATCCAACTATCTCTAGGGTTATAAGTCTCTTTCTGCGTAGGTTTAGGATTCTCATTCCTGGGCTCCTCTTCTTATTGATCATCATGGGGTAGTTCCTCATCTCTTCCTCCTCCTACTAGTCTGTTCCTCAAATCATTCAACATGTCTTAGAATGAAGTATGGCTAGTGCCTGCTCAATTAGTTGATGTTGAATGGCTTGAATGGAATCCAGCAACTGATCATTCACTTGATTCTAATCAGGTGGTCGACCTGATATGTCTGGAGCGATGGTTTTCCGGATCCTTTTCCCCTTCCGTGGGGGGGGGGGGAGGGGGCATCTCAAGTTCTGAATCTAATGAAATGAACTCTAGACTGGGATCTAGGACTGACTTTTATCTTCAATGCAAGAGGAATACTAGTCAGACCAACTGTGAAACTAATACCAACTGTAGTGATGAATACGAGATTAAGATCAATCCCAGATAGTTGTGAATGGAGAAAAAGATGTAGACTAAAATTGACCTCCATTCGCAATGGGCAGACATGGGACAAGAGTGATCCCAGTATATTAAGAAATAGAGAGTGGAAAGAAGATGAGGTGTCTAGAGATCGGTTTGCAAAGTCCAAACCGGGTTCTCGAGAATCACCTCGAATTATTGATGATACCGAGTCCATGGAATCGATGTAGGTGTTGACGGAGTCCCGACTGGACCATCCATGGATTGACATCATGGAGGAAAAGAAGGATCGATGTGGAAGGAAGGATACGATGGTTAAAGTGGAATAAAAGGAATGCGAAACAGTAGAAAGGTTCGAAACGAGCATGGGTTCAAAGGGGAAACACATATGACAAAAATTTATACAAGTGCACGGAACATGACCTTTGAAACTTAATCTAGATCCATACAATACACAATACAAATTTGGCTTCACGAACTCTACACATTTGAAGCCATAAGGGATCGATCTTTTCATTTTTAGAGTTGTTTTTTTCGCATATCCTTTAATAAGTCCTTATATGCTAACCCTATAGGAGCGAGAGTACTGCTAGAAAAGTATCCCGTACTTATCCTCATCCATTGTAACCTGTCGTCTGCACTTTTTTGAGGTCCTTATAACAATTTATGGATCCCTACTCAGCTAAAGAACGAGAGAGAGAGGAATCCGATAGGAGAAACAACAACTTCAGAACCTGCTCGCAACGGAATCAACCGCGAACGTGCAAGGTCGTACTCGGACACAAGACAATGAGATAGACACACCCATGAGGGTGTAGCCTAAGTCAGTACTTCAGACAAGATAGACACACCCATGAGGGTCTTACGGTTTCACAAGGCGAAACCGCAGTCGATGCGGTGACCGCTCGAAAATCTCGATTCAAACAACAATTAACCCACGACAAATATATCAAGCAATGAAAGTAAATGTGCGGAGTTAAAATTTATTATAACTCTACAACAAGATGTGTATATGTGCAAGTATTGTAGAGGTCGAACACAGGGAGCAGACAGGTAGAACGGGGCACTAAGGCACAAAATGTGTGTGTATGTGATCAAGAGTCTACTATGCTATTTTTTTGTGGGTTTTAATTTTTATATATTTTTTTATTTTTTATTTTTTTTAATTTTATATTTTTGTATTTTGATTTTTTTAATTTCCTAATTTTATATTTTATATTTTTTTATTTTCTTTTTTTAATATTGGGATATATGTTCAAAAATTAGCAAATAAAGTCTTTTTGGTCTTTTTATAAATTTTTACTGTTTTTATGATTTTTGGGTATTTTTCAGATTGTTTTTGGTATTTTTAAAGTCAAAAATAGAGAAAACAGTGAATAAAATGCAAGGCTGAAACTTAAAATGGAGAAATAAAATAGAAAATAGTAACAAAAATTCTCCAAGTTAATTTTCATTTAAAGATAATGAAACAAGGAAAATTCAAAGACAAAGTTTGTATTTTTAGGATTTTTGTAGAATTTTTAATCTTTGTATAAAGGTTTTTGGGGTTCTGTGATTTTTAGGAGTTTTCTTTAATAATTTTAGTGAATTTTGGACTGAAGTTAGAACACACTAAAGGGAACAAAATATATTTTTTTGGGAATTTGCTGGAGTGTTTTTATATTTTTTATGGATTTTATAAGCTGGACAGTGCACAAAATGGACGTTTTTGATTTTTAATAAATATTAAAATGCAATAATTATGAAAAATAAAAATATGACGTTATACTACTATGCAACAGAGGCTTAATGTGATTTTTGGGGATTTTTTGGGGTTTAAGAGATGCATGCAAAAATTGCTAGAAACATAAGGAAAATGCACACTTGCAGGGGCTTTTGTGTAATATGCGATAAGTTCAATGGCAAGATTGCAATTTTTCCAAAATATATATATATGAAATAAAAACTTGCTGGACTAATGTTCAAAGCAAAATGGCCGTAGGGGCTATCCCACAAAATCGCCAAGCACCACGTGCACAACACGCGCCTAGCAGGGATATAACCGCAATATCACAAAATGCCAGGGGTTAGTTCGCAAAATATTCAAACAAAAGACAACTGCCTAGGAATGTTTAAGTTCTGAATATTAAATATAACAAAAATGCTGGGTTTAGTGCGCAAAATACCCAGGCGGGGGAGTGATCCAACGGCGGGCCTTTCACTACTTATACACATGTCAGACTCACGACCCGCGATGCCCCTTCATCCGTGCGGCTAGGATTAGATCATCATCGACGATTGAACGACAGGGGAGGGCTTCAAATCGGACGGTGGCTGCTTTGATGGAAGATCACGGCTGAATCGAACGGCGTGAAGGTGCGGAGGAAGAACGGCCCGCGAACTTGGCTGAGCCGAGTTTCAGATGCTCCTCCGGCGCCCCTCCGACGACCTCCTTCGTCTCCAATCAGTACGCTGAGCACCTGGAACGCTCCTGTAGCAGAGGACAACTTCCAAAATGGCGTGGAACACGCCGAAAAACTGCCGCGCTGTGACAGGCCAGGAGCTGCTCTAGACCGTGCGGCCTTCGTCAAAAACCGACCTAGATGGGGTCCTTCTGGGCCTCAGACCTGCAAGAAAGCATGGAGAACAACAATAAAGAGGTCCAATGTCCAGCAAAATGGAGGGTGAATGGTGATGCGGGGAAGATGGTAGTCGCCGGAGCTGCGCTCCGGCGTAGTTATAAGGATGGAATCGGTTGGGCGAAACGCAAGAATAACGACGGGAAACTGCTCCTGCGACTATGCTAAGACTAAAAGTGCATAAAAACGAAAGGAAAACATCCTCAAAGGAATAAAGGCACCTGAGGTAGACCTCGATGACCGTTTGGCCGGAGATGGGGATGTGGAGCCGCTCTTCGCCCCTGGCTGAGCCCTGCGTGCGTGCTAGAGGAGGTCTGTCACCCCTCCGGTCCTGAACACCGCGAGAAGAGGCCAAAATCAGGGTCAAAAGAGGGTTCGAATTGCAGAGGAGGGAAGGAGGGGCTTTTTGAACTGGTAAGGACTGGGCACAAAGATCAAGGCGTATCGAATGTCGTGATGATCCAAAGCCCAAGGAAATCTATGGGCGTGTAAGAGCATTGGACCAGGATCAAAAATCGTGAAGATGATGACATCAAAAGATGTAAGGCCCGTTCTCGAAAAATCCGCAAAGATCGGCCAAAAATCAATCTGACATGCTGATAGAGGATGGTCAGACAGTTGACCCGTGGTCAACTGTCTAGACCACCTGGTTGGTCCACGTGGACCAACCAGGAAAAACCTCTAAAAATCATTTTAAAAATAGTAAATAATATTATTTTATTTAGGTTATAAAATAAAAAGTGTTTATAAATTTATAAATTATTTTATTATGATTTTTATTTTATTTTATGAGGCTAATAATTACAAGTTGCTATTATACCCCTATATAGGTATCTTTACCTACATTTTTATTATTTTATTTTTAATTTGTATATTTAATTTATTTATTTTTGTTTATTATTTTATATATTTACAAAGTATTTTTATACACTTAAATATATTTTTTTTTCTTTTTTTGATATGTTTTGTATGTTTAATAAAATATAAATATGTATTGTATAGGTTTGGGTATAGGTAGTATACCTATGTATCAAATATGTAAGTATTTTATTTTAAGTTTTATTTAGGTTTTTATTCCAATTTTAATGTACATAATTATTATAAGTAATATTTACATAATTATAAAAATATAAAAATACAAAAATCATGAATAAATAATAAGTTGAATATTTTAATCAGTACAGCTATACAAGGTGGGTCCAAAACTCAACTTTCAAACCGTAGCTCCACCAAATGCGAAACCACCACCATTGGATAGATTATTTTATTCTATATACAATTAAAGGTGAGTATGCTGCATTTGGAGTTTTCATTTATGAGATACGGGTCTGGGAAGTTGGCATTCTGGAATTTTATTCAGACCATAACTTTTTATTTGTACATTATTTTTCAGTGAAATCAATTTTGTATTTTTCTTTATTTAATTATCTACAACTTTCATGTACAAAGTTTCTTTATTTGATGTAAAAAGTGGAACCAAAAATAGGTCCCAAACTGAATAAAGAATGAATAAAAGGTATAGGTATTTTATCTGTATTTTGGCCCTTATCTCCCCCTACATTATTCCTTGTCGACCTATTCATCAAGATGCCTAGGTCTCGAGGTTTCGGGTCATAAAATATTTACAATATTTTATTATTTTTCTTTTCTTTTCTTTATTCTATAATTTTGGCTTTAAAAACCGTATTTTATACAATATTTACACACATATGCATAGATGCTAAAATGCATGAATTACGCCTATTTACACGCATTTACTAGGGTTTTAAGACCAAAATGATAGAATGAAGATGATGAAACGTAGATTCATCATCCCCCTATACTTGCCTTTGCTAGTCCCTAGCAAACACTTATGCAATAAGTGCAGAAAAGAAAAACAAAGAAAAGAAAAAGAAGAAGGTGGATTAAGTGTAATTATCAAACTTGTCTTCACAAAATCAAAGTTTGGAGCTTAAGTCGGACCTTCGGAATTTTAGTGCGGGCGGAACCTTAATGAGAACCAAATTTGAAATCCAACAGTCCCTGAGAATCCCAAAACTCTGTCCAAGTCTCCTCAATAGCCAGGTCAGAAATATCTCAATTCATACGCAAACCCGTACGACTATGAATCTGACTCGTACAGTGTAAGTGATGGTGGCTCTCCCCAACTAGAATGACAAAGAAACTGACTTCTCCAGTACGACAACCCAATGATTCCCCAATCCAATGACTCCATCCTCGAGGAGCGGGGTATTCCCTTCTATGTTCAAGTGGCAACCAGCTCAAGAGGAGGGGGTGAAGAGAAGAATGGACGGTAGCCAGTGTAGCTACCTATCCTGGGATGCAAGACCAGTGTAGTCAAGTCATCCAGCTGCAGGCTCACATGATATGACTTTGGAACTCAAGCTTGCTTATTGACTTTACAACATATTCACATACTTTGCAGGAATTTTATTTTTTTTTGTACACGCCTGTCCTTTTTTTTTGAAATACTATTCACATCAGCATTTACATAATGAGTTTTTCCTCTTGAGCCAGTAGACTATCCCTCTTTTGAAGCTTTATTGCAACCCACAGCCTCCTATCTTTAGACTTCCTAATCACTGGATGGGTTGGGGTGCACTTCCCTCCCTAGAGGAGGACAAATGTTTCCACTTGTGTGCGTCTCATACTGATGAGCGCGAAATCCGAGCGACTAAGGTAAAGGTACAGAAATGGTCGTTGCGACCTCGGGCACTCAGATGCACTCAATCAAGAAAATTGAACCACTGATATAGATAAAAATCACTCGAAACACGAAAGCGGTCCTGCTATGGGATTAACCTGGTATAGCGACCAGGGTCGAACTCAAGGAGCACGGGTTGGCCTCTCGGCCTACGAAGTAGTAAAAAGGAATAAAATAAAAGAACAAAATATTTTTAGTGGTTTTTAATTTATTTTATATTTTTTTTGGATTTTTTTAATGTATTAAGAAAATAAGAAAGGTAAACAAACACACACTTCAACAAATTATGTAAAGCACTAAAAATCAACAAAAAATTCAAACAAAAATATTTTTATGTGTTTTATATTTAGTGTTTTTGGTGAATTTTTGAGAATTTTCTGATATTTATTTAATTTTTTTAAAAATCAAACAGTGACTGAAATAAATGGTACTGTCCAGCCGAGCTCAAAAGGGCTAGATAAAATATCTAAAGCCCCCAAATGAGCAGGGAGGTAATTTTCCTGTAAAAAGAATTAAACAAGGAAAATTTAGGCACCTATTTTATTATTTTTGGGTTTTTGGTTTAATTATTAGAATTTTTATAAGTTTTTATGTGTTTTTCAATTTTTAGTGGTTTTCAGTAATGAAAAATAGCCAAAATTGGCTAGAAAATCAAACACAGAAAAATAGACAATAGACAAATTTTTTTGTAATTTTTAGACACTATTTAATATTTTTTTCTGATTTTTAAAGTTAGACAGTGACAAAAATGAAGGTTTTTGATTTTTCAAAAAATATCAAATGAAATCAAAAATGTCCTCAAAAATCCACGAAAATTTTACACCATGGCAGGAGCCATGTGTCCAATTTTCGTTGGATTTGGAGGTAATTTGCTATTTTATTCAAAAATAAAGAAGGGGCATTGTGCACAGGGACCAAAGTGCAAATACCCAAGAGTCTGGGGGTCTGGTGCAATTTACCCAGCAAAACACGCGCCACGCGCGTGCCTGGGGCACTCAGGGACCCAAATGCAATAAAAATAAGACCTGAGGACTTATTGTTAACAGGTACCAAAAGTACAGGGGCCTATTCGCAAAATACCCAAAATATCACGCACATGTTGAAATAAATCACGCACAGGCGTATAAATGCTAATAAACTAAAACATTCATTCCATTGATAACAACCATAACTACAGGGGAATGAGTTGCAAATAAACCAGAGACACACGTGACGAAGCACGCGTCATACAACGCACAGAGGCATAAATGCAAGGAAAATAAAGTACGGGGCCCTCGATGCAAATAACCCTAAAACTAAACAACCAAATTCAATATTTACAGGACTAAAGCGAAATAAAAGAAAAGACAGGGCCTAAGGGTAAATTACCCTTTATTATGCGGACCGGCTGGATGCGCGCCACGTGTAGATCTGACGGTCTGGATCAGCTGCGGCTCCAACGCGAGTGTCCTTTGGCGAATCCAATGGCTAGGGTTCCTCCACGTGGGTGATCGGACGGTGCAGGGCGTAGGCGGCTAACCCTGGCGCATCGGATGGCTGGAATCGATCCTCTTGATGATCGGGCGGTGACTGCTGCTCCCTAGATGGACGGTTCAGATGAAATCTGGAGCCGGAGGACGAATCGAATGGCGACGGAGGATGCTGGATGAACAGGTCACCGACGAGACTCGCCGGCCTCGGGCGTGCGCTAGACTCCTCCTGGAAGCACTCTGAAGATCGGAGAAGAAAGGTGGAGTGCTCCCGCATCTGCCGGTAGGCTCCGATGATCCAGCCGAGCTCCGAGGAACTCGGGCTAGATCGGCGGAGCTGATCCTCCTGGCTGGATGACGAAGGGCCTCCGATGGCCTTCGTTTGACCTGCAAAGCGAACCAGAAGACTCGCGGGTCGAGGGCAAACTGCCTCGACCCGGTTAGGCGGGGTGACGGTGGCTTGTGAGTCGAAATGGCGAGCTCCTGCGAAGGGGGTGGACGGAGGAGCTCGACTCCCAGCTCCTGTGCGAGCTGGGTTGGATAGAGGGGTGAAGAAGGTGCGTCGCAGGGAGGCGGATGCGATGGACGATTTCGATGATCGAACGGAGTGACGGGATGGTCGGAATCAGCTAGAGACGGCGGCGATACGAATTGGGCGTAAATGGAAATCGAAGAAAGATAAGGACCTACAAGGTTACCTGGGTGGTCGAAGAGACTGTGGAGGAGCTGGGGAAGCTCCTGGTCGTCGCCTCGAGGAGCGTCTCCCTCCGAGGCTCAAGCTCCAGCTGATGGCGGAGCGACGGCGGCGAAGCTCGCCGGATCGATGGTCTCGCCCTCCTTCCTCGCTGCGACACCACGGGGAACGGGCTGTCACTCTCGCCGATTTGATGGAGGTCACTGAAGTGGAACGAAGGAGCCAAAGATGGGGAAATGAGGTGGCAGAGCTCGCTTATGTATGGGTGAAGGTCCGGGAAAGAATGGCTTGGGTCCGGCTCCATGGAGCACGGATCCCTAGGATCTTTGTCGGGCGAGATTCCCGGGTACCTGGGGAGTGATTAGGACCCTGGGTTAGGCTAAATGGTGCTCGGGTCTGGCAGGGATAAATGGGTGAAATCGGGTTCTCGAACCAGACCCGCGGGAGGTGGTCCTGGGGGGGGGGTAGTTGACTGGGCGGTCAACACTCCCCAGGGCCAATAGGAACAGGCCACGTGGCTTAATCTTGGAGGTGAAAATTAAGGTAGCAAATGGCCGAATTTGTTAAAAGTTAAAACATGAAATATTTTTATTTTATTTTTTTTCTATTTTTTAGTGATGTTTAATATTTTTTTCGAAATAAAAATAAGGTATGTACAGTATATGTACTATATAGGTATATGTACACTATTAGGGTTTTTAATTTTTGATTTTTAATTATTATTTTTATACAATTTTATTCCTATTTTATATTTTATTTATTTTCATTATAAAATAAGGAATAAAAAGGTATTTTTATTTTATTTTTATTATTTATATACATAGGTAAAATAAATACATATATACACTTATATACATGGTATATTTACAATATATTTTTGTATTTTTAATTTTGCTATTTTTATTTGGTTTTTGTTTTGATTGTTTTTATTTTATTTATTTACACTATATAACATAGAATATTTATAAAAATTTTGGGAATGAATTTTATTTATTTACAAGGTTAAATAATTATATAAGAGTGGTTCATGTACATGGTGAAAGTGATATTTTTGTTCTTTTTGATTTTCATATTTTTATCTTTTGTTTTTATGCTTATAAATATAGATACATATTTACAAGCCTATTTTTGGTGAGGAAAATATTTTATTTATTTACATAAATATTTACACATGAGCCCCTATCTCTCTCTACTTTGGCTTTTATGCGGTCAGGCCCATGCTGAGCCCTCCCTTGGGTTAGGTTGCTCAATATTTATTCTAAATATTTCCCTCTTTTTCTTTTTAATCTTTATTCTTTTATTTTTGCACAAAAACATGCTAATTAAAGGTTTTTACACAATGCATGCTTTTGGTAATTATTCCTATTTACACATATCTACATGTATTTGCAAAGGTTTTTGTAGCTAAAATATAAGAATAAAGAGTGATGAATGAGTATTCATCACCTCCCTATACTTAACTTTGCTAGTCCCTTAGCAAACACTTATTTGAAAAAGAAGTGAAAAAGAAATAAAGAAAAAGAAAAAGAGAATGTACATGGATCAAGGCTGATTATTAAACTTGCCTTCATTAAATTAAGGTATGGAGCTCGATCAGATCTTTGGATTATTAGTGTGTCGGAACCTTATTTGGACTTAAGTCTAAAACTCAACAGCCTCTAAGTTCCACTAATCTATAACCAAGACTCCTCAATGCTCCAGATCAGAACAAGTCATCAATCACAAACCCTGAAGACCATGAATCTTTTCTTGTCCTGTGAAAGTGAGGTCTAAGCTCTCCACCTCAGAAATGGCAACTTGACAACCCTCCCTAACAAGGTAACTCTATGACCTCAATCTGGCCACTCTTTCCTCGAGGAGCGGGGTATTCCCTTCTAAGTTCAAGTTCAACCGGCTCAAGAAGCGGAGGAAGAAGAGAATGGGTCAAGGCCAGTGTAGCCAAGTACCCTTGGGAGCTTGACCAGTGTAGCCAAGTCTCCCTGCTGCAAGCTACATCAGGTGGATCATGAAACCAAGCTTTTCTTATTGCACTCTATATACATACTCCGGTGGGATTATCATTTTCTATCAGACCCACCACTTTTTTGGAGTTATTTTCTTTTTGCACACTTTTTTTTCAAGTGCATTTGTACAACATATACATGTGCAGCATATTTACAAGGAGTTTTTCCTCTTGAGCCAGTAGACTATCCCTCTTTTGAAGCTTTATTGCAACCCACAACTCCCGTCGTTAGACCTCACGGCAACCAGACCATGTTGAGACGCACTTACTTCACTAAAAGAAGAAGAGAGGTTCCGCCTAGAAGTACTACCCTCATATGCTACCCCAAGTCAAGGAAGACTGCCTCCTCACCACCTCATCCGTAGAGAGCTCGGTGCATAGTGCTGGTGTCCAAGTAAAGCCATAATCTACATGAGTCATGTGTTGTTGTTAAGTGCTCTACTTAGGCTCATTGAGATGACATGTGATCATAGCCTAGTGGACTCAAAGAATTAAGTCACCATGGACCTGAAAAGCCTTAAACCTAAGCCCTATAAGGTTCCTCTTAGAAATTAGGTGGATTAAGATCTTAATCAAGCTCCATTTCTCAATTTGGTTCCAGGCTAGTTTAAATGTCAACTATCATCCAGGAAAACTATATACATATGTACAAAAGATGCTTATTTACACAAATTTTACAAACATGCCAAAATTTTTGAAAAATGTTCTGAAATCATGAATGGATGATGCATGAAGTGCAAGTTTTGCAAAAAGATATTTACACACATTTACACGAGATCTTTGCAAACTTTTGATTTTCAAAACATTTTGGAAAAATTTTGTACTATATACATAATTTTGATACAAAAATATTTACACAAACTTTACACAAAATATTTTTGAAATCATTTTTACGAAAATAATTTGTACACTAGCTATTTATGTGCAAATAAAAGAATGTTTATGTACATGAATTTTTTTTTAATTTTTGTGATTTTTAGCCATTTTATTTATTAACTCACTCACACAAAGTACGAGTTATGGCTAAAGTATATATGAAATATATACACACACCCCTATACTTAGCTCGAACGATGTCCTCAGAGTCAAGAGCGATGAAGAAGACATAACTCGTGCTAGGTATCGGGAAGTGAAAAGAAAGGCTTATATACAAAGACGAATGAATGAAAAGTCAAGAGGGTCTCGGGTCTTCCCCCTATACTTAGGATTAAATAATCCTAAGTATAGCAGGCTGTACACTAAGGGAAAACCGAGTGGAGAATGTACAGGGTCTACCCCCCTATACTTAGGGTAAAGTGCACCCTAAGTATAGCATAATCACAATATGAAGAAAGGGATGTGGGACTAAAGAATGTAGTGATATGGACATCTGGATCTATACAAGGCGGAAGATTAGTGAAACTCAAGCGTGAGATGCATTAGATGTGAGTCAAAGACCACATCTCACGCAAAATGAATAGGGGCAAGATCCGCGACCCGCGGCTCATGATCTAAAAATGGCTTGAGCCGCTGGCCGTTCACTCGAAAGGTACTCTCAGAAGACAACTCAGATATATCAATGCTACCGTTGTCGTGTACCTTTCTGACCAAGTAGGGTCCCTTCCATTTGCTCTGTAGCTTCCCTGGAAACAAACGAAGCCTCGCATCAAACAGCCATACTCTCTGTCCAATCTCAAAATGCTTGTGGCTGATATGAGAATCATGCCACTCCTTCACTCTCTCCTTATACTGTAGGCTGTTTGAGAAAGCTGTATCTCTCAACTCCTCCAGGGCTGCTAACTCTGCCCTCCTCTGGTCTCCCATACCATCTGGATCCATAAGAATATCTGTAACTGCCCAAAGTGACTTGTGCCTCAGCTCAACAGGTAAATGGCACGGCTTGCCATATACGAGGCGAAAGGGAGATGTGCCCAATGGTGTCTTGAAAGACGTCCTATATGCCCACAAGACTGAGTCCAAAAGCTGTGACCAATGAAATCGATGCCCCATGCGTCAAAAACCTCACAGAAGTGAATGGGCTGCATCGGCATCATATCACGTTGTCCACAAGTGCCCATCCTCTGACAGTCAGTACACCTCTTCACGAACTCATCAGAGTCCTTGAAGAGGGTAGGCCACCACAAGCCGGATTGGAGCACCTTCTGTGCCGTTCTCCTCCCAGAATGATGTCCTCCTGCCTCAAGCTTGTGGCAGTAAGTGAGGACGCTATGGTGTTCCTCCTGAGGAATACACCGACGCCAGACGCTATCCCCTCCTTCGTGGTAAAGGATGGGATCCTCCCAGTGGTAGGACTTGGCCTTAGCAAGGAAGGTCTCAAGCCTCTACCTGGGCCAATCTTGTGGGACTTTCCCAGCAACGAGAAAGTTCACAATATCGGCGTACCACGGGAGTGAGGCGATAGCAAGGATCGTCTCATCTGGGAAGGTATCTCGAATGGGGTCAATCTGCTCAGACTCCTCAGGCTGCTCTAAACGGGAGAGATGATCCGCCACCACATTCTTGACTCCAGGCTTATCCTTGATCTCAATGTCGAACTCATGGAGTAGAAGGATCCATCTAGTAAGTCTGGCCTTGGCATCCTTCTTTGCCATGAGGTACCTGATGGCGGTGTGATCTGTATACAAAGTCACTCTAGATCCAATGATATAAGATCGAAACTTATCTAGGGCGAAAACTACGGCTAGCATCTCCTTCTCTGTAACCGTGTAATTCCGCTGGGCGGAATCCAATGTGCGGCTAGCGTAGTGAATGGAAAATGGAACTCCATCCCTCCTCTGTCCCAGCACTGCCCCTACGGCAAAATCGGAGGCGTCCGTCATGATCTCAAATGGGAGAGACCAATCAGGCGGCTAGAGGACAGGAGCCTCAATCACACACTGCTGAAGAGTCGCAAAGGACGAAAGACACTTGTCATCGATAAGGAACTCAGTGTCTTTCGTCAAAAGGTCAGTCAACGGCCGGGCAATCCTGCTGAAATCCTGAATAAATCTCCTATAAAATCCAACGTGCCCCACGAATGACCGTAGCTGCCTCAAATTGGACGGCGGTGCGAGTTTTCTAATGACATCAACCTTGGCTGGATCCACCTCCATGCCCCTGTTGGAGATGATATGGCCAAGCACCGTCCCTTGAGTCACCATGAAGTGACTCTTCTCCCAAGATAGAACCAAATGGTACTCAATACATCGCTGGAGTACTCGGTCTAGGCAGTCAAGACAGGAGTCGAATCCGTCGCCGTAGACCGAGAAATCGTCCATGAAGACCTCCAAACACTCCCCTACCATGTCCGAAAAGATTGACAGCATGCACCTCTGAAAAGTCGCAGGGGCATTGCATATCCCAAATGGCATGCGTCGAAAGGCATATGTACCGAATGGACAGGTAAAGGTGGTCTTCTCCTGATCCTCAGGAGCGATGGCCACCTGGTTGTAGCCCGAGTACCCATCCAGGAAGCAATAATGGCTCTTCCCTGCCAGTCTCTCAATGATCTGGTCAATAAAAGGCAGGGGGAAATGGTCCTTCTTAGTGGCCTGGTTGAGTCTCCTGTAGTCAACACAGACCCTCCAAGAGGTGGGTACTCGTGTAGAAATCTCCTCTCCCGACTCACTGATCACATTCGTGATGCCCGTCTTCTTGGGCACCACATGCAAGGGGCTAACCCACTTGGAGTCGGAAATGGGATAAATAAAATCTGCACTCCACCATTTTGATATTTCCTTCATCACGACCTCTCTCAGGTTGGGGTTCAGTCGCCGCTGGAACTCACGCGACGGCTTCGCCCCTTCCTCGAGATAGATATGGTGGGAGCATACTGATGGACTAATCCCATGGAGATCTGCTACGCTCCATCCGATTGCCTTGCGGTTTTTTTTCAAGAACCCCCATCAAACGGGATTCTTGCTCTCCAGTCAGATCGACGGAGATGATGACTGGGTACATCTCAGGTTCGCCCGCAAGGAACCGATACTTCAGCGAAGTAGGGAGCGGCTTCAGCTCTGGACAGCTGGGTGCTGGCAAATCTGGCTGTGGAAGGAAATGTGTCAATGCTGCTAAGTCTGCCAAATCTGCCTGGGAGAAAGAAAGCGAACTCTCGCAAACTGGATCTGGAGAAGGCTGCTCAACTGTGCTGTCTCTGATCTGCTCTGCATCTACCTCCTCCTCATCTGTAGGCTCAGGTGGACTTAGGTCTGGCATCTGATCATCACAATCTGCCCAATCAGACTCTGATTCCGAGGGATCTGCATCAAACGAGGTGGCATCAGTACCACCGAAACACAAGGTGGCCTCAGCACCACCATCACTGAAATCCATATCGCGGTCAAGAACCGGCTCTGCTGCCTCTGTGGTATCCTGAACCAGGGCTGTGCTCTCCAGACTCTCCTCTGCTGTCATCTCTGCATCAGCTGTGTCTGGAAATGAGAGGATGGCCTGTGCTGAAGGGTCTGCCCATGCTGCCTCATCGTCTGTGATCACAAAATCACAGTCCTGGTGGATATCTGGCTCGGCGTCTGTCAGCTGTTCTGAATCTGTGCTGGCCTCTGAGCGTGTTCTCTCTCTGGCTCTGTAATCCTCGACCGTCTCTATTTGTATACTCTCGCCCTCGACGCGAAAGTATACCTTCCCGCTATCATGATCAGTCACTGCCTTGGCTGTGGCCAAGAACGGACGACCGAGGATGATGGGGGTATTGGCCACTGAGTCAGGGATCTCCATGTCCAACACTACAAAGTCCACGGGGAATTGCAGGCCCTGAATAGTGACGATAACGTCTCGCAACAACCCCTTCATCCTCTTGACAGATCGATCAGCAAACTAAAGGACTGTCCTGCTCTGTCGAAGAGTGCCCAACTCGAAGCGGTCGAGAAGGGCTGCCGGAAGTAGGTTGATCGACGATCCACTATCTAATAGAGTCCGGTCGAACATCTGCTCACTAATCTGGCATCTGACATACGGGGCCCCTGAATCTGGCCTCTTGGCCGGCAGACGGTTCTGGATCGCGAAGCACGTGGCTTTCGTCAGCACATGAATCTCTGAAGTGTGGTTCCTCCTCCTCCTCCTGACTGTGGTCCTGTCTCTCAAAGATCGCTGAAGAAGGGGGATGTGCTGCAAAGCCTCCAGGAGGGTCAGCTGGATGTGAAATCTGTCGATCATGCTCTGGCTGAACTCCTCCTGCTCTCTCTTTTTTGGGTCTTTTTCTTTTTTCTTCCCCTTCCCCATCTGAAGGGCTCTAGGGAAGGGAATCACAGGGTCCTTCGCAGATGAAGGACTAGAAAAAGGCCTAGACGGCTCGACGGCCGGATCCGCACATACATCAAGCACCACAGTGGGACCAGAAGAAACTAAACCTTTTCCTTTATTCACAACAGTGTTCTGAGATACATGAGAATGAGGAAAAACATCTGATCTCTCTACACAAACACCGGTGGCCTCAGTACCACCACGGGCTGGCTCTACTACTGGACATCTCGCGGCCTCAGTACCGCGGGCTGGCTCGGCTCCTCTGGTGGCTTCAGCACCACCTCCTCGAACTGGTGAAGCGGCAGCCTCAGTACCGCCAGTGGAATCAGCATCCTTGGTGGCATCAGTACCACCGTCATCATCGTGTGCGGCCTCAGTACCGCTCTCCTCCTCCTCATCTGGCGCCCTGGGTGGATCCTCTAGTCGTCGCTCAGATGAGGCGCCGCCTGCTGGTGCTCTACCGCTCCTAAGTGTAACAAAATCAGCATCAAATAGATCCGAAGACATATCATCCAATGGATCACTAGGAGTGGCATGCTCAGTGTGAACTACCTTCTCAGACTTCCTCTTGAGGCTATTGGGGTTCGGCTCTATCTGTGCAGGGATAGCGGCCTTCCCTCTCACCAAGTCCCGCATCTCCTGGCGGAACTCGTCCATCTCCCGTCGAAAAGTAGCCTGCTGGTCCGTGAGGAGGCGGGCTATGTCATCCAAGGCGGGGCTCTCATGGGAGCCCGACGGGTAGCCTCTCTGGTGCTGAGGCTGCTGGAACTGGTGCTGCTGGTTAGAGGGGTAGGAGGAAGGATGCTGCTGCTGGTGTGGTGAGTGAGCCTGCTGCTCACGTCTCCAAGACTGTCCCTGCTGCTGATAGGGACGAGGAACGAAGGACGACTGCTGGTGTGACTGGTAGGCTGGGGGCTGCTACTGCGGCTGGTGATCTCTCTGCTGGCCATACTGCCCTCCCTGACCTGATGACTGCTGCTGGGGCTGGGTACCTCCACTCCCTCACCTGAATCCGGGATGGTCTCGTCGGATCCCAGGCTGGGGGCGGTCATACCAAATCCCGTTGACATCCATCAACGGCTCTGCATCGTAGGGGGCTGGAGGGAGTACTGCCAGAGGCTGATCCAGCTGGTATACCACCATCTGCATGTCTGGAGATGGTGGGGACTGGTAAGAGGGCTGCTGCTACTGGTACGGCTCCGCCTGTACAAGGTGAACCTGTCTAGGCTGTTGAAAGGTGCTGGAGCGCTGGTACGAGCTGTTGCTGCCGCCGGTGTCGCCTCGCGACTGAAGACGGGGCTGTGAAGCCGTCTGTGCCTCCTGGAGACACATGAGCTGGGTCTTCATGTCGCTCAGAGTCTGTGCCATCTGTTCCATCTGCGTGATGCTCTGGCACTGCTTCTTCTCGATCAGCTCCATCCGGTCCAACTTCTCGCTGATGATGCCCATATCAGCAGCGGACGACTCTGCCTGTGCTGCTGCAACTGCGGCTGAACTGGATTGACCGGCATCAACCCGTGCTATCCGCTGGTACTGCACGGGTCCTAGCTGCTGCTGGGGTCTCCCCTGAGTGTACAACCGGGTCTGGGACATCACCATGTAATTCTCGGCCATCTCCTCGTAGATGGCCCAGACCTGGTCGTGGTCCTTGGCGAAATAGGACCCGCCGCAAGAAGCATTCACCAGGCCCTGGAGCTCTGGTGTCAACCCGCTGAAGAAGCTCTGAACAAGGTTCGGCTTCGAGATGTCGTGGTGCGGGCATCTGTCTGTGAGCTCTCGGAACCTCTCCCATGCCTCGTGGAATTGCTCATTGGGGAGCATGGAGAAGTTGCTGATCAGGGCCCTCGCTGCATTCGTCCGCCCGAGTGGATAGTACTTGTTCAAGTACTCGGTGCGGAGCTGCTCCTAGGTGTAAACAAACTTCCCCAGATGCTTCAGCCAGGTGGCTGCTCTGTCTGCTAGGGAGAAGGGGAAGGCGATCATCCTGATCGTGTCCTGGTCCACCTGACGGTCGTGGACAGTGCTTCATATCATCAAGAACTCCTGAAGGTGGAGATGGGGCTCCTCTGTCGCGAGTCCGTGGAAGCGGGGGAGTAGCTGCAAAGTGTTCGGGGGGAACTTGAAGTCCCCCACGATCGCTGGAAGTACTACCCAGTGGTGCGTCAGCGTCGATCCAGGGTTGTGTAACTCCCGCATCGGTCTCGGTGGTCCTCCAGCCACGGCTGCGGCGGCTGCTGCTGCTGCGGCTGCTGCATCCGCATCATCTGGGATCCTCGATCCCTCTCTCCTCTGCTCTCGCTCTGCTCTCTCTGCTCGCATCTGCTCCATCTCTCTCCTCATGTCGAGCATAAATGCTCCCTGATCCCTCAGCTGCTGCTGGACGGTCTCTAACGAGGCAATCAGGGTGGAGTTGATCGCTCCCTGATCCAATACGAAGTGCTCAGGCTGACGGGAGCGATCCTCAAAACTGCCGGCCATGACATCTGCAAAATCAAATGAGCCCAACTCAGGTGCTGTCAAATCCATCAATCTCTCCTCGGGCTCATGTCGCTCAGGTCCTAAAGAAAGGGGGTCGAGGGGGAACAGGGTGGAGTCGTACTCGGGCTCGGAGAGCTGGTCTTGGCTCTCGCGGGCCAACCTAGATGATTGGGTAGACGTGCCCGAAAGCGGTGCAGCCAGAGGTTGCCTAAGAGAGCGTCTACCCATCATCTTGATCTGGCGAGTAGTGCGGATGAGATCTGGAGAAACTATGATCAGAATGCAAACCCCCAGTTCACCAATGCAACGCGAGCTGAAGACCGTGAAAGTTCGGTCAAATTATCTTGTCAATTTTTATTAGGTGAACACACAAGATATCAGAGCGCTTACGTGACCTGTTAGGATACCCGATGCTACCCCAACCGACTGGCCCGCACAGAGAAGTCGGTAATCAGTCGGGAATAACACCGGAGGGCTCCACCTAGGGTGCGGGTCACTCTCTCGCGCAATCAAACCAAACAATGAGGGGGTTGCTCTCCCCAAGACAAATTTTTATGGTGAGTGTCTTTTAGGGTCAATAGTCTTATCCAGTCCCAATTTTATGATTTTTCTTCTTAATATTTTTCAAATAGAAAACAAACGCCTAACGAATTTTTCGGTTCTCCTGGTTATTTAGTCCAAAACAGGGGGGAGAAGACGAAAAAGCTGATGCGCGATGAAATCAATGATGCATGCTGAGTCAGAAATGCGTACCTTGCCTCCAGCACTCTACATGCAAGTGATCCGCGCAGAATTTAAAGACAGAAAAAGTAAACTACCCTAAATGATGCAACGGGAAAAACCGAGTCCTAGATCAGCAATTTCTACTCGCATAATCGTCTAATCGGTCACCGACCTTCAAGCCAAAGGGTCCGGTCTTGGCCCACCCCTCCTCTGCCTGACAAATCGGGGGTAGGAGAAAGCGCTTTACAGGGTGAGTTGCGGCACGTAGGCTACGAAGGAGGTAAGTCGATTATTTTTATTAATTAATTATTAGTAGGTCCTATTAACGCACTATAGGAGCCAACAGATAATTAAGTGTGGGACCCTACTAATTACGGCACAAGCAAGAGAAAATCCTAAAGCTAGGGGCTCGATGAAAACCGTGTAAACACCAGAAAAGGCCGAAAAAATGAAAAGAAAACAAAGCCGCGTAAAAAGCCGCGAAAATCCTAAGGGTCCCCCGACCACACCGGTGCTCGGCGAAACAGACCCGCTAAGTTCAAGAGTCCACAAGTGTCCAGTCTGAGTACATGTATTATTACAATAATAATAATAAAAGTAAAACCTAATCTAACCTCACCCACTCAACTCTCTCTCTCTCGCTCTCTCATACGGCTTCGTAGAGAAGGAAGCCGCCTCCAAGTTCCTCGGTTGCACCAGCTCCTCGAAAGTCGCCTCCGCGGTCCTCAGGCCCTCGCAATAAAAAGAGATGAGTGGTCAGACCAATAAAAAATAATCAGATAATAAGAAGAAAAATAAATGAAAGAAAATGAGGGTAGCTATGCAAAAATATAAAATAAAAAACACACTAAAAAGAAAACAAAAACAAAAATAAAAGAAAAAGAAAGTAAAATAAAATAAAACAAAAATAAAATGGAAACAAAAGCCGCGAAAAAGCCGCGAAAACAAAAACGAAAATAAAATAAAAACTACTAAGCCGTGCTCCCCGGCAACGGCGCCATTCTGATGAGCGCGAAATCCGAGCGACTAAGGTAAAGGTACAGAAATGGTCTTTGCGACCTCGGGCACTCAGATGTACTCAATCAAGAAAATTGAACCACTGATATAGATAAAAATCACTCGAAACACGAAAGCGGTCCTGCTATGGGATTAACCTGGTATAGCGACCAGGGTCGAACTCAAGGAGCACGGGTTGGCCTCTCGGCCTACGAAGTAGTAAAAAGGAATAAAATAAAAGAACAAAATATTTTTAGTGGTTTTTAATTTATTTTATATTTTTTTTGGATTTTTTTAATGTATTAAGAAAATAAGAAAGGTAAACAAACACACACTTCAACAAATTATGTAAAGCACTAAAAATCAACCAAAAATTCAAACAAAAATATTTTTATGTGTTTTATATTTTTTAGTGTTTTTGATGAATTTTTGAGAATTTTCTGATATTTATTTAATTTTTTTAAAAATCAAACAGTGACTGAAATAAATGGTACTGTCCAGCCGAGCTCAAAAGGGCTAGATAAAATATCTAAAGCCCCCAAATGAGCTGGGGTAATTTTCCTGTAAAAAGAATTAAACAAGGAAAATTTAGGCACCTATTTTATTATTTTTGGGTTTTTGGTTTAATTATTAGAATTATTATAAGTTTTTATATGTTTTCAATTTTTAGTGGTTTTCAGTAATGAAAAACAGCCAAAATTGGCTAGAAAATCAAACACAGCAAAATAGACATTAGACAAATTTTTTGTAATTTTTAGACACTATTTAATATTTTTTTATGATTTTCAAAGTTAGACAGTGACAAAAATGAAGGTTTTTGATTTTTTAAAAAAATCAAATGAAATCAAAAATGTCCTAAAAAAATCCACGAAAATTTTACACCATGGCAGGAGCCATGTGTCCAATTTTCGTTGGATTTGGAGGTAATTTGCTATTTTATTCAAAAATAAAGAAGGGGCACTGTGCACAGGGACCAAAGTACAAATACCCAAGAGTCTGGGGGGTCTGGTGCAATTTACCCAGCAAAACACACGCCACGCACGTGCCTGGGGCACTCAGGGACCCAAATGCAATAAAAATAAGTCCCGAGGACTTATTGGTAACAAGTACCAAAAGTCCAGGGGCCTATTCGCAAAATACCCAAAATATCGCGCACATGTTGAAATAAATCACGCACAGGGGTATAAATGCAAATAAACTAAAACATTCATTTCATTGATAACAACCAGAACTACAGGGGCATGAGTTGCAAATAAACCAGGGACACACGTGACGAAGCACGTGTCATACAACGCACAGGGGCATAAATGCAAGGAAAATAAAGTACGGGATCCTCGATGCAAATAACTCTAAAACTAAACAACTAAATTCAATATTTACAGGACTAAAGCGAAATAAAAGAAAAGATAGGGCCTAAGGGTAAATTACCCTTTATTATGCGGACCGGCTGGATGCGCGCCACGTGTAGATCTGACGGTCTGGATCAGCTGCGGCTCCAACGCGAGTGTCCTTTGGCGAATCCAATGGCTAGGGTTCCTCCACGTGGGTTATCGGACGGTGCAGGGCGCAGGCGGCTAACCCTGGCGCATCGGATGGCTGGAATCGATCCTCCTGATGATCGGGCGGTGACTGCTGCTCCCTAGATGGACGGTTCAGATGAAATCTGGAGCCGGAGGACGAATCGAACGACGACGGAGGATGCTGGATGAACAGGTCACCGGCGAGACTCGCCGGCCTCGGGCGTGCGCTAGACTCCTCCTGGAAGACCTCTGAAGGTCGGAGAAGAAAGGTGGAGTGCTCTCGCGTCTGCCGGTAGGCTCCGATGATCCAGCCGAGCTCCGAGGAACTCGGGCTAGGTCGGCGGAGCTGAGCCTCCTGGATGGATGACGAAGGGCCTCAGATGGCCTTCGTTTGACCTGCAAAGCGAACCAGAAGACTCGCGGGTCGAGGGCAAACTGCCTCGACCCGGTTAGGCAGGGTGACGGTGGCTCGTGAGTCGAAATGGCGAGCTCCGGCGAAGGGGGTGGACGGAGGAGCTCGACTCCCAGCTCCTGTGTGAGCTGGGTTGGATGGAGGGGTGAAGAAGGTGCGTCGCAGGGAGGCGGATGCGATGGACGATTCCGATGATCGAACGGAGTGAGGGGATGGTCGGAATCAGCTAGAGACGGCGGCGATACGAATTGGGCGTAAATGGAAATCGAAGAAAGATACGGATCTACAAGGTTACCTGGGTGGTCGAAGAGACTGTGGAGGAGCTGGGGAAGCTCCTGGTCGTCGCCTCGAGGAGCGTCTCCCTCCGAGGCTCAAGCTCCAGCTGATGGCGGAGCGACGGCGGCGAAGCTCGCCAGATCGATGGTCTCGCCCTCCTTCCTCGCTGTGACACCACGGGGAACGAGCTGTCACTCTCGCCGATGTGATGGAGGTCACTGGGAGTGCAAAGAAGGAGCCAAAGATGGGGAAATGAGGTGGCGGAGGTCGCTTATGTATGGGTGAAGGTCCGGGAAAGAATGGCTCGGGTCCGGCCCCATGGAGCACGGATCCCTAGGATCTATGTCGGGCGAGATTCCCGGGTACCTGGGGAGTGATTAGGACCCTGGGTTAGGCTAAATGGTGCTCGGGTCTGGCAGGGATAAATGGGTGAAATCGGGTTCTCAAACCAGACCCGCGGGAGGTGGTCCTGGGGGGGGGTAGTTGACTGGGCGGTCAACACTCCCTAGGGCCAATAGGAACAGGCCACGTGGCTTAATCTTGGAGGTGAAAATTAAGGAAGCAAATGGCCGAATTTGTAAAAAGCTAAAACATGAAATATTTTTATTTTATTTTTTTCTATTTTTTAGTGATTTTTAATAAATTTTTCGAAATAAAAATAAGGTATGTACACTATATGTACTATATAGGTATATGTACACTATTAGGGTTTTTAATTTTTGATTTTTAATTATTATTTTTATACAATTTTATTCCTATTTTATATTTTATTTATTTTCATTATAAAATAAGGAATAAAAAGGTATTTTTATTTTATTTTTATTATTTATATACATAGGTAAAATAAATACATATATACACTTATATACATGGTATATTTACAATATATTTTTGTATTTTTAATTTTGCTATTTTTATTTGGTTTTTGTTTTGATTGTTTTTATTTTATTTATTTACACTATATAACATAGAATATTTACAAAAATTTTGGGAATGAATTTTATTTATTTACAAGGTTAAATAAATATATAAGAGCGGTTCATGTACATGGTGAAAGTGATATTTTTGTTCTTTTTGATTTTCATATTTTTATCTTTTGTTTTTATGCTTATAAATATAGACACATATTTACAAGCCTATTTTTGGTGAGGAAAATATTTTATTTATTTACATAAATATTTACACATGAGCCCCTATCTCTCTCTACTTTGGCTTTTATGCGGTCAGGCCCATGCTGAGCCCTCCCTTGGGTTAGGTTGCTCAATAATTATTCTAAATATTTCCCTCTTTTTCTTTTTAATCTTTATTCTTTTATTTTGCACAAAAACATGCTAATTAAAGGTTTTTACACAATGCATGCTTTTGGTAATTATTCCTATTTACACATATCTACATGTATTTGCAAAGGTTTTTGTAGCTAAAATATAAGAATAAAGAGTGATGAATGAGTATTCATCACATACCGACAAATCCAATCCCCTCACCACTCCAACTGAGTTGAGCCATGTGAAAGGTGCAGGTGTCCAAGTTATGTCATTATCAACAAGAGTCGTGCGTGTGCTCCGAAATATTCTACTTAGGCAGTCAAGAATCCATTGAACCAAGTCCCGTGATCCTCAAAGAATTAAGTCAACTAGACCTGATGTACCTCAAACCCAATTCCTATAAGGTTCCTGTTATTAGGTAGATTTTATGTCCAATCAAGCTCCAATCTTCGGATTTTACTTAGACTTGTTCAACTATGAAACTCAATCCGAAAAATGCGAATGCAATGCCATGCAGAAAATATTTTTGTGATGCAATTTTTCAAAATTTTGAACTTTTTATGGATTTTTGAAAAGATGATGATGATGCATATGCAATTTTTTTTGTATTTTTCAAAAAGATTTTTCACATTTTTTAGGATTTTAGTTTTGCAAATGTTTTTGGGATTTTTTTAAAACAAAAAGATTTTGGCTGAAAACTAGGTGAAAAATATGTACACGGGAGTGCTTCTTATATCTACAAGAAGTGGATTTTAAGAATTTACAAGGGTAAGTGATCAATTTTATAAGTATATATAGTGGATTTTGGTGTGATGCAAATGTTCCTCAAACTTATTTGACACAAGCTTTTTCACACGATTTTGGAAAACTATAGTCCAAAGTAATTTTTACAAATATTTTTGCAAACATGTACACACATTTGAAAATCATTTTGCAAAGGTTTTTCAAAACAATATATATAGATTTTTCAAAACATTTTTGCAACCATTTTTTTCAAACCATTTGCAAATCATTTTTCAAACCTTTTATTTCACACAAAGAAAATAAATTTTACAAACCACACATTTTTACACAGGTTGAAAACATGTAACAAAATATTTTCAAAATAGTTTTCAATAGATGTTCGCAAAGATTTTCAAACTATTTTTCAAACATTTTGCAAAAAACATTTTCACCTGATTTATTAATTAGTAAATATAAAAAGAATTTGAGGAACAAAATACCTTTTTATTAAGGATTTTAATGAATTTTAAAGAATTATTAGCCATATTATTATTAAGAAAATACAAAAGTACGAGTTATGGCTAAAGTATATACGCAGTATATACGACCCCCCTATACTTAGCTTGAGCTATGTCCTCATAGATCAAAGAGAAAAGAGAAGACATAACTCTTACAGAGTATAGGAAAATCTAATGAATAAAGAAATAAATAAATGAATGAATGAACGAATGAGAAGTTGACCGTCCCCCCTATACTTAGGATCAAATAATCTAAGTATAGCAGACTGTACACAAAGCAGGGCGGGTCAAGGGTGGTAATGAACATATCGTACTCTGATTGTCTCCCCCTATACTTAGGGTAAGATATCCCTAAGTATAGACAAGAAGAGGAGACAATGGAGAAAGAATAGAGAAACTTAGGGTGCAGACCCCCCTATACTTAGGACAAAGTACGTCCTAAGTATAGAAGACTGTCTACAAGGGGCAGCACCTTTCTGATAGAAAAAGAAGATAGAAGAGGAAAAGAAGAAAAGAAGAAAAGAGATGAAGAAGGAAAAAAAAAGATCGTGAGGATGTACATACCACTCCCCCTATACTTAGGGTAAAAGAAGCCCCAAGTATAGGCAACGACAGGAGTGATGACACGGAACGACGAAGAACACTCGGCTCGTCCACCCCCCTATACTTAGGACTAAGTACGTCCTAAGTAAGGCAAACACGAGAATGGGTGGACGAGCAAAACGGGAGAAGGACGAAGATGAACATAAGAGGATATACAACAGAGGCGGATGTACACATGATCAAGAAGGTTGAAAGCGAACCTTCTTGCGGGAACGCTGAGGAATGGATCAGGCGTGGTGCAGGTCGACATCGGGGTCCACAGCGGATGAAAGCTGATCACGGTCGACAGGGTGAAGATCCTCAGGGGCCCTAGGATGTGAAGGCACAGTAGTGAAAGAAGTGTAACTAGGTCCGACCTTGGAAGTCTCGCTGATATCGAAGTGGAATGGGACGAACTCATCATCATCGGAAGTAGTGTAATCCGAGTCGTCCTGCAAGGTGTCATCCAGGTCAAAATCAAAAGGCACGAAATAATCGGTGGAAGTAGTCGAACTCTGTTCGTCCTCTATAATCTCAACCGGATCATTTTTCTCATCAAAAGGCCCGAATTTCTGAAGAAAAGCAACTAAATCAAATTCGGCCTTTGGCTCATCAGTATCTATGTGGACAGGAGCAGACCCATCAGTGGAAGTAGTCGAAATATGTCCGTCCTGTATAGTTTCTAAATCTGCCCTCCGCTCAATGGTGTCAATCGTGTAAATCCCGCGGATGTCATCAATACAACGCCAAGTCCCAGAAGAAGGAACGTCAAGGTCCATGCTTTCCGAGGTTTCCTCAACCGGGAGGAATTCTCGGGTCTCAGTGGAATCCAATAGACAGCAAAATTCTCTGATAGTATCGTCAAGGTCATGGTCCTCGAGGTCAGCCAAGATAGGTGAAGTCGCATCAGGTGCAGGTCTCTGGTCGGCAGTGGGTGCGGTGATCAAAACTTCGCTCTCATCAGCAGGGCGAAAGCGAATCTCTCCTGATCCATAGTCAATAACGACCCTCTCAGAGGCGAGGAATGGTCATCCCAGGATGATTGGAGAGTGCTCCCCCCTGTGG
Organism: Ottelia alismoides; assembly: GCA_037367405.1. Lineage (NCBI taxonomy): Eukaryota > Viridiplantae > Streptophyta > Magnoliopsida > Alismatales > Hydrocharitaceae > Ottelia > Ottelia alismoides. The sequence goes on along the minus strand of JAZKJV010011903.1, from coordinate 217,874 downwards.
AAGTCTCCATGGGCAATACGACAAAGTCAACAGTGTAGCTCATGCCCTGAATCGATATGACGACGTTTTCAAGGATACCCTTCGGCCTCTTTATTGATCCATCAGCAAATTGTACGATCATCCTGGTCTTCTTGAGAGGCCCTAAGTGAAGAGACTGTACTAGTGAGAAGGGTATAATGCTAATCGAAGCACCGCCGTCTAGGAGAGTGTGATCACATGTTTGGTCAGAGATGGTGCAGCTAATGAAAGGTGTGACAGTGTTCCTCTTCCGAGGAATGGGACGGTGTGTGATGGCATGGGCAGTGGCCATGGTCAAGATATGACGCTCAGATCTGCTCCTCCGCTTTCTCTTCTTGGGAAGAGGAGCAGATAATTCGGTCATGGCCTGCTGAAGTGGGGCACGGATAATCTCATGAATGGTGGCCACCACTTCGGGTTCAGTCAACATTTTTTTGAAATTTTGGACTTCCTCCATACAAAGGAGGAAGTCGGAATCAGCATATACACGAGGCATGCCAAGAGCAGTCTGTACAGCGGCATCCTCAGAGTCAAAGGTGGGACCGGGTGTGAATGTATGTGTGGACAAAGGATCTGGCAAGTGGTCACTCTCCTCACAGTCTGACTCGATCGTATGTCTCCTGAAATCTTTTTGTGTTTTTAAATTTTTCTCATTTTTTTGTGTTTTGGGCGATTGCAAGCTCTCATGGTCGTCCTCAAATGAATCCAAATCCTCAAAGAATGGAGCGACATTCTGGTTCCTATTTAAACTAGTAAGATCAGTGATCCTCGATTTCATATGCTCCATCATCTGATTCAAGGCTTCAAGTGTGGATATCAAGAAAGGTGACTCCAAAATCTCAGGATCGGGTGAGTCGAATGTAGGCGGTGGGTGTGGACAAAAATCACATTCCGGATCACGATACTCAAGGAAGAGCGGGTTGTCGAAATGTGTAGGCGATGGTGGTTGAAATGACTGGTGAAGGTCAAAGTCCGGATCCTGAAATAGTGGGTTCGTCGGATATGTACAAAAATCAGGAGCAAAGACCTCCTGGAAAAAGTGAGATGGACCGGCTGGAGTGAACGAGGGGTCCGCAAAGTCCGGACAAAATACGCTCCAGTCGGCCATCTCGAAACAAAAGAAAATGATCGGGAGAGCTCGATGGTCAAGCCAAGAGAGGTGAGAAGAAAGGCTCAAGTGCACAGTGGCGATCTAGGACACACACACAACAATCACAAACAAAAATAAAAATAAATCAAACCCTCAATTCACCTACTCAACTCGTTAGAGACCGCAAAGAGCGGTCTGTTTATCTTGTCTGTTTTAGAGTTAGGTGAGAAGTCCAAAATTTCACAAACACTTAGGAGGTTGAAGATAGGATTTGGGCTCTAACCTTAGTGTGTGCGCAAGCAAATAAAAGCGAAGACAATGAGGGGATTACTCGCCCCAATACAAGATTTTCTTTTTAGTGGATTTTAGGGCCAAGTAATATTAGCAGTCCCAATTTTATTAATTGTCACTTTTTTTGGATTTTTAATTAGAAATGCACGAGCCTAACGAGGAGTCAATTTCACTTAGCACCTAGGTGATCAAAATCAGAGGGAGAGTCGGAAAAGCAATGCAAGCGGCGAAAACGATGATGAATGCTAAGGCGTAAATGCTCACCTTGCCTCCAGCACTCTACATGCAAAGATGCTCAGCATAATTGAAACCTATCTATATGCAAATGCAAAACGAATGAAATCGCCCTAAGTTTTAGAACTTGCTATTAGCAGGAAGAACCACAAGCTGACCACCAATCCTCAACCCTAGAGTCTGGTCTAGGCTCACCCCTCCTCTGCTCAACACACTTGAGTTTAGGAGAAAGCGCTTTGCGGGGAGAGCTCGCGGCGCGACAGATTGAAGGTGATGATCAACTGTTTAAAATTTGACTAAGTACAGAACGAGACTATAGGTACATGCAAGATATTAAGTGTTTGGGCTTAGTCTATCGCAAGCAATCCTAAAACTAGGGGCTCAATCACACAAAATAAAGAAAATCGAAAATCGGAAAACAAAGTAAAAAAATGCGATGAAAAGCTGACAAAACCGCGGTGAGCCCCCAAGTGAACAATCACTTGGAAATTAGGCTCGAATGTCCAAGTGTCCGAGGGTACATGTATTATTACAATAATAGTGGTCTCTCTCTCACTTGAATTACAAAAATAGATGTAGGAAATAAATTCTACAACTAAAGGTGGAGCTCGGTCTTCAAAAATCTCTCCTCGTCTCCTCGGTGCTAAGCTAGCAGAAGCCGTCTTCACGTGGGTGCGTAGGCGCCTAGGGTGGTGCGCCTCCCTCGATCCGCGGTTCCTCGCACGAAGTCAACAAAAGAGAGGGGGTTAGACAGCTCAACAGATTTATCAAAAATAAAGAAAATAGCAAAAATGAAAGCCGTGAAATAGACAATCAATCACAATTACAAACAAGACCCGAACTAAGCGTTGTTGCTCCCCGGCAACGGTGCCATTTGTTGAATAGGGAAATGGAGGGTCGTACGGTTTCACAAGGCGAAACCGCAGTCGATGCGGCAAATCCAATCCCCTCACCACTCCAACTGAGTTGAGCCATGTGAAAGGTGCAGGTGTCCAAGTTAGGTCATTATCAACAAGTGTCGCGCGTGTGCTCCGAAATATTCTACTTAGGCAGTCAAGAATCCATTGAACCAAGTCCCGTGATCCTCAAAGAATTAAGTCAACTAGACCTGAAGTACCTCAAACCCAATTCCTATAAGGTTCCTGTTATTAGGTAGATTTTAAGGTCCAATCAAGCTCCAATCTTCGGATTTTACTTAGACTTGTTCAACTATCAAACTCAATCCGAAAAATGCGAATGCTATGCAATGCCATGCAGAAAATATTTTTGTGATGCAATTTTTCAAAAGTTTGAACTTTTTATGGATTTTTGAAAAGATGATGATGATGATGCATATGCAATTTTTTTTGTATTTTTCAAAAAGATTTTTCACATGTTTTTGGATTTTAGTTTTGCAAATGTTTTTGGGATTTTTTTAAAACAAAAAGATTTTGGCTGAAAACTAGGTGAAAAATATGTACACGGGAGTGCTTCTTAAATCTACAAGAAGTGGATTTTAAGAATTTACAAGGGTAAGTGATCAATTTTATAAGTATATATAGTGGATTTTGGTGTGATGCAAATGTTCCTCAAACTTATTTGACACAAGCTTTTTCACACAATTTTGGAAAACTATAGTCCAAAGTAATTTTTACAAACATTTTTGCAAACATGTACACACATTTGAAAATCATTTTGCAAAGGTTTTTCAAAACAGTATATATAGATTTTTCAAAACATTTTTGCAACCATTTTTTTTCAAACCATTTGCAAATCATTTTTCAAACCTTTTATTTCACATAAAGAAAATAAATTTTACAAACCACACATTTTTACACAGGTTGAAAACATGTAACAAAATATTTTCAAAATAGTTTTCAATAGATGTTCACAAAGATTTTCAAACTATTTTTCAAACATTTTGCAAAAAACATTTTCACCTGATTTATTAATTAGTAAATATAAAAAGAATTTGAGGAACTAAACACCTTTTTATTAAGGATTTTAATGAATTTTAAAGAATTATTAGCCATATTATTATTAAGAAAATACGAAAGTACGAGTTATGGCTAAAGTATATACGCAGTATATACGACCCCCCTATACTTAGCTTGAGCTATGTCCTCATAGATCAGAGAGAAAAGAGAAGACATAACTCGTACTGAGTATAAGAAAATCTAATGAATAAGGAAATAAATAAATGAATGAATGAACGAATGAGAAGTTGACTGTCCCCCCTATACTTAGGATCAAATAATCCTAAGTATAGCAGACTGTACACAAAGCAGGGCGGGTCAAGTGTGGGAATGAACAGATCGTACTCAGATTGTCTCCCCCTATACTTAGGTAAGATATCCCTAAGTATAGACAAGAAGAGGAGACAATGGAGAGGATCAAAGAATAGAGAAACTCAGGGTGCAGACCCCCCTATACTTAGGACAAAGTACGTCCTAAGTATAGAAGACTGTCTACAAAGGGCAGCACCTTTCTGATAGAAAAAGAAGATAGAAGAGGAAAAGAAGAAAAGAAGAAAAGAATAAATGAGATGAAGAAGGAAAAAAAAGATCGTGAGGATGTACATACCACTCCCCCTATACTTAGGGTAAAAGAAGCCCTAAGTATAGGCAACGACAGGAGTGATGACACGGAACGACGAAGAACACTCGGCTCGTCCACCCCCCTATACTTAGGACAAAGTACGTCCTAAGTAAGGCAAACACGAGAATGGGTGGACGAGCAAAATTGGAGAAGGACGAAGATGAACATAAGAGGATATACAACGGAGGCGGATGCACACATGATCAAGAAGGATGAAAGCGAACCTTCTTGCGAGACCGTTGAGGAATGGATCTGGTGTGGTGCAGGTCGACATCGGGGTCCACAGCTGGTGAAAGCCGATCAGGGTCGACAGGGTGAAGATCCTCAGGGGCCCTAGGATGTGAAGGCACAGACGGGTCAGTGAAAGAAGTGTAACTAGGTCCGGCCTTGGAAGTCTCGCTGATATCGAAGTGGAATGGGACGAACTCATCATCATCGGAAGTAGTGTAATCCGAGTCGTCCTGCGAGGTGTCATCCAGGTCAAAATCAAAAGGCACGAAATAATCGGTGGAAGTAGTCGAACTCTGTTCGTCCTCTATAATCTCAACCGGATCATCTTTCTCATCAAAAGGACTGAATTTCTGAAGAAAAGCAACTAAATCAAATTCGGCCTTTGGCTCATCAGTATTTATGTGGACAGGAGCAGACCCATCAGTGGAAGTAGTCGAAACATGTCCGTCCTGTATAGTTTCTAAATCTGCCCTCCGCTCAATGGTGTCAATGGTGTAAATCCCGCGGATATCATCAATACAACGCCAAGTCCCAGAAGAAGGAATGTCGAGGTCCATGCTTTCCGAGGTTTCCTCAACCGGGAGGAATTCTCGGGTCTCAGTGGAATCCAATAGACAGCAAAATTCTCTGATAGTATCGTCAAGGTCATGGTCCTCGAGGTCAGCCAAGATAGGTGAAGTCGCATAAGGTGCAGGTCTCTGGTCGGCAGTGGGTGCGGTGATTGAAACTTCGCTCTCATCAGCAGGGTGAAAGCGAATCTCTCCTGATCCAGAGTCAATAACGACCCTCGCAGAGGCGAGGAATGGTCATCCCAGGATGATTGGAGCGTGCTCCCCTATGGAGGTCTCCATGGGCAATACGACAAAGTCAACAGTAAAGCTCATGCCCTGAATCGATATGACGGCATTTTCAAGGATACCCTTTGGCCTCTTTATTGATCCATCAGCAAATTGTATGATCATCCTGGTCTTCTTGAGAGGCCCTAAGTGAAGAGACTGTACTAGTTAGAAGGGTATAATGCTAATCGAAGCACCGCCGTCTAGGAGAGTGTGATCACATGTTTGGTCAGAGATGGTGCAGCTAATGAAAGGTGTGACAGTGTTCCTCTTCCGAGGAATGGGACGGTGTGTGATGGCGTGGGCAGTGGCCATGGTCAAGATATGACGCTCAGATCTGCTCCTCCGCTTTCTCTTCTTGGGAAGAGGAGCAGATAATTCGGTCATGGTCTGCTGAAGTGGGGCACGGATAATCTCATGAATGGTGGCCACCACTTCGGGTTCAGTCAACATTTTTTTGAAATTTTGGACTTCCTCCATACAAAGGAGGAAGTCGGAATCAGCATATACACGAGGCATGCCAAGAGCAGTCTGTACAGCGGCATCCTCGTGGTCAAAGGTGGGACCGGGTGTGAATGTATGTGTGGACAAAGGATCTGGCAAGTGGTCGCTCTCCTCACAGTCTGACTCGATCGTATGTCTCCCGAAATCTTTTTGTGTTTTTAAATTTTTCTCATTTTTTTGTGTTTTGGGCGATTGCAAGCTCTCATGGTCATCCTCAAATGAATCCATATCCTCAAAGAATGGAGTGACATTCTGGTTCTTATTTAAACTAGTAAGATCAGTGATCCTCGAATTCATATGCTCCATCATCTGATTCATGGTCTCAAGTGTGGATATCATGAAAGGTGACTCCAAAATCTCAGGATCGGGTGAGTCGAATGTGGGCGGTGGGTGTGGACAAAAATCATATTCCGGATCACGATACTCAAGGAAGAGCGGGTTGTCGAAATGTGTAGGCGATGGTGGTGGAAATGACTGGTGAAGGTCAAAGTCCGGATCCTGAAATAGTGGGTTCGTCGGATATGTATAAAAATCAGGAGCAAAGTCCTTCTGGAAAAAGTGAGATGGACCGGCTGGAGTGAACGAGGGGTCCGCAAAGTCCGGACAAAATACGCTCCAGTCGGCCATCTCGAAACAAAAGAAAATGATCGGGAGAGCTCGATGGTCAAGCCAAGAGAGGTGTTAAGAAAGGCGCAAGTACACAATGGCGATCTAGGACACACACACAACAATCACAAACAAAAATAAAAATAAATCAAACCCTCAATTCACCTACTCAACTCGGTAGAGACCGCAAAGAGCGGTCTGTTCTTCTTGTCTGTTTTAGAGTTAGGTGAGATGTCCAGAATTTCACAAACACTTAGGAGGCTGAAGATAGGATTTGGGCTCTAACCTTAGTATGTGCAAGCAAATAAAAGCGAAGACAATGAGGGGATTACTCGCCCCAATACAAGATTTTCTTTTTAGTGGATTTTAGGGCCAAGTAATATTAGCAGTCCCAATTTTATTAATTGTCACTTTTTTTGGATATTTAATTAGAAATGCACGAGCCTAACGAGGAGTCAATTTCACTTAGCACCTAGGTGATCAAAATCAGAGGGAGAGTCGGAAAAGCAATGCAAGCAGCAAAAACGATGATGAATGCTAAAGCGTAAATGCTCACCTTGCCTCGAGCACTCTACATGCAAAGATGCTCAGCAGAATTGAAACCTATCTATATGCAAATGCAAAACCGATGAAATCGCCCTAAGTTTCAGAACTTGCTATTAGCGGGAAGAACCACAAGCTGACCACCAATCCTCAACCCTAGAGTCCGATCTAGGCTCACCCCTCCTCTGCTCAACACACTTGAGTTTAGGATAAAGCGCTTTGCGGGGAGAGCTCGCGACGCGACGGATTGAAGGTGATGATCAACTGTTTAAAATTTGACTAAGTCCAGAACAAGACTATAGGTGCATGCAAGATATTAAGTGTTTGGCCTTAGTCTATCGCAAGCAATCCTAAAACTAGGGGCTCAATCACACAAAATAAAGAAAATCGAAAATCGGAAAACAAAGTGAAAAAATGCGATGAAAAGCCGACAAAACCGCGGTGAGCCCCCAAGTGAACAATCACTTGGAAATTAGGCTCGAATGTCCAAGTGTCCGAGGGTACCTGTATTATTACAATAATAGTGGTCTCTCTCTCACTTGAATTACAAAAATAAATGCAGGAAATAAATTATACAACTAAAGGTGGAGCTCGGTCTTCAAAAATCTCTCCTCGTCTCCTCGGTGCTAAGCTAGCAGAAGCTGGCTTCACGTGGGTGCGTAGGCGCCTAGGGTGTAGCGCCTCCCTCGATCCGCGGTTCCTCGCACGAAGTCAACAAAAGAGAGGGGGTTAGACAGCTCAACAGATTTATCAAAAATAAAGAAAATAGCAAAAATGAAAGCCGTGAAATAGACAATCAATCACAATTACAAACAAGACCCGAACTAAGCGTTGTTGCTCCCCGGCAACGGTGCTATTTGTTGAACAGGTAAATGGAGGGTCGTACGGTTTCACAAGGCGAAACCGCAGTCGATGCAGTGACCGCTCGAAAATCCCGATTCAAACAACAATTAACCCACGACAAATATATCAAGCAATGAAAGTAAATGTGCGGAGTTAAAATTTATTATAACTCTACAACAAGATGTGTATAGGTGCAAGTATTGTAGAGGTCGAACACAGGGAGCAGACAGGTAGAACGGGGCACTAAGGCACAAAATGTGTGTGTATGTGATCAAGAGTCTACTATGCTATTTTTTGTGGGTTTTTAATTTTTATATATTTTTTTATTTTTTATTGTTTTTAATTTTATATTTTTGTATTTTGATTTTTTTAATTTTCTAATTTTATATTTTCTTTTTATATTTTATATTTTTTTATTTTCTTTTTTTAATATTGGAATATATGAACTATGTAATAAAAGAGAGAAAGAGGTATTTATAAAAATAGATAAAAATGTTTAAAAATTAGCAAATAAAGTCTTTTTGGTCGTTTTATAAATTTTTATTGTTTTTGTGATTTTTGGGTATTTTTCAGATTGTTTTTGGTATTTTTAAAGTCAAAAATAGAGAAAACAATGTATAAAATGCAAGGCTGAAACTTAAAATGGAGAAATAAAAAAGAAAAAAGTAACGAAAATTCTCCAAATTAATTTTCACTTAAAGATAATGAAACAAGGAAAATTCAGAGACAAAGTTTGTATTTTTAGGATTTTTGTAGAATTTTTAATATTTTTATAAAGGTTTTTGGGGTTCTGTGATTTTTAGGAGTTTTCTTTAATAATTTTTAGTGAATTTTGGAATGAAGTTAGAACACTCTAAATGGAACAAAATATATATTTTTTGGAATTTTTTGGAGTGTTTTTATATTTTTTATGGATTTTATAAGCTGGACAGTGCACAAAATGGATGTTTTTGATTTTTAATAAATATTAAAATGAAATAATTATGGAAAATAAAACTATGACGTTATACTACTATGCAACAGAGGCTTAATGTGATTTTTGGGGATTTTTTGGGGTTTAAGAGATGCATGCAAAAAATGCTAGAAACATAAGGAAAATGCACACTTGCAGGGGCTTTTATGTAATATGCGATAAGTTCAAGGGCAAGCTTGCAATTTTTCCAAAAAATATATATATATATGAAATAAAAACTTGCTGGACTGATGTTCAAAGCAAAATGGTCGTAGGGGCTGTCCCACAAAATCGCCAAGCACCACGTGCACAACACGCGCCTGGCGGGGATATAACCGCAATATCACAAAATGCCAGGGGTTAGTTCGCAAAATATTCAAACAAAAGACAACTGCCTAGGAATGTTTAAGTTCTGAATATTAAATATAACAAAAATGCTGGGTTTAGTGCGCAAAATACCCAGGCGGGGGAGTGATCCAACGGCGGGCCTTTCACTACTTATACACGTGTTAGACTCACGGCCCGCGATGCCCCTTCATCTGTGCGGCTAGGATTAGATCATCATCGGCGATCGAACGGCAGGGGAGGGCTTCAAATTCGGACGGCGGTTGCTTTGATGGAAGATCACGGCTGAATCGAACGGCGTGAAGGTGCGGAGGAAGAACGGCCCGCGAACTCGGCTGAGCCGAGTTTCAGATGCTCCTCCAGCGCCCCTCCGACGACCTCCTTCGTCTCCAATCAGTACGCCGAGCACCTGGAACGCTCCTCTAGCAGAGGACAGCTTCCAAAATGGCGTGGAATACGTCGAAAAACCGCCGCGCCATGAGGGGCTAGGAGCTGCTCCAGACCGTGCGGCCTTCGTAAAAAACTGACCCAGATGGGGTCCTTCTGGGCCTCAGACCTGCAAGAAAGCAAGGAGAACAACAGTAAAGAGGTCCAATGTCCAGCAAAATAGAGGGTGAATGGTGACGCGAGGAAGATGGTGGTCGCCAGAGCTGCGCTCCGGCGTAGTTACAAGGATGGAATCCGTTGGGCGAAACGCGAGAATAACGACGGGAAACTGCTCCTGCGACTACGCTAAGACTAAAAGTGCATAAAAACGAAAGGAAAACATCCTCAAAGGAACAAAGGCACCTGAGGTAGACCTCGACGGCCGTTTGGCCGGAGATGGGGTTGTGGAGCCGCTCCTCGCCCCTGGCTGAGCCCCGCACGCGTGCAGGAGGAGGTCTATCACCCCTCCGGTCCTGAACACCGCGAGAAGAGGCCAAAATCAGGGTCAAAAGAGGGTTCGAATTGCAAAGGTGGGAAGGAGGGGCTTTTTGAACGGGTAACGAGCGGGCACAAAGATCAAGGCGTATCGAATGTCGTGATGATCCAAAGCCCAAGGAAATCTATGGCGTGTAAGAGCATTGGACCAGGATCAAAAGTCGTGAAGACGACGACATCAAAAGATGTAAGGCCCGTTCTCGAAAAATCTGCAAAGATCGGCCAAAAATCAATCTGACATGCTGACAGAGGATGGTCAGACAGTTTACCCGTGGTCAATTGTCCAGACCACCTAGTTGGTCCACGTGGACCAACAAGGAAAAACCTCTAAAAAATCATTTTAAAAATAGTAAATAATATTATTTTATTTAGGTTATGAAATAAAAAGTGTTTATAAATTTATAAATTATATTATTATGATTTTTATTTTATTTTATGAGGCTAATAATTACAAGCTGCTATTATACCCCTATATAGGTATCTTTACCTACATTTTTATTATTTTATTTTTAATTTGTATATTTAATTTATTTATTTTTGTTTATTATTTTATATATTTACAAAGTATTTTTATACACTTAAATATATTTTTATTTTATTTTTCTGATATGTTTTGTATGTTTAATAAAATATAAATATGTATTGTATAGGTATGGGTATAGGTAGTATACCTATGTATCAAATATGTAAGTATTTTATTTTAAGTTTTATTAAGGTTTTTATTCCAATTTTAATGTACATAATTATTATAAGTAATAATTACATAAGTATAAAATATAAAAATACAAAAATCATGAATAAATAATAAGTTGAATATTTTAATCAGTACAGCTATACAAGGTGGGTCCAAAACTGAACTTTCAAACCGTAGCTCCGCCAAATGCGAAACCACCACCATTGGATAGATTATTTTATTCTATATACAATTAAAGGTGAGTATGCTGCATTTGGAGTTTTCATTTATGAGATACGGGTCTGAGAAGTTGGCATTCTGGAATTTTATTCAGACCATAACTTTTTATCTGTACATTATTTTTCAGTGAAATCATTTTTGTATTTTTCTTTATTTAATTATCTACAACTTTCATGTACAAAGTTTCTTTATTTGATGAATAAAAAGTGGAACCAAAAATAGGTCCCAAACTGAATAAAGAATGAATAAAAGGCATAGGTATTTTATCTGTATTTTGGCCTTTCTCTCCCCCTACTTTATTCCTTGTCGACCTATTCATCAAGATGCCTAGGTCTCGGGGTTTCGTGTCATAAAATATTTACAATATTTTATTCTTTTTCTTTTCTTTTCTTTATTCTATAATTTTGGCTTTAAAAACCGTATTTTATACAATATTTACACACATATGCATAGATGCTAAAATGCATGAATTACGCCTATTTACACGCATTTACGAGGGTTTTTAAGGCCAAAATGATAGAATAAAGATGATGAAACGTAGATTCATCAATAGCGAAAAAGTCATGAAAGTCGATTCAATGATGGAAATCTCACCGTAGAATCTAATGATGCACGTAGAGTTAGAGGACTTACAGTGCTTCTCGGCTTTCTCCATGTGGTATGCAAAATAGAATTTTGAAACCTATATACAGGGTGGTATGCAATCGATAAAATCGCCCTAAACATTAGCTTCTATTAGTCGAGAAGAATGCGAGAGTCCGGTCCCGAGACACCTCGGTGCCCACCACAATAGGTCCTTCTAGCATTCTATGGTACCTCTCTCGTCACGTAGGTTCTGTTGGACATGCGATCCCACGGTAAGCCATTATGCAATAAATGTTATTGCGAATATCATTCCCTAATCTGAAATGAAGAATACATAATTTGCATAATAGGTCCCTTAGTACAATTAGGGTTATGTACCATGGCCATCTTGATGATCAGACAGCTGTTGATTCAATTATTGAATCATAGAGGTTGGTGCTTGGATGAATATCCAAAGAGTTAGATTGAGGACTCATCAAGCACCGTCAAATGATTGTAAAGAGATGATCTCCAGCTAGAGTAGGAGATGGCAATCCTATCTCAGTTAGGCTGATATCTGACCGACCTCTTGATGCAGGTCCTCTGCATAGGAATAGAGATTCGGAGGTGTCAGATTAGTTAAGTCAAAGAGTTGACATAACGAGATCGAGATAACCAAAGTCCTATATCGTATGCTGTCACGATACATGCACACATCCTCTGACCGGAGACAGATGTGTTACTATATGTTTAAGTATGTACATTTGGCAGACCAATAGGTTGATGACCTAATCAAGGTCTATACACCGGCGCGTTGGTGTGCATATAAGGGCATATGAGCAATACAATCTCTCAAAAGGATCATACAGGTTCAGTTACTGAACCGGAAGACATGAGCTCACTCATGAGATGTTGAGAAGAATCAAATTCCATACGCATGGTCGTCTCGCTTTGGAAGCTTTACTGAATTTGTAGGTTTGATATATACTTTTGGAAAGTATATGATCAATACCTAGGTATGATATATACTTTTGGAAAGTATATGATCGATACTGACTTCCAATGATCGAATGAAAAATAAACGATTGTATAACTATGACGCTTACTGATAGAACCCTAAAGTAGACAATGTAAAGTTGATCTAAATACTTCGGGTTTATTCTAAGTCTTACAGTATGCAGGATGTACAGGTATTAGGAATACCTGAGGGTGATGTGATCATAAACGATTGTATAACTATGACGCTTCCATTCCTAGGGAGTGATGAAACGGGTCTGGATTTTAGTGACTCCTCTCAGTAGAGAAGTAATCTGATCTTAGTCCAAATGTTGGGCATTGATCTGAATGTGATTCAAATGCTATGAGAAGATAAGATTTGCGGTCTTGATTTAATCAAGCATTTATGGGAGGCCCGTGATCTGGATTTGAGATATGATCTCAATATCCATGTCACTATACGTGGAACAATACAATCGCCATGTCCTTATCTCCAAGTATTCACGGAGAAAGCGCATTATCCTTGAAAGAGTTCAAGGATAATTCTATTGTTGATATATGTATCCGAGCATTGAGAAAATAGATAATTAAATGTGTTTTAATTATCATGAATAATATGAATTTGATTCATATTATAAGGAGAGTTATCTTAGATAATTAAATGTGATTTGATTATCAAAGATGTAAATAATGTGAATGTGATTCATATTATTTGAGCACATGAGAATAAGTTATCCAATATAATTAAATGTGATTTAGTTATTATGGATAAGAATAATGTGGATAGTAATATCCAATTATTCCTAATGTATTATAAATGTGATTTATAATGTATTAGAGAGAGCTAATTATAATTTATATTTGTTAATTAATTATTATGTGTACTTGATACACATTGTGTAATTAATTGATAATGTAAATTATATGTTGTTTTGGGTTGTGAATATGATTCACAATTTTCCAATGTCATGATTGCAATATTCTCAAATATAATTGTGAATTATTTTTGATGAATAAAATCCCAACAAAAAGTTGTTGGAAATAAATAAGAGAGAAAATCAAGGAGGCATGCAATCTCATGAAAATCCATGAGATTGCCTCCTTTAGGAAAGAGGTGGGCGGCACCCAATTCCTATATGGAATGGGTGGTCGTCCCCCCTTAATGTACATGGAGATGTAATCTCCATGTATATTCTCTCCTTATTTATTTATGTGATTTTAGAATTGATTTATATTTGATTTTATCAAATATATTTTAATCTAAAGTTGTTGGCTTTTTCCAACAACAATATTGACCATTGGATTGACATAAATCAATCTCATCCATTGATTTTATATGTCCCATGGATTGAGATCCAAGGATCCCAAAATTCTATAAATAGAGAGGCATACCATGCTCTCTCTTTACAACACATAGATGCTATTGTAGCACTTCTCTCTCTCTCTCTCATTCTCTCTACACGTCTACTCTCTCTCCCTCTCATATGGCCGTCCACCATGGATGCCTTAGAGGGAATCTTCATCGCCGCAGCGTCGTCGTTATGCTGCCCGATCATCTGCTCGTAGATCTCTGTCTACTTCGGTGCGCCTCGCTCGTGAAGAAGATGTCGGACCTCGTGTGTCGAGATCAGGAGATCCGCCGCTTGGATCATCAACATGGATTGCGAGAAGCACGCGGTTCATCCCCGCGCTCGCAAGCGTCTCCTCCGTCGGATCAGACTTGAGACAGGAGGTCTCTTCGTTTAGAGACTTGATCGCAACCACGCTTAAAGAGGTAATCCTATTACTTGTTTGTGGTTTAGATGAAACGATCTGAGAAGTGTTCTTGGATCATGTGGTTTCGTCGTATGAAAATTTTTTAAATTCCGCTACATCGAGCAACTAGTACGACTAGTCGCTCCTCGTCGTACTCGATATGACGCTCACGCTTCCGTGATGAACTTGAGGATCTAACCATATCCTTCAAGTGGTATCAGAGCCTTAGGTCGACGGTTTCATATATGATTCGCAAACCGAGGATGACTTGGGTTCGTTAAGTTCGCGAAAGTTTTTTATCGCTTTTGATTTCGCAGATCTGTTTAGTAAATAATTTCGGCCATCTTTAAAATGTTTAAGCACGAATTATTTACTCGGATTTTGTTCCCCATTAAATAAGAAAACCATAGGATCTGAGTTTGCATAAATCGGATTTCGTATGCTCGAGATATGGTTGTTTTAATGAACATGTATGCACTGTTGCGGGAACTGTAGATATGAACATGATTAAAAAGTTAATTACTGTTTAGACTTACCTCGAAATGCGTGAAACATCACTTGGTTTCTGTCCTAAATCAAATTAGCAATCTATGAAAATTGATTTTGTCTAATTTGAATTTAATATGATTGAGATATGCTAATTTTAGTAAGTAGGGGTCACTGTTGAAATTACAGTCCTAATCAAGAACCATGTGATTGTTAATTAATGAAATTAATTGTTAATTTCAAGAAATAACTATGGAAAATATTTGAGAAATATTGGAAGATGATTATTTCGTTAATTGAATTGGCCTCAACCAATTAATTGATTAGATTTGATCTAGATCATAATTGGAAACACAATCATCAAACTCCTTTCTTGAATAGGATTGGGAATTTGTCTAGCAAATTTCCTTATAATCGAAATTGTTTTGATTACTATATGGTATAATTTCGGTTGAAGAACCGATGATCATTTCAAGTACAAAAATGATTGACTCGGCATTATTTTTTCTCGAGGCGGATATGGTGTCTAGTCGGGGATCGCTGGGGTAGCGGGTTGCAACGTATGCGGTCCATCCCACTCCCGCTGGTACTGGCCATGACAACAGGTAGGGAACGAATGATGCCTGAGAGATCATGATATATTTTTCTAATTATTAAAATTTGAATTAATACGTATTTTGAGATAATACCATATATTCAAGTAAAATCAAGTTTGTTGATTGAATTGGATTGAAAATTAATTTAATATGATTAAGTTAATTATATCCAATTAAAAACACTCTATTATTATAGATGTGTTATTTTCATTAGAATAATTAATTATGTGAATATGATTCATGATAATTAATTATAATTTGAATATGATATGGAGGATCACATAAGTGACATCCTTGGTCTCCCATCAAGGCGAAGGGTTCCGTCGCCAGATATTGTATGTGGGAGACACCTGTCTGAAGTGACAGATCCTGCATATGATCCATTTGGATCGGGCTCGTCGCTTCTTGAAAGAGTAAGGACGTATGCGTAGTGACCCCAATATCGGGTCCTCATATTATTGGGGCAATATTGGATTGCGCATAGCGAGTTGTATTCTTGTTGACGGTTGGTTCAATTAATGACGGGTCAACATCACCTTAGAGGTGGTGGGCCCAGGTGTTAAAGACCGAATTGGGAGATGCAAGTTGGACTTGCAAGGCGGAATGTGTTCCCGCTTCTTTTTATCCGAGTTGTAGGTTCTCATATTATTGGGATACAACAAAGATAAGGAAGGAGATCCCAGATCTTGCTTGAGATATAATGGTAAGTATATCTCTTACATTGAAAGTGATTAAGGGAATGAACTTTCATTGTTGACATAGCAAGAAAACTTTGATGTAAAATTCCTAAATCAAAGTAAAATATATATTTATGCAAATTTCTTATTTCAGATAATCCTTCATTAAACCCACTCAATATTATACTTAATAATAACCAGTAAAATATCATGGATTGGACCCTTAATCCAGATATTATACTTGCAATTGGACACATAATGTATGTGGTTGTAATGTGCAAGTTTCCTCATAATAATGAGGAATGATAATTAAATAAGACAATAGGACTAAAACCCTAGGGTTTGTATGTCTCTATAAGTCTTGATCTCATCGAATGTACTTTGGAAGTGACATGTCGATGATGATCGCAATTGTCAAATAATCCTTAAAAAATCAATAAAGATATTATGGCATACATATGTGCTCTTGACATTTAATCATGAATGACATGGTTTTATGCATCATGTAGAATGGTAGCTCTATAAGAGATGATGTATTCAAATTGTTTGAGTACTTACCTGAACCTATGTTTTAAGAGTTTAGATGGATGTAGATGATGAGTGTCATCATTCTACTATCTATACTCTAGTCATTCATGAAGCTTCATAATACTCATATTGTATGAATTGGGTGAAGCATGTATAAATGTCGAAATGCTCTTACATTAAATTCTTTTGAATTTAACATAAGAGGTCCTTAGTCTTAAGCAATGGTTGTTTATAGATAAAGGGAGCGCAGTTGAGGCATGGGTTGGACCCAAGCAAGAAGTATAATCAAAGAGTTGACTGTACTTCTGTGACTTCCATATGACATCCAAAGAGTTGGATGAATGCCAATACTGCAATATGTTGATGTGTTGATAGTATGACTATCAAATCTATCTAGAATCCTTAGAGAAGGAATCGGATAATACATCAAAATAACCTACATATAATCATTGAAATTGACTTACTTATTTGATAAGGTAAAGTCTAATAATTGTATCTCAATCTTCTAATGACACTTGCAATTGGTTGCATATGTATTCGAATATTAGAAATTTGATCTTAAGGTTTATTGGTCATCCATGTTAAAAGTGATGCAAGTGTTGCAACAGTTTCCATTGGATCAATAGACTTCATATTTTCAGTGGGAGCCCTTAGTCTTAGAGAATGTCTCTATGACCTAGATATTAGAATACACTCATTGTTTATTTCTAATTGTTGGATATAAACATGAATTCTGTAATAAATCTAGTGGACTCTACTAAATTAGAAAATTAATGAATGGTTCATTAAGATTTCTAATACTGAAAATTAAACCTTTAAAGATCAATAGGAGGATAAAGATCATTTGACAATGATCTGGCATCATGTTTTAGACATATGTCTGTTGATGAGATCAATGGATTAGTAAGACATGAAACTTTAGATTGTCTAAAGATTCAAATCTCACATAGTTGTGAATATTGTATTCAAAGTAAAATGTCCAGTACACCCTTCCTTGGGAAAGGTGTAAGATGTCAAGGTATTCAGGATCTCATACATATTGATGTATGCAGATCATCTATATCATAGTAAACATTATGGATAAGTGATATATGTTAATGATTATGTATGATATGAGATTTCTTCTATTCACCTAAGAAACCTTTGAAATGTTCAAGGATTTCACAATTTTGGTTCAGAACCAAAGTTTGAGGGAAGATAAAATGAATTTTGATCTAATCTAGGTAACAAGTACCTGCTAGATAAATTCAAAGAATACCTTGTGGAGATATGAATATCATTTCTATCTCAATCCTCCTAATACACCTTGACTCAATAGAGTTATAGGGAGATACAATTGGATCATGTGTGTCATTATTTGATCAATGATGGATTTTTGCATAATTATCCCTTAGTTTCCAGGTATATATGTGTGGTAGAGACTACAATATATATCCTTAATAGGATTCCATGCAAGTAAGCTGGAATTGAGCACTAGAGAGTGCTACTTCATTAGGAGAATAAAGGATGGTATTGGATACCTACTTTATGACCTTGAGATTCTTAAAATATCTCATCTCCGAGAATGTGATTCTTAGAAGTAGAGACTCTTGAGAATCAAGATGAAAATGAAGTGTAGGAACTCAGTTAATCTTGAGAAGATAATGAGGGTTTTAGGACTTTATGACCTTGAGATTCTTAAAATATCTCATCTCCGAGAAGTGATTCTTAGAAGTAGAGACTCTTGAGAATCAAGATGAAAATGAAGTGTAGGAACTCAGTTAATCTTGAGAAGATAATGAGGCTCCTGAAATTGGAAACTAAAAGGACAATTAAAGATGAAACACTAATACCTCTTCAAATGAGTTTGAGGATGGATTCCATGTGTCAGAGAAATCTAACAATGATCGGATTTCATGTGATGAAATTCCTGAGGATCATAACATGGAAAGATGGATGTTAGCAATAAAGTCTAAAGTAGACTTCTTATACAAGTGTTGTATATGAACCCTCGAGGATCCACCTGTATGGGTAAGACCCATTAAGGTGTAGATGGATCTTCAATAGAAAGAGAAAACCTAATGAAAAGGTAGAGACCTTCAAAGCACGGTTCGTAGCCTTAAGCTGCACACCGAAGAGAAGACATCGTTTGCGATGAGACTTGCTCTCCAGTGACCTTGCTTTAACCCATCAGAATATTGCTAACCATAGCTACACTCAAATAAGCTTCTTGTAGTTGGAATATTGGATTTGATGAAACCATAAATGTTATGGTTTCAGATAAAATCTTGATAAACCATATGAAGCTTAGTGGGAGTGCCTTTGTGTTCATCGTGCTAAATGTAGATAACATCCTAATCATTTGGAATGATACAAGGATGATAATAAATAGACTGGCTATTCCATACCTTGAAATATGATTTCAAAGATACCTCTTAGATCTTAGTTCTGAAGTTGTTCAGAAGCAAAGAGAAGAGGATATTGGGACTGTCACATTTGTAGTACACCTTGGACATATTCTATTCTTAGAAATTCCAAGAAAGGCTTCCATCCCTTAAGATATGGAACTGACCTATTTAAAGGGATAGCACCTCAAAAAGTTGAGGAAGTGAATGCTAGAACTGCTTGCACTTGTGCATCAGTTACGAGAAGCTGAGTGTATGCTGGATGTGTACGAATACCAGATGTCTGTCATGCAGTGTGAGTAGTAAACTGTTACTAATCCTACTACGGAGATAAAATACTTGATTGCAGTAATAATAAAATCTTCATAGATGATAAGATTTTTGAGATAGTGATCTCAAAAGTCTTATCTTCAAATACTTAAGACTTTATAGATAGTGATCTAAAAGGTCTTAACTTTGGATACCTTTAAGAGATAAGATCTCCAGGGATAAAGGTATTCTGATAAGGATTATGGAAATACTGGTTGTAACAATTATTAAACTATAGAGTCAAGGACCCTATAATAGCTTTAACAAGATTGAGTATTGGTTGCATGAGATGCAACATTCGCATTAGATGCGAGCACTGTTCCTGGGGATATGCAAGTACCGTAAAAGCACTTGGCGTAGTCTCGCGGGAACAGAGTGACTGATCAACTTACCTAGCTATTTTCTTAATAGCCTATGATTGTTACATGAGTACGGGTTTAAATGATTAGCCCATTAGTGGCTCTTTGGGCTAGTGGGAGATTATTGGACATGCGAGCCCACGACGAGCCATTATGCAATAAATGTTATTGCGAATATCATTCCCTAATCTGAAATGAAGAATACATAATTTGCATAATAGGTCCCTTAGTATAATTAGGTTTATGTACCATGGCCATCTTGATGATCATACAACTGTTGATTCAATTATTGAATCATAGAGGTTGGTGCTTGGATGAATATCTAAAGAGTTAGATTGAGGACTCATCAAGCACAGTCAAATGATTGTAAAGAGATGATCTCCAGCAAGAGTAGGAGATGGCAATCCTATCTCAGTTAGGTTGATATCTGACCGACCTCTTGATGCAGGTCCTCTGCATAGGAATAGAGATTCGGAGGTGTCAGATTAGTTAGGTCAAAGAGTTGACTTAATGAGATCGAGATAACCAAAGTCCTATATCGTATGCTGTCACGATACATGCACGCATCCTCTGACCGGAGACAGATGTGTTACTATATGTTTAAGTATGTACATTTGGCAGACCAATAGGTTGATGACCTAATCAAGGTCTATACACCGACGCGCTGTTGTGCATATAAGGGCATATGAGTAATATGATCTCTCAAAGGGATCATACAGGTTCAGTTACTGAACCGGAAGACATGAGCTCACTCATGAGATGTTGGGAAGAATCAAATTCCATGCGCATGGTCGTCTTGCTTTGGAAGCTTGACTGAATTTGTAGGTTTGATATATACTTTTGGAAAGTATATGATCAATACCTAGGTATGATATATGCTTTTGGAAAGTATATGATCGATACCGACTTCCAATGATCGAATGAGAAACTTACTGATAGAACCCTGAAGTAGACAGTGTAAAGTTGATCTAAATACTTCGGGTTTATTCTGAGTCTTCCAGTATGCAGGATGTACAAGTATTAGGAATACCTGAGGGTGATGTGATCATAAATGATTGTATAACCATGACTCTTCCATTCCTAGGGAGTGATGAAACAGGTCTGGATTTTAGTGACTCCTCTCAGTAGAGAAGTAATCTGATCTTAGTCCAAATGTTGGACATTGATCTGAATGTGATTCAGATGCTTTGAGAAGATTAGATTTGCGGTCTTGATTTAATCAAGCATCTATGGGAGGCCCGTGATCTGGATTTGAGATATGATCTCAATATCCATGTCACTATACGTGGAACAATACAATCGCACTGTCCTTATCTCCAAGTATTCGTGGAGAAAGTGCATTATCCTTGAAAGAGTTCAAGGATAATTCTATTGTTGATATACGTATCCGAGCATTGAGAAAATGGATTAAATGTGATTTAATTATCATGAATAACATGAATTTGATTCATATTATAAGGAGAGTTATCTTAGATAATTAAATGTGATTTGATTATCCAAGATGTAAATAATGTGAATGTGATTCATATTATTTGAGCACATGAGAATAAGATATCCAATATAATTAAAGTGATTTAATTATTATGGATATGAATAATGTGAATAGTAATATCCAATTATTCATAATATATTATAAATGTGATATGAAATGTATTAGAGAGAGCTTATTATAATTTATATTTGTTAATTAATTATTATGTGTATTGGATACACATTGTGTAATTAATTGATAATGTAAATTATATGTTGTTTTGGGTTGTGAATATGATTCACAATTTTCCAATGTCAAGATTGTTATATTCTCAAATATAACTGTGAATTATTTTTGTTGAATAAAATCCCAACAAAAAGTAGTTGAAAATAAATAAGAGAGAAAATCAAGGAGGCATGCAATCTCATGGAAATCCATGAGATTGCCCCTTTAGGAAAGAGGTGGGCGGCACCCAATTCCTATATGGAATGGGTGGCTGTCCCCCCTTAATGTATATGGAGATGTAATCTCCATGTATATTCTCTCCTTATTTATTTATGTGATTTAAGGATTGATTTATATTTGATTTTGTCGAATATATTTTAATCTAATGTTGTTGGCTTTTTCAAACAACAATCTTGACCATTGGATTGACATAAATCAATCTCATCCATTGATTTTATATGTCCCATGGATTGAGATCCATGGATCCCAAAACCCTATAAATAGAGAGGCATACCATGATCTCTCTCTTTAAAACACATAGATGCTATTGTAGCACCTCTCTCTCTCTCATTCTCTCTACACGTCTACTCTCTCTCCCTCTCATATGGCCGTCCACCATGGATGCCTTAGAGGGAATCTCCATCGCCGCAGCGTCGTCGTTTTGCTGCCCGATCGTCTGCTCATGGATCTCCGTCTACTTCGGTGCGCCTCTCTCGTGAAGAAGATGTCGGATCTCATGTGTCAAGATTAGGAGATACGCCGCTTGGATCATCAACATGGATTGCGAGAAGCACGCGGTTCATCCCCGCGCTCGCAAGCATCTCCTCCATTGGATCGGACTTGAGACAGGAGGTCTCTTCATTTAGAGACTTGATCGCAACCACGCTTCAATAGGTAATCCTATTACTTGTTTGTGGTTTAGACGAAACGATCCGAGAAGTGTTCTTGGATCATGTGGTTTTGTCGTATGAAAATTTTTTAAATTCCGATGCATCGAGTAACTAGTGCGACTAGTCGCTCCTCGTCGTATTCGATACGACGCTCACGATTCCGTGATGCTCTTGAGGATCTAACCATATCCTTCAGGTTCAAGTCTAAATAGTTGACAATTATTTATTTGACTAGATCCAAATGTAGAAGACTATAGGAATTTGATTCTCGTTAGTGGTTGTACCTAATTACCGATACAAGAAGTCCTAAAATCTAGGGGCTTCATGCACACACAATAAATAGAAACAAAGGCATAAAACTCAAAACATCGGAAAATAAAGTAAAATAAAGGACTGGGCAATGGACCTCCTTAAGTAGAGTAATGTCCAAGTCCATGTATTATAACAAATAATAATGAATAAAGAATCACTCTCTCACCAATAATGGATTAAAATCCTAAACTAAAATCTATGGTCAGTGTTCTCCTTGTTGTGCTTGTTGCCTCTCCTACTGACCAACGTAAGAAGGCTACTCTTCAACCTGCTAGGCTGCATCGAGTGCCTCAGAAATCCTCCTCACCTATGGGGCCCTCTCATCAAATATAACAGGAGAAGAATTAGCACAAATTAGGCAACGTGTTGTAGCCTAATTTGTGTATAATTGTCTTTTATTTTATTTTTCATGTACACAACTTTGGTCTAAAGGTAGAAATACTATAATAGACAATTTTTTATTTTCAAAAAGGTTTTATAATTTTAAGGTATTTTCCAAGTCAAACGGGGGAAAATGTTTTCTTTTTTATTTTTAATAATTAGGTAGATAGCATAAAATGCAAAACAAAATATATAGCAGGAAAATGCATGCATCTGGGTATATTGTTTTATTTTTCCATAACTTTTGGAGCATGGATGGTATTTATAAAAATTAGACAAACGCGTACAAAATATGAATACTAGAAGGGAACATTTTGCAAAAAAGTTTGCACGCATTCTAGAACCCTAAAATAAAATCTAGGGGACAATGTGCATTTTACCCGTGAAGTTTTATATTAAACATGCCTAGGGGCCTTTTTACAAATTATCTGCAAAAGCTAACATTAAATATACAAATTTTTAGACTAATTATAAATATAAAAATTTGCAAGGTTATGGTTGTAAAATACCCACCTCACGTGAGATGAGTTGGCACGGGCATCGATGAAAATTCATAAAAGGCAATAGGGGTTCATGCAAAATTTCCACAACTATTTACACAGGTCGAAATTTTAATACCAATTAAAAATATACAAAATAATAGGGGCTTATGTGAAATTTACCCTATACTTGCATGCCAACGGATGGCTACAGTGGCACCAAGTAGGCACCACTTAACTTGATAAATGACTGGGGACAAGGCACTGGTTCGGCTGATATGAATGGCCAGATTAGATTTGGGCCTCTCTGAAGATCCGACGGCTCTGGAGGGATAAGGAAGAGTAGGGAAGAACACTTCCATGTCCCTCCTTCGATAATGCATTTCTCCTATCGAATGGCACCATCGAATGGCACCATCAAGAAGGTATGGGCCTTGCTGGAGAGAGGTTTGGAGCTCGAGGAAGAATGAGGCACATAGGAACCTCTTTTTGCTGTGGAATCGACCTATAAGGATCTTTGGACACATACCTACATAGGAAAACTCAGGGGCTTGAGGCGAGTCGCCTCAAGCCAAAATGAAG
This sequence comes from Ottelia alismoides, assembly GCA_037367405.1. Taxonomy (NCBI): domain Eukaryota; kingdom Viridiplantae; phylum Streptophyta; class Magnoliopsida; order Alismatales; family Hydrocharitaceae; genus Ottelia; species Ottelia alismoides. Next base: position 193,976 of record JAZKJV010011903.1, on the reverse strand, counting down.
TTGTTGCAAAAAGGGAATGAATGAGATGGATGAGCTCCGACTAGAGGTATAGGAGGAACTCTGATTCACTGACCCGTGAAGGACCAGGTTGGGTCAAAACGGGGAAAAGATAAACAGGCGATGGGGAATGAAATGGGAATGATGGATGGGTCAGAACAAGTGTGATTGACATTGAAACATTGTCGCAGTAGTGAGCTCCGACGATCCAAAATTATAATTTTACACTAAACTTAGGATCTACGTGCAAAATAAATGACAAGAATAAACTAAAATTAACTAAATTTATATAAAAATGAATAAAATGCACAGCTCGAACTTGGTTTGCACCAAGGAGCAGAGACCTCATCAGAGCGACGCCTTGGACCACCTCCTCTCCTCCTAATGCCTCCTCAACCTTGGGGGATGCTCTTTCTTTCATCTGGAACACACACACATGAAGTTAGAGGATTTAAGGATTTAAGAAGGATCAATTGGGCTAGGATGATTGAGGTTCTTATTTATAGACATGACGAGGGGGCTTATTGCTGATCAAATGGAGGTCAACTCGAAGGAGATTTATGGGATCTAAAGATCATGCGTGAATCACGGAGATCCCATATGCAATTCTTCTTCAAGGCTCAATGAAATTTGATCATTAAATTGCAAGGGTAATGGTGAGAAGCGGGTGGCTCGAGGCTCTAACAAAGGTCAGAGGCACCAAAGGACCAGTTGACTAGGGTCAACAAAAGAATGACTCTGGTTGATCCACGTGGACCAATCAGAAAAATGCATGGCAGAAGTGCCTTGTAAATTGAATAATAAATAGTAAATGAATTTATTAATTTTAGATTATAAAATGAAAAATGTCTATTTAATATGTTGTATTTTGTTCCCAATTTTATTTATTTTTACGAGGCTATTTATTTTAAGTTATTATTAGCATGTATAGTTATAAGTAGATTTACCTATATATGTATTTTATTTTTATTTTGTATTTTATATTTTATTATTTTATACACTTAATTTATGTTTTTAAAACTTATTTGGATGTACACAAATATATTTTTATTGTATTTTTCCAAGTTCAGTTGTACACTTAATTAAAATAGGTCTAAATTACATAGGTATAAGTATAGGTATTTCATCTTTATGTTTCATATACTTATTTATGTTGGTTTATTTTTAACGGTTCTACTTATGCATAATATAAATAATATTTACAAAATTATAAAAATATAAAATAATGAAAAATATAAAGAATAAAATTAATATTTTATTGAGGTATATAGTACAATAAAGGACCAAAACCTAACTTTTGCATCTTAACTCAAAAAAAAAACAACTTCAGTAAATAGCTAATAAAAAGTTATATAAAATTAAAGGCAATTTTGGTGCATTTTGAATTCATATGGAGAATATATGGGCCTAGGAAATTTGGGTTTTGGCCTTTTATTCAAAGTGTAGAATGAACATTGTATATTGTTTTTATGTGAAATCATATTTGTATTTTTATCTACAATTTTCATGTACAAAGTTTATTGATTTAACGTATAAATAATCAAGAATAAAATTGGTCTTAAAATGTATTATTAAAGAATAAATAATTAGGGTTTTTATTGTGTTTCATAAAATAACTTTGAAATTTTATTTTCTTTAATTTTGGCTTTAAGACATGCATTTTATACAATATTTATATAATAAATAATGAATGTTAATTTAGGTAAAATAATGATATTTACATGGATTTAGCTTTGGAATGAAGGAAAAAATGTAAGAATAATGATGATGAAATGGAGATTCATCACACACAACCTGCACGGATCGAGCCAATCAAGTATCAACTCCATTGCTTCGTCGAAGACTCGTCGCCCACCACATACTTTATACTGGTCAGCATCATTTTCGGTCAAGGCAACTTCCCCTCGAGCCGCCAAGCATTTTTTTAAGATAGTGCCTCTGAGATGGCATCTGGGAGTGAAATTAATCGAAGAACTAAAGTCCCAGGAGACCAAAAGAAGAAGACCTCTCCAGGCCTCCTCCGACGAGGATAGGACTTAGATGAAGCCCCTTGCATCCGCAGAGAGGTCCCAAGAAGTTGTTAAGCTACTCAACTGCGAGAGAAGATGCCTGAGCAAAGAGGAATCGAAGGACGGTGGTCGGATAGGGAGGAGTTCTTCCATGTTCTTTCTCATCACCTCTGTGAATGTCCATTTCATCACCTTTATTCTATCTTTTTGGCCTTAACAACCCATGCTAAATGCGTGTAAATAATATTATTTTGTACAAATTAACATTCATTCCAAAACTATAGAATAAAGAAAAGAAAAGAAAAATAATAAAATACCAATGGTATTTGTGACCTTAAACTTTGAGACCTAGGCAACTCGATGACTGGGTCAACAAGGAATAAAGTTGGGGGAGATAAAGGCCAAAAATACAAGAAAATTCCCATTCTCTTATTCATCAATAAGTCCTATTTGGTACATATTTTATTTTTTATTTTTATACCATAAACAAAAAAAATTGTACATGAAATTTGTAAATAAAAACACATAGAAAAATTCAAAATTAGTTTCACATAAAAATAATATGTGGTGTACATTTTATACTAAGAATAAAAAGACAAAACCCGAACTTGTCAGACCTGTAACTTCTCCATGTGAATTCAAAATGTACAAAATTACCTTTAATTGTATATAACTTTTAATAAGCTATTTAATGAATGTGTTTCATCCAATTTAGAGTTAGATGTAAAAGTTGGGTTTTGGACCCTTATGGTACAATATACCTGAATAAAATATTCATTTTATTTATTCTTTATAATTTTTATAATTTTATATTTTTATAATTTTGCAAAAAATATTCATAGTATATGTACATATTCAAAATAGCATAAAACCATAAAGAAAATACAAAAATAAAATAATCTATATAAATACATAGATGAATACATTATGCTTATACCTATATAATAAGTATTCATATTTAATTAAGTGTCATATCATATCAGAAACATATAATAAACATTTATTTAAGTTTATATAAATAATTTATAAATATATAAAATATGATAATCAAATAATAAAATAAAATACAAAATAAAAATAAAATATACCAAACATAGGTAATTATACTTATAAATATACTTGTAAAAGGTAACTTTAATAAATAACTCGTCAAAATAAATGAAAATCATATTAAAATACTAAATTAAATAATAAACATTTTTTATGTTTTAATCAAAAAATAATAAAAATTATTCACTAATATATTATGAATTAATTTTGAATTTCAAATATGGTTTGTCCTGTAGTGACTTAGGTGGACCAAATGTGGCTTAGTGGGAGATGTCCCTTGAGTCTGGCTAAGTTTGTAGCCTCTACACCTCTTACTCCACTGCTCAAACCAGACAACAGCATACATCCTATTACTATAGGCACTATCTGGAGCCGCCTTGTATCTAAAGTTGCTATGACTGGGGTGGACAAGGAGACATCTAAGTACCTCAACGACTTTCAATTTCGAGTTGGTGTATCTGGAAAAGCGGAAGCCATATTGCACATCACCAACCGTCTTTTGAGCAAGCTTCATGGGGACGGGTCTCTCTCTATGCTTACGGTGGATTTCTCTAATGCTTTGAACTCGATAGATAGATCTTTGATACTTGATGAAGTTAGGAAGAGATGCCCATCTATTTCGTCATGGGTGGAATTTATATATGCTCAAGCTGCCGGATTATATATTGGAGACAATTATATGTGGTCATCAACAGGAGTGCAGAAAGGTTATCCTTTAGGTCCACTTCTTTTGTTTCTTGCATTACACCCACTTATCCATGTGATCATAGATAATTGTAAACTCCTACTCCATGCTTGGTATCTTGATGACGTGATGATTATTGGGAACACTATGAAGGTGGCCAAGGAACTTGACATTATTCAATGCAGGGGGCCAGAGATGGGCCTTATTCTGAATATAAAGAAAACAGAGCTTTTCTGGCCTTCATGTGATGGTCAGAAGATCCGTAAAGGGTTGTTTTCACGTGGATATTGGGAGGCCGATGATAGGTGTGAAGTTACTTTGAGGAGAAGTGAGCAGGGATAAAGACTTTAATAAAGACTTGGCTACGCCGAGGGCCACCAAAGCTGTTGACTTAATGCATTTACTTCCCCAGTTGGATGGTCCACAAAGTGAGCTACTTCTACTACTACGATCTTGCATGGGTACCGCCAAGCTTATGTATGGCTTACAGACATGCCAACCCGCTTACATGGAATGGGCTGCTACATGGTTCGACAAAGGGTTACGTAGAACTATTAAGGATATTGTGATTTGTGGAGGTCCTATCTTTGGTGACCTTTAATGGAGAAGGGCATCGCTACCCATCATACTCGGCAGCTTAGGTCTATCCTCGGCTATAGAGGCTTCTTCATACGCTTTTGTGGCCTCCAGAGCTCAATCCTGGATGCTCCAAGACCACATTCTACGAGACAGCGGGATACATGGTAACGATTCTGATTTCTTATTGCTTTGGAAGGTCTAAGTGTCACACTTCCATCTCTTGATCTTACACATTTTGGTAGTAAGGATATGTCCCCCCTAATGCCCAGAATGCTTTGGTGAGTTCTTTTTTTAGCAAAATCGTAAAAGAAATGGAAGTTGAGTTTTACATGACTGCTAGACAAAGAGCAATTCTCCGATCTTTACATGTTGAACATGCTCAAGATTTCCTTCTTGCCATTCCTATTGAGGGGCTTGCAATGCATATGAGACCCATTGAATATCGTACTATTCTCAAGTACCGCCTCATGATTCTTCTATTCCCAACAGATGAGGCTTGTCTAATATGCAACAAGTCATGCTTAGATGCTTTCGGGGAACGTGTTGTTCATTGTCATGAACTTCCATCTTTTAAATATAGACACGATTTTGTCAGGGATGTCCTTTTTGATGAACTGAGACTTGCGGGGGTTGCTTTAAAAAAAGAAGCACCGATGAATTTTTTGACTGATCCATAGGAGGGGAGATCGACACTTAGACTAGCGGATGTTTTAATATGGAGGAAAACAGGTGTATGTCGATTTGACTGGAGTTTCTCCATTAGTAGGTCCGATAAAGAGTGATTTTGTTGCAGGACACGCTGCACAAAAAGCTGCCTCAGCTAAAGTGGCTAAGCATGAGAAGGCATGCATTGACAATCAACATGTATTCATCACCTTTGGTTTTGATAAATTTGAGTTTTTAGCAAGTGAAGCAGTGGAGCTCCTCACGAGGATCCAAAAAATTATGCATAGCAATATTATGTTTCCTAAATCTATGAATGTTGTATTTCACAGGATTGGATTCGCCATCCAAAAGAGATTGGCGGCACAGCTTGTTGCCCTTCTCCCATCAATTTCTGTGTAGGTCATGAATTTTGCATATTAAATGCATATCAGTTGGACAAAAACGGAAGAAGATTGTTGAAGTGCAATTCCTCATGCCATTCATTAAATCATGATATCAATTTGTAGATGAGTTTGACAAGCTTCAACCCACTATGCATAACAAGAAGAAAGCAAGAAAGTCGGGCATGATTAATAATCATGCCTACTTTGAGGAGAAGTGTTGAGAGATGTACTTGGGCAAGTTGATGTTGGAGATGGATCTGTTTATCCCTCACCCCTATATTCATTGTACATACTCCATTGTTGATGATTGAATAGAAAAGAAGATCCTAGTGCCCTTGTGTGCAGTATGTCACCACTTCTAATGGCATCTCCTTCCATTGAGAAAGGTTTTCTACATAAACATTCTTGATATTGTATGAGTAACATAGTTGTGCATTTTTTTCGCAAAATTGCAATTAATTTTCCTTCATAGGATGCAAATAGGCTGATGATACTAATGTATGCATTGAGTTCCATCAACTTCAGCAGGATTTTCTGCTCATCTTTGATGAATTGAACCAAAACTTGACAACATTTGAAATCTAATAAATGTGCCTCAGACCTACGCGAGTTTCTCTGAGAAAAATGATCAAGTTCATTCAATGCAGACATAAACCTAGTGTCTAGGTGATAGAGTTTAGTAAAGACAATAAGCATGTACCCCACACAGGCACGGAGATACGCACAAGTAAAGCCACCTCTTCAAAGAGCCAGAGCAATTTTGTAGCACATAATTGAGCAAATGAAAGGTTCCACATAGGTTTATCATTCATAATAAAATAGGGGATTTTACAAACATAATCACAAGTAGACATCGGATAGCAATATGTTTGTTTTTGACATCTATTTAGCAAAGGATCATTCTGTCAAAGTCAGAAAAGGAAAGATCTGGATATGTTCTGCTAGTATACAATTAACTAACCACAGCTGAATGCAACTTAAACCTTGTTGTTAAAACTTCTGCAGGGCAAAGAAGTCCAAGTTCACAAGCTTCCGCATGTGGACATTTCCACTGCTGGTGGAAGGTGCCTTCGGTGTAGTCTCCGCGGCAGAGTTCATAGGCATCATCCTGTTCGTGGCTTACGTCCTCTGGTCTCTCGCTGTCAGAGCCGTACAGATTGGTGAATCCATAAACCAGTCTCAAGTTCAATCTCTTACTAAAAACACAAGGTTAGCTGATCAGACCATTTACATTCATACAGAACTTTGTTAAGCTAATGACCCAGCTTGCATGTATGATCAGTGCATGGGTGATGGATAGAATGGGACTACAACTTGGCCAAATTGGGCTGTTCTGCATGGCGTATCTTTTCATCCCGGTGACAAGGGGGTCTGTTCTGCTGCGTCTGATCGATGTTCCCATGGAGCATGCCACCAGATACCATGTTTGGCTGGGCCATCTTACCATGCTTAGCTTCACCCTGCATGGTCTATCCTACGCCGTCTCGTGGTCCTTGTGTGCTTCCTTAATAGATAAGGTAATGTTTATTTACTTGCTTTTTTAAGATGCTGCATAATAGAAGTGCCATGCATTTCAGATTCTGGTATATGAGAATTAAAACAAACACCACGTTAGTAGATGAGAAGGCAGTCATTAATGATTGATTTGGTGATGCAGATGTTAGAGTGGAGGTCAATAGGAGTGGCAAACCTTCCTGGTGTAATCAGCTTCTTGGCAGGTTTACTCATGTGGGTGACATCTCTAGAACGCGTGAGGAAGGCCTACTTCGAACTCTTCTTCTACACTCATCAACTTTACATAATCTTCGTCGTCTTCTTCGCATTGCACGTTGGAGACTTCGTCTACAGCATGGCTGCGGCAGGGATCTTTCTCTTTATGCTCGACCGATTCCTCCGATTCTGTCAGTCGCGGAAGAGAGTCCACGTAATCTCTGCCTCATGCCTTCCTTGTGGAAATATTGAACTGGTCCTTGCGAAGCCACCAAGTGAGTTTTAATTCCTTGCATTGAGAACTACTCGCTGTCTCTTTTAGTTTCTTAATTCTTCATTGAAAGGACATTAAAAGGTCATTCCGACGTGGCTAATCCTTGTAGTGCTGAATACTGACTATTTTTTCTTATGGAAACAGTTGCAAGCAAACTAAATAAATAGATGTTCGATCTTTTGTTTTTGTGCTGCATTAACTCCGTTGATTCCAACTATCAGACCTTACGTACAACGCATTGAGTTTCATCTTCCTGCAAGTGAGGGAGTTGTCATGGCTTCAGTGGCATCCCTTCAGTGTGTCGTCGAGTCCTCTGGATGGAGAAGACCACATAACTGTTCTCGTCAAAGTGCTGGGAGGATGGACTGCCAGATTTAGAGACCTTGTTTCTTCCACCACCTGCGAACACAATCAGAAAGAAATTACAGCTTCTGTAGAAGGCCCCTATGGTCATGAGTTGGCCTACCACTTGAAGTAAGTATACATTAACTACAATCCTCTTTAAAGTTTGAGCACATCGTCAGCTATTGGAAGACAGTAATTGATAACGGTTTCTATATGATTTGTTGGTGTGACATACACACAAATATTTACTCATTTATTGCCAATTTCAAAGTATATAATTGACTTTGCAACAAATATTTAACGTTGGAAGATATAATGACAATTCTTCAAATTATACATTAGTATAGATCGGTTATACTGTAGATGTTGTTTACTGTTACCTTATTAATTAACTCCATGGTTAATTTTGTTTATCCCTTTTTTAGGTATGAGAGCCTTATTTTTGTTGCTGGAGGTATAGGGATCTCGCCATTTTTGGCTATACTGAGTGACGTCCTCCACAGGATCCAACAACGCAAAGCTTGTCTTGTGAAGAACATATTAGTAATTTGGGCAGTAAAGAAATCCCAAGAACTTTCGCTCTTGTTCTCCCTTAGTTGGCGATCAAGGTCTCCGTCCTTGTTGGATACCCTAAATCTGAAGATTCAAGCTTATGTCACTCAAGAATCCGAACCTCCATTGGTGAGTTGTTAAACTTTGATCTTAGTTTCAAGTTTGCCTTGCTAAGATTGCTGTGAATTGTGCGATTATGCTTTCTTCTAGAAGAACTTAAATCCGAAATTTATAAGATCCGAACAAAAAGCTTATATTCAAAATTAATAGGGTTCAATCAATCAGTTTAATGTTTAATTATTAGTGTGGTTGCTCATAATCTCATTTTATATCCGTGTATTAGAGTTCGATCCTACCAGCGTTATTTTTAGATTAAAACATCCTAAGCCCTTTTCCCCATATCTTTCATCCAAAACCATTGTTAGGTTCAACATAACACACAAATTTGCTATCGGAACCTCATATGATAATCAACACTAATCAAAGTATATAATATAACTATTGCTAATCGCGGAAGTGGAACACACACAAATGATCAATCACACAAGCACAAAGATACATAGATTTACAACGTTCACCCATAATTGGGCTACATCCTTGGGCGACGGCAATCGATTTTCACTCTATGGAGAAAGAAGAATGTACAAAGGATATAGAGGGACCTATCCTAGGGAAGTTTATATACTACTCCCCAATAGAGGGATCCCTAATTCAAACGGATCCATATACCAGAATAGAAATAGATCGTTAATAAAAAATTTCGCCAGGAGTATGTTACAACCAGAGGGGGTGCATAAGATGGCTCTTGAACCTGGATTAGATGGTTATGATTCTAGGCAAATTATCAATCACCTCCATGAATTGAATCCTCTGGGAAGCTTTGCCAAGCTTCATCGTCCCGTGATGACCCGAAAAATCCCAAGCAACTAAGGATGAAGAAATAACAAAGGTCGTTGCGACCTTAGTCGCTCAAGAGATCACTCGGTCGATCAAGAAAATGAGGTTCAGACCACCAAAATCAAGTCAAAATCAAATAAATGCGATAACGGTCCTGGCTATTAGATTAACCTGGTATAGCGACCAGGGTCGAACACAAGGAGCATGTGATGGCCTTGCGGCCTACGAAGTAGTCTAAAAAAAAGAAATAAAATAAAAGACAAGTGTTTTTGGTGGATTTTTAATTTTTATAATTTTTTTTTGGATTTTTAATTAATTAAGAAAATAAAGAAAACAAGGAAACAAGCCTACACAAACAATTATTTAATGCATCAAAAATCACTCAAAAATTCAAATAAAAATGTTTTTATGTATTTTATGTTTTTTACTGCTTTTGGGTAATTTTAGGTATTTTTCTGATTTTTATTTAATTTTCTAAAAATCAAACAAGACAGGGAAATGAAGGTATTGTCCAGTCAGGAGTAAAAGGCCAATTTAAAATGCAAAAAGGCCCTTCTAACTCCTGAAGGTAATTTTCCTGTAAACTAAAGAGTTTAAGGAAAATTTGGGCACTGGAATTATAGTTTTTGGATTTTTCAATTATTTTTTAGAATTTTTATGGTGTTTTTAGTGTTTTTCAATTTTTATGAGTTTTATATAATGAAAAATGACCAAAATTGGTCAGAAAATCAAACAAGACAAAAGACACAGTAGATAATTTTTTTGTAATTTTAGATGAGTTTTAATTTTTTTGTGATTTTTCAAGTCAGAGAGTAAAGAAAAAGGCTGTTTTTGAATTTTTAAAAATAGCAAATAAAAGCAAAAATGTCTCCAAAAATTCTAGAAAATTTTACAACATGGCAGGATCCATGTGTCCAATTTTCATTGAATTTGGAGTGAGTTTGATATTTTATTCAAAATCAAAACATAGGTACAACGCATAGGGACTTGTACGTAAATACCAGAAGTTCCAGGGGGTCCGGTGCAAAAATCCCAAGAAGTCACGCGCGAGGCGCATGTCTGGGGCACACAGGGACCTATTTGCAAAGAAAATAAGGTTCTCGGACTAATTGGTAACATGTACCAAAAGTCCGAGGGCCTTATTGTAAAATACCCAAAAATATACGCACATGCACAAATAAACCACGCACAGGGGTATATATGCAATTAACTAAAAAGTTTCATTCATTAAGTAACAACCCAGAACTACAAGGCTATCAATGCAAATATCCTAGACAAACACGTGTCGATGCACGTGACACACTACAGGCAGGGGTATACATGCAAATAGCAGAAAAGATAAGGTCCAAAGTGCAATTTTCCTAATGCAAATAAAATGCTAAAAATATTTACAGGACAAAAAATAAACTATGCTAAAGCTAAGGGCCTAAGGGAATATTTACCCTTTATTAAGTAGGCCGTCGGATGGGCGCCACGTGTGCTGATCGACGGTTGAGAAAGGTGGCGCCCAACGCTGAAGTCTTCAGGCTGATCGAACGGCCAAGGCTTTGCCACGTGGGAGATCGAACGATGGTGAGGCGCTGTGGCTAAACCTCAGCGATCGAACGGTCCGGATCGCTCCTCCAAAGATCTGACGCTGCTGGTGGCTCCTCAGATGAACGACTGGGATGCAAACTGGAGTTGGAGGTGCATCGGACGGTAGCTAGAGGTCGAGGAAGAACTGATGGTCGGCGACCTTCGCCGGCCCGCTGCGTGCGCTCCCGGCCTCCTTGCGGGACTCTAATGATCGGAGAAGAAGCTCTGTGGGCTCCCGCGTCGACTAGTGGCCTCCGATGGCTCGACGGAGCTCCGAGGGGCTCAAGCGAGGCCGTCGGAGACCAAGCTGCTGGACCAGATGGTCCAAGCCCTCAGATGGGCTCGGATGCCCCTGCAAAACGCACCAGCAGACTCGCGGGTCGAGGGCAAAGTGCCTCGACCCTGTGAGTGGGGGTGACGGTGACTGGTGAGGCGGGGCGGTCGAGCTCCGGCGAGGTGTAGACGGTGGAGCTCGAAACCCCAGCTCCTGTGCGAGTTGGGTTGAATGGAGGAATGTAGAACGTGCGTGGAGGATAGGAGAACGTGATGGAAGGGTCCGATGATCGAGGCGAAGGTGGATGTGACCAGAATCGGAGATGAACGGCGACGGTGAGATTTGGGGAAACTAGAAATTAACGAAAGGGAAAGGAAACTAGGGGTACCTGGGTGGAGGAATCGACTGTGGATGAGCTGGGCTTGCTCTGGGTCGTCGCCTCACGGGTCGTCATGGCCCGAGGCTCGAGCTCCTGCTTCAGGCGGAGCACGGCGGCGCTAGCTCGCCGGATCTGAGGTCTGGGCACTCTCTCCTCTCTACGACACGGCCAACCGGGAGCTGTCACCTCGAGGGTGGCTGTGGAGGTCCTGGGATGAATGAATGGGGAGCCAAAGATCAGGAAATGGGTGGCGGAGCTCGGTGTGGTGGAAGGTCCGGGAAGAAAGGGATGGGCCCGGCTCTGTGGAGCACGGATCCCTAAGCTGAAGATCGGGCGAGGTTCCCGGATTATAGGAGAGTAATTAGGACCCTGGGTTTGGCGAAATGGTGATCGGGTCTGGAGGGGATAAATGGGAGAAGATGGGTCCGCGAAACGGATCCGTGGGAAGTGGTCCACAGGGGGGAGTTGACCGGGCGGTCAACATCCCCCGTGGACCAATGGGGGCTGGCCAGGTCAAAATGTTTTGGAAATTAAAAATAAAATAGGAAATGGCCGAATTATTAAAAACTCAAAATACGAAAAATGCTTATTTTATTTTTTTCTTCTAATTTTTGGTGATTTTTAATTAATTTTTAAAAATAAAAATAGGGTATTTACATAATAGGGCTATATATAGGTATATATACAATATAGTATTTTTATTTTTGATTTTTAATTTGTTATTTTTATACATTTTTATCCCCATTTTATATTTTATTTATTTATAGAATAAAATTAGGAATAAAAAGGTATTTTTATTTTATTTTTATTATTTATATACAAAGGTGAAATAAATAAGTATATACATCTATGTACATGGTATATTTTACAATGTATTTTTGGTTTTTGATTTTGTTCTTTTTTTTATTTTGTTTTTGTTTTTGTTGTTTTTATTTTATTTATTTACAACATACAAGTTTTTATAGAAATTAATTTTATTTATTTATAAGGTGGAATAATTATGGATGTGGTTGTATGTACATGATGAATATATACAAAAGTGACTCTTTTTATTTTCTTTTTAATTTTTGTAGTTTTGTTTTGATTTTTATATTTACAAATATATACAATATATACAAACCACTTTTATTCTATTTTTTGAGGAAAATATATTTATTTATTTACAGGTCTATTTACACACATGAGCCCCTATCTCCCTCTACTTTGGCTTTTATGCGGTCAGGCCCATGCTGAGCCCTCCCTTGGGTTAGGTTGCTCAATATTTATTCTAAATATTTCCTCTTTTTCTTTTTAATCTTTATTCTTTTATTTTTTCACAAAAACATGCTAATTATTAGTTTTTACACAATGCATGCTTTTGGTAATTATTTGTATTTACACATATCTACATGCATTTGTAAAGGTTTTTGTAGCTAAAATATAAGAATAAAGAGTGATGAATGAGTATTCATCATCCCGCTGCTCACCCCTCCTTGGGGCTACTACCAACTTTCGATATTGAGCAGGTCAAAATAGTGCTTGAACTTACTCATAGGAACTACCTCTATGAACATATCATCTAGAATATCTCTTGTGTCGATCTTCTTTACCTTGATCTTCTTCTCAGAACGAATGAAGTCATATCACGTCTATGCGCTTGGTCCTCAAATGATGTACCTAATCCTTGGATAAAAATATTGCATTGAGTCTGTCATAATATACTAAACCACATCTGGTTGTAGACTGGGAGATCCAACTAAGCCTTTCAACCAGATATCTTCCTTTGCAGCTTATGTCAAAGCCATGTATTGTGCCTATGTGGCAGACAAAGTAACTAATAATTGTAAGGTAGCCTTCCAATTGATGATAGAACCCCCCAAAGTGAAAACGTAGCCTGACATTGATCTTCTTCCATCAACATATTAAACATAATATGAATCTAAATATCCAGCAACTAAACACTCTGAAACACTTATGTAGATGAGGCCAATATTTGATGTTCCTCTTAGACAACAACAATGTAGATGAAACAACATGAATCACTTCCCTGGATTGCCCATCCGCTAATAATGCTCACAACATGAACGATATAAGGACTTGTGCATGCCATGGCATACATAGGTCTCTCAACTGTGCCGACACAAGAAACACGTGATATGTGTTCCTTCTCTTCATCCGACGGAGGTGCGAAAGAAACTAAGAGATGAATATTCGTAGCGAATGGAAGTACCTAGAGGTTTGGGTGTAGACATCCCAAATCTCATTAGAACATTCTCAATGTAGTTCTTATGAGATAATAAAAGCTTCCCTCTACACTATGTCTAACGATCTCCATCCCTAAAATCTCCTTCGATGCACCAAAGTCCTTCATGTCAAACTCTGAACTAAGGAGCTTCTCGAGATCATTTATGTTATTCGTATTCTTGGCACTAATAAGCATGTTGTCTATCTATAGTAATACATAGATGAAGGACCCATCCTCCGTCTTGTTATGGTAAACACAACAATCGTATGTACTCCTGTTAAACACATGATTAATCATGAAGTTGTCAAACTTCTTATACTACTACATGGGAGACTACTTAAGCCCACACATGGACTTCTTCAATATGCACACATGGTCTTACTTGCCCTGAAATACGAATCCCTCTGGCTAGCTCGTGAGAATGTCTTCTTTGAGTTTACCATGCAAGAAATTGTTGTCACATCTAACTGCTCCAACTCCAAGTCTAGATGTGATACAAGAGCTAGTAGCATCTTGATGGATGTATGTCTTATAATGGAAGAGAATATACGTTGTAATCTACACCTTCCTTATAACTCTAATCCTACACAACTAGACGTGTCATGTATGCAATGCCTTCACTACAAAGTATTCTGATCTTTTCCTTGAAGATCTGTTTACAATCAACAACTTTTCTCCCCTTTGGCAATTGGCAAAGTAGTATATATGATTCTTGTGAAGAGACTCCATCTCCTCATCCTTCGCAGTAATCCACTGCCCAGATTTTATCCCTATTACAGACTCCTTGTAAGTGGAGATCATTGGAGACTACCTCCTCCACAACCTGTATTGTGAATGCAAACATGTCTTCAAATTTGTATCTCTAAAGCTTATGTATCTCTCAACGCGATCGATCAATAGAAAAACTTGGTTGCCTATCCTTTGGTTGTTCAGCTTTAGGATGTTCAACATCAACTTATTCAGGAGTGGTCAACTACGTGACCTCTAATTGGGTTTAGTTTAAACTCTATCTATTCGTGCACATCATCACTTGTCACTGCATCAACAAGCTCACTACTTGAGTGAAGCATAGAATTCTCATCAAATGTATTGTTTTTGATAACCATAATTCTTCACTCAAAAGGATACTAGATTTTGCACTCCCTTACTCCTACATCATAGACTGTAAACACCCATTTATTTACCCTTGATTCTAGCTTTCCTACACTAACACAGTAATAGGAGGCACAACTAAAGACTCATAATATGGAACAATTCGCATGATTAACAAAGAAAACCTCCATGGGTGCCTTGTAGTCAATAGTAGATGCGGGACTTCAATTTACTAAGTACCAAGTTGTATTTGCATCTTCAGCCCAAGATGTTCTAACCAGTTCAGCATTAGAGAGCATGGACCATGCTCTATTCAGAAGCATCATGTTTGTTCTTTCTACAACTCCATTTGGATATGGCGTATCCCTGATAGTGTGCTGTCTCACAACACCCTCCTACTTGCAGAAAAATTGGAACTATGATGAAAATAACTTTACTCCATTATCTGTATAGAGATGATTCACCTTCTTAGAAGTGTAGTTCCCCACATAGATCTTCCACTACTTGTAGGTCTGAAATGCATCACTTTATGCTTCATCTTATACACCCAAACCATTTTGAATTAATCATCGATAACAAATAGAAAATACATATAAACTCCAAAAGATGGGACTCAAAAAGGGACCCAATAATCAACATGGATGTAGTCAAATGTCTCTTTCATCATGTGAATAACTTTATTAAATTGAATCTTGTGTTGTTTTTGGAACACACAATGCTTACAAAACTCCAGCTTGGATCCTTGAGATCCCCAATGAGACCTATTGATGAATCCACGTTTCATCATCTTTATTCTATCATTTTGGCCTTAAAACCCCTAGTAAATGCGTGTAAATAGGCTTAATTCATGCATTTTAGCATTCATGTATATGTATGTAAATATTGTATAAAATGCGGTTTTTAAATCCAAAATTATAGAATAAAGAAAAGAAAAGAAAAATAATAAAATATTGTAAATATTTTATGACCCAAAAACCCCGAGACCTAGGCATCTTGATGAATAGGTCGACAAGGAATAAAGTAGGGGGAGATAAGGTCAGAAATACAGAGAAAATACATATACATTCTATTCATTCTTTATTCATTTTGGGACCTATTTTTGGTTCCACTTTTTATACATCAAATAAAGAAACTTTGTACATGAAAGTTGTAGATAAATTAATAAAGAAAAATACAAAAGTGATTTCACAGAAAAATAATGTACAGATAAAAAGTTATGGTTTGAATAAGAATCCAGAATCCCAACTTCCCAGACCCGTATCTTACAACTGACAACTCCAAATGTAGCAAACTCACCTTTAATTGTATATAGAATAAAATAATCTATCCAATGGTGGTGGTTTTGCATTTGGCGGAGCTACAGTTTGAAAGTTGAGTTTTGGACCCCTATTGTATACCTGTACTGAATAAAATATTCAATTTATTCTTTATTCATTATTTATTCATTTTTATATTTTTATAATTATGTAAATATTACTTATAATAATTATGTACATCAAAATCAAAATAAAAATACAAAAGAAATCCAAATAAAAATACTTGTATATACCCAATACATAGGTATCTTACCTATATGTATACCTATACTCTTTATACTTATATTTTATTTAACATACATAATAAATCAGAAAAATAAAATAAAATTATATTTGTGTACATAAAAGTATCTTATAATTTTAGAAAATAATAAATAAAAATAATAGAATTAAAATACACAAAAGAAAAATAAAGTAATAAAGTATATAGGTATTATACCTATAAAGGGGTAAAAAGTGAACTTGTAAAAATAAGCCTCATAAAAATAAATAAAATTTATAATAAAATACTTCAAAAATTAATAAACAATTTTTATTTTTTAACCAAATTGAAATTCATCCATTTACTATTTTATTTCGATTTTTGAAATAATTTCTTGAAGATTTTTCCTGGTTGGTCCACGTGGACCAACCAGGTTGGTCTGACAGTTGACCTCGGTCAACTGTCTGACCTCCTCTTCCAGACTTGTCAGATAGGTTTTTGTCCCATTTTCTCGCCATTATCTAGGTCCAACCTTGCACCAAATCGTGTCGACATCTTCTGCATTTTTGCGCCTCGATCTATGGTGAATCACGCCCAGGTGATTCCTTGGGCCGAGGACCATCGATCGAGGCGCTGGACCCTCGTCTTCCATGCCGTTCGTCAACTCTACAAAAGAGGACCCCCGAATTCAATTCGAATTTTAATCCTTCTTCCGCCATTTTTACCCTCAAACCCCTAGCCCTTCGTGTTCCTGGTGACAACAGGCGTCGAATCGAGCCTGGGTTTGAAGCGTTTGGCGTTGAATCGAAGAGATTCGACCCTCGCCGGAGCTCCGCCGTGCCTCATCGCCCGTCGTCTCTGGTGAGTCCCCTCCTCTTTTCTCTCCGTTTTCTTGTAGCTGTAGCAAAGGTTAGTTTAGGTCTATAGCAGTTTTGAGTTTCGTTCATCCAATCGCCGAGAATCCTCGATCGAAGCCACGACGGAGCTGATCTCCGCCCGACGTTTCCGGCCACTCCAGTGATCCATCGCCGTCCAAAACACCTCCATCCTTCTCCCCTTCACTCCGTCACTCCGCTCCACCCATCATCTCCCCTCGATCTCGCTCAGATCGAGCCGACCGAGCTCCCTTCTCCGCCGCTCGTCGGAGCTTTTCACCCGCACCACCTGTCGCCTCAGTCGACCCATCAGACCCGACCATTTTATTCCCCTGGATTTTGTGCGCCTAACCTTGCAGGTCTGAGCCCAAGAGAAGGCTCAATCGACCTTCGACGACCCCAGGACCAGCCGCCCAGGTCGCCTCCGCCGTCCGAGCACCTCGCGCCGTCCCTGCCTTGCCTGAGACCACCTGCTGACGCGGAAGGGCCCCAGGATCATTTTGCCTCTGATCCTAGGGCCGGAGCGGCCGTGTGTCGGCCGCTATCGCCGCTTGTAGTTCGCCGGGGAGGTGTTCTTCGTGAACCCCTCCCTGCCGTTGGATCGACCACCTCCGCCAGACACGACGCCAGCCGTCCGATCGCCTGCGCCTTTAGCCGTCCGATCGAGCCTTGAAGATCTAATCTCAGCCGTCCACGATGAAGGGGTACGCACCGTCAGATGCGCGCCACGTGGATAAGTGGGACGCCATCGGCCGCAAGATCGAGCCCCGTGGGTATTTTGCATTCTTAACCCACGACTTTTTGTTTTTAACTTTTAGCCCAGTAACTTTCATTAGTATTTTAAAAAGTTTTGTAATATTTGCACGTAGACCCTCACTGTTTCACTATTTGCACTTTAGTCCACGCCACGTCACCTCACGTGACTGGGGCGCGTGACCTTTTGGGTATTTTGCATGTTAGGCCCAGAACTTTTAACTATCTGTAATTACATCCTTGTGCGTAGTCAATTAAATATCTTTTTGGATAAATTGCATGTATGCCCTGCCGGTTTTTAGTAATTGCAATTATTCCCCTGTGAATGGTGTTTCACGTGAGCTGTGTGTGTCTCTTTGGTGAAATTTGCATCTGAGCCCCTGGATGTTTTGATAATTACATTTATACCCCTACTAGGCTCAGAATTTTTGTGTGCTTAGTCTAATTATTTCACGCCTCAATTGATTGCGAAAAATTCTCAAAAAAATAGGTGTAAGCTCTTGTATGCTTCTATTTTCACGCTATATTTTTATTTTTTAATTTTATAATATTTTTATATTTATTAAAAATAAAAAATATGCTTTTTATTCACTGTCTAACTTAGAAAACACCAAAAAAATATTAAAATACCTCCAAAAATTCCAAAAAAATTCCCTAGTGTCTATTCTATCATATTTTAGTGTCAATCCAAAAATCACTCAAAATCGCAAGAGAAAAACCCTAAAAATTTAAAAACATCCAAAAACTTCAAAAAAATCTATAAAATTGTAGAAAACTCCAAAAATAGTAAACTCAGTTCCTGTTTACTCTATATTTTGTTTTCTTTATTTGAATTTAGTGTGAAAAATTTTGGTTGATGTTTGGTAATTTTAATTCTCATTTTGCTCACAGCCAGCACATTTTCCACTGATTTCTCTTATTTCAGCCTTTAAAAATATCAAAACACTTTGAAAAATCCCCAAAAATCACTAAAACAGTAAAAAATCCTAAAAACATTAAAAACATTTAAATTCTGAATTTTTGGTTATTTTTGTGCATTTTTATAAATAGTTACCTTGCCTTTTCTTCCATTGTTTTTATTTTCCAACATTGAAAAAGAAATAAAAAAATTATAAAAAATAAAATTATAAAAATCAGAAAATTAAAAATCAAAAATACAAATTAAAAATTAAAAATTAAAAAAAAATAAAAAATAAAAACCCACAAAAAGAAATTAGGTTGGTTAAGTGCTTTATTAGACATAGGGTTTGGATTTTTATCTATACTCTGCACCGTGTTTCCTGTGTTCGACCCCTACTTGCTTGCCATTATACATTGTTGGTAGGGTATAATAAATTTTAATCCTTGCTCTTGATTGCTTTATTGATTGTGTGGGTTAATTGTTGAAGATCGAGGAAGCTTGAGTAGTCGCATCAGCGACAGTGAGTCTGACTTGTCGGACCATTATTTAGCGGCTCTCGCGATCTCGCTTTTCACCTATTTGGATGAGGATATTCACCCCCATCTGACTCACCTGCCCCATCCACATATGCCAATATTCTGAAATTGATTTCACAGCATGGGATGCCATTGCTACAGAAGATGTAACTAAAGACCCATGCATAACATATAGGGTCTTCTGCATGTTTCCCTTGATGACAACCACTCCTACTTTTGCAACCGGCATAACTCTACCTTCAGCATTGAAGACGTATCCTTTAGAGTCCAATATTCTGAGGGATATCATGTTTTTTTCTATAGATATAAAATACCTAGCACCACCCAAATATGGGACCCCGAAAGGGCCAAAATAATTAGCAATAACGGAGTATTGTTTTCATCTTTTGAATATCATTACTGGATTATATCATGTGTTGTTTTCGGAGCATAATTCTCACAAAACTCCACCTTGGATCCTTGAGGTCCATTATAAGACCCTTTTAACTGAGGATATCCATCCCCATCTGACTCACATGCCACAACCAAATATGCCACAAATATGAATCTGAATTCATGCCTTGGGATACCTCTGCATCAGAACTTGTAATAGTAGATCCATGCATAATGTATAGAGTCTTCTGCTTGTGCCCTTAAAGACAATCACTTCGGCATTGAAGGTCTCCATAACTCCACCTTCAACATTGTACTTATATCTTTTAAAGTCAAAAAATCTAAGGGATACCAGGTTCTTTCTATAAAAAGAAAATACATGGTACCTTTATGAGGCTTAGAATCACCCTTATTAATTCATTATTTTTGTTCTAGCCAGGTTATTCAGGATTCGTCAAAATTTGACTACACCAAGAAATGAAATAGAGAATCAAGTCTCAATGTTGTCAATTTATTTATATTACTTGGGTAAGTCCTAAAGTCGAACTCAAGGATGTAATATGATGGTTTAGAACTAATAATTAAATAACTCATAAATTAGGTTTTCAAAGAGAAGAATATTTTCTAGTGTTTATGTATTTTTTAGATTATTATTATTATTAAATAAAAGAGATTTAAATGATTAGTTAAATATGATATATGAACTTTACAAAATTTTATTGCAAGAAAATAATGCTATGCATTGTTAAAGTAATAATTGTAATTTTTAAAAATTTTAAATGATAGTAATTGACGCAATATGCAAGAAGAATGCAAGTCGAGAAAGCACCAAGCCATGCAATCTAATTCAAGAGCCCTTCCCTTAATTTGGGTCATCGATAATATGATCAATTAATCCTACAAGAATTTCCTCATATTTTGCGGTGAATTACTGAGCACGAAAATCAAAGATCAAGATTGAATATGCTCAAAACAAAAAAAAATTACTCAATTATATTTATGGTAAAAAAATGTCTCAAAATATATGTTCAGAATTCTAGATAATATAGAATGAATCAAGCCTCAAAACAACACCGATTTTATAGAAATCTGATATGATGCTGAATATATGAGTAAGCAAAGTTCTAGGGACATAGATGTAAACAAAATAAATAGAATGTTTGCAATTATATCCTTGTCGGGGCCTCTTTGCAATTTGCCAAACCCACAGGCTTTCTCTATAAATTAACCATAGTAGGGTATATGTGTGATTCGCTGAAGCTCCAAGGATACGGCTGCAATTTGCCCATGTATGTGTATATTGCAGTGGCCCATGAGCTTCTTCATAATTCTACAAAGTGGGGGAGGTGAAGGTGTAATTTTCCCACACACACGTGAGGACGTACCTGGAAACAAGTGGCAGTTCGTTGGCTCCCCTCCACCTGTCAACTGGTCGAAGGTTCGGTGACACCTGAGGCAAGAGGCTCGGGTGTACAGAGTGGATTTCTCTCATCTGTTCAATGAAGGCTAGATTGTCAGCTCGTTTCTAGGCGTAAATTGACAGCCAAGATGGCTACAGTTCTTGATCTTGGGGTGCATGTAGCACCTGGACTTGGGCTTCCTTTTTCTTCGCTCATTGACCGATGGTGGATTCTAATGTCCTGATGTTGTTCCTACAAGAGTGCTGATGGATGGGAAAGGAAGATGAAGGTGGAATTAATGATGGTCGGAGATGGAGTTGGATTGAAGAACAAAAAAGGGGAAAAAGGACAAGAATGAGGGATGAATAGGAAAACAATTATAAGAAGGCGAGGGATTTATAGAGTTTCCCCTGGGCTAGATGAGCGAGGGCTTCAACTCTGATTATCACCTTTAGTCATGGGCCGAACACGATGAAGCTCGATGGTGATTAGGGTCATTAGAGCGTAGTGAATACACCATAGATCACACCCTTATTGAGGTCCTCGCTGGAAGGTGGGTCATTGTCCTTGAGCCCGACCTCGGTCTAACTCTCTCTCTCATTCTTACTTTTAGAAGAAGACTGTAATGGAGGATAAGATTAAGAACAATTACAGGTGAAGGGCTTTATATAGAAAAGAGGCATATAGGGATGAGACTTTGATCTAAAGGATTAGATAATAGAGGAGATGGTTGTTGATCGGAGAATCATTGGATTTGGGGGTTCTATTAGGGATGACTGGAGATGGTTGTTAGCTGCGTGAAAAGGGGACTTATATAGATGATGGGTTGTTAGCGTCGAAGGGGATAAGGTCTTAGCGACGGATGTTGGGTTCTGAGGATGGGGGGATGATTAGGGTTTCTTTGGTCGAAGGTTGGGTGGCGGGTGAAAAGGATAAGGACTGGCAGAGGAGGCAGAGCGGGGGAAGATTGGTCGAAGTTGTGGCAGGGGAGTAGTGATAGTCAGAGAAATATGTTGAACAACAGATCTGGCTACAGATACCGTCTGATCCTATGCAATCCAACAACTGGAAGACCATCATGTGCTAGGCACATGGGTGGCTAAAAGGAAGGGTGGGTTAATAGTGGCTGTTGGATCAAAGTTGATCCAACAACCTAGATGGGGTGTACAAAATGCAAAAAAGGGTTGACCAGGGTTAGGCGGGTTTAACCAAAAGGTGAGGTGGGCAAATTGAGGGGAGTTACATGGATGTTTGACCAAGACCAGATTTTGAGTAGTGCATAAATAAAGAAATAAATACATTAAAAATAAAAAATAGACTCAATTGTAAAAATGACCAACATAAAAAATGTTTGTCTAAATGAACCTGTAATGCTCATGAATAGTTTATACGCAAACGGAATATGGAATAGAATATATACATTTTTGGTGAAATATGTATAAAATATCAAAAAAATTTAGCTCGTAATTTTTATTTGATTTTCTATAGTTGAATAACGTATGCAAAAACCAAATATGATGTGAACTAATGCAATTGACTCAAATACAATTTTTTTGATATTTTTGAGTTAAAAATTATTATAAATTCAGAGGTATATATACATATGAATTGGTTAGTGTCCTTAGGTCAGGATCTGTCTTTTTCTTTACTTTTTTGATTTTTAATTTTGATTTTTATGTAATTAATTAGATCATTAATTAAAAAAGAAACGAAAAAGAAAAAGAAAATAATCAAAAAGAATGAAATATATATATATATATATGTATATATATATGAAATGATAGGTCAAAATCAATGAATATGTACAATGCACGGTTAGGACCCAAAACTCAATTTTCAGAAATGAACTCTATTCTTTTGAATTTGGTCTTTATTTATAAATAATTGATGTTACATTAATTCAAAAGTGACTAGATGAGATTGGACACTTTATGAGAGAGATGTCAGCTTTTATAATTTGTATCCTGAAATCATGATTTAATTTTATTTCGATTATACACTAGTATTTTTTTAGTGTTTTTCTTTGACTAAGGTTAGTGATATGTACATAATGAAGTTATTATAATTGCATAAATACCCCCGTGTTCCCCTTTCATTTTGAACCTCCACATTGCATTATTTTTATTATTAAAAA
Organism: Ottelia alismoides; assembly: GCA_037367405.1. Taxonomy (NCBI): domain Eukaryota; kingdom Viridiplantae; phylum Streptophyta; class Magnoliopsida; order Alismatales; family Hydrocharitaceae; genus Ottelia; species Ottelia alismoides. The sequence goes on along the minus strand of JAZKJV010011903.1, from coordinate 170,796 downwards.
TTGTCGTGATGTTTTTTATTCTCTACATTATGGCTTATGTTTGACATTTTTGTGATCTGTGATTAATTAATTAATTATTTTGTGGAAAATTGCGTATTTTGACCATTCTGTGCTTGAAAATTCATAAGTAATTAATCATTTCTCTAAAAGTTGCCAAACAATTCATAAATTCAAGGATTAATTGTGTGTTACATTGCGCCCAAAAAGATCTGCATTTGCATGCATGATTTGCCTTGTAAAAAATATTTTGCATATTTCAATCTTTAATTTTTAATAGACATTAAATCTAGTATTTTTCTGAGATCGATCACTTAGTGATAGATCTTAGATAATTTTATCACTTGAAAATTATAAGGTTTAATATTTCTTATAATTATTTATTAAAATTGACTTTGTTGGCATTCATGAATCCATAAAATATTTACTTGCATACAAAAATTCCAAAAAAAATTACAGTGCATTCATTTCATCATAATTGTCATCTCGGCCAAGTTTCATATTTTTTGGACATAGTTTGATTGATATTTATATTTTAGTCCCTAAAATTGGCCTAATCTGCATTTTGCATCCCAAATTGCATTAATAATACCAAAAAAATCACCGCTTTGAAAACCGTGCACGAACTTTGATAGACAAATTTCTAGGTTGTTCCTTTGCCTCCATGAGTTCAACCTTGGGACTTTTCTAAGTAAAATAAACAAAAACCACACGATTGAAAATTGAATTAATTAATTTTGGTTATTTCTTGACCAATTCCGATTGCCCGCCTACAACGAACCGACATTAATTCAAACATACAATAAGTCACGTAAATTAACAAAGGGTGATTCAGGACTCATCAATTCCATTGCAGTAGAACCTATATCTATAGACCCATGCATAACATGTAGGGTCTCCTGATTGGGGCCCTTGATGAAAACCACTCCGTCTTTTGTCAACCTGCATGACTCCATCTTCTATGGTGCACCTTTATCCTTTAGAGTCCAAGACTCTAAGGGATATCATGTTGTTTCTCATATCAAGAACATATTGTACTTTTTTCATTGTTCTCATGACTCCATCACCCATCTTGACCTTCACATAGATGATCCCTACAATATTGCACATACCATTATTCCCCACGATGATGTTTCCACCTTCTATCTTCTCATAGGTGAAGAACAAGTCTTCATTGGGATTCATGTGGTTAGAACAACCTAAATTAAGAGTCCATGGGTTATATGTCGTCTCCTAGTATGTGATGGTGAGAACCAAATCATCTTTGGAATCTATGCCTCACTAAGCCATTACATTAACCATGCCTTTTCCCTTCTTCTTCAGGCAGTCCATTCAAATGTCTATGTTTATTGATGTAATTGCAGATGTCATTATAATATTGATTCTTCAACTTTGACTTGCTTTTTCTCTTCTTCACATAGCCAGAACAAGCTTGATCTTTTCCAAAGGATATGGTGAGATTTTTAAGTGCATCACGTAACTGTGAGGATCGCATCGTATGCGATCAAGAGCAACTAGTCGCACTAGTTGTTCGAGGCAACAGAATTTAAAAAAAATACGATGGAACCACATGATCCAAGAATACTTCTCGGATCATTTCATCTAAACCAAAAACAAGTATTAGGGTTACCTCTTGAAGCGTGGTTGCGATCGAGTCTCTAAACGAAGAGACCTCTTGTCTGAAGCCCGATCCGATGGAGGAGACGCTTGCGAGCGTATTGATGAAACATGTCCTCCTCACAATCCATGTCGATGATCCAAGAGGCGAATCTTGATCTCAATACACGAGATCCGACGTCTTCTTCATGAGTGAGGCACATCGAAGGAGACGGAGATCTACGAGCAAATAGTCCGGCAGCATAACGATGATGCTGTGGCGATGGAGACTCTCTCTAGGGCATCCATGGTGGACTGCCATATGAGAGAGAGAGAGAAGGATGGCGTGTAGAGAGAAAGAGAGAGAGAGAGACTTATGTTCTCATTCTGTAAAGAAGAGCAAAGGGGTGCATCTCCTTTATAATATTTTAGGATCCATGGATCTCAATCCATGGAGAACACAAATCCAATGGCTCACATTGATTTGTGTATCTTTTAATGGCTAAGATTTTGTTGGTAAAAACCAACAATAATTATTTTAATTTAGATTAAATATGTATTGATAAATCAATATGATTTAAACCCAAATTAAATCAATCAAGCATGGAGATTTTTGGAATGGACATTGCCTCCTTCCATAATATGGGATTTGGTGGCAATCTCGTGTAATCTCATGAGATTACATTGTTCCATGGAAATCTCCAAGATTTACAAACAACACTTGTTGTAAATTATTCTGCAAAAATAATTTATAATTATTTTGTGAACATTGCAATTGCCATTCGAAATTTGTGAATCAAATTCACAACCCAAAATAAAATGTGATTTATATTTTCAATTTAATGTTCAATGTGAATCCCTTTCACATTAACATTTAATTAACAAATGTAAATTATAAAATGATTAGGCAGACCATATAAACTTTGCCAATTACCTCTACGACCTTTTGCACAATGTAATTACCCCATCGACCTTGTAAATTACCACAAGAACCCCCGCGGGCTTCAAACAGATTACCCTGAGGGTTCAAGGGGTAAGAGTTGGCAAGTTTACGGGGTCGAAGGGGGAATTACGTTGTTTCAAAGGTCGTGGAAGTAATTGGCAAAGTTTATAGGGTCTGCCGGGTAAAAATCCCAAATTACAAATAACTCTCTCTTATATATCATAAATCATATTTATCATATATATGATTAATATGGATAGTACTATCCACATTATTCAAATCTGTGATAATCACATTTAATCATCTTGGATCTCTATTCTCATGTGCACAAATAATGTGAATCACATTCACATTATTCACATCTTTGATAATTAAATCACATTTAATTATCTAAGATAACTCTCTTTATAATATGAATCAAATTCATATTATCCGTGATAATTAAATCACACTAATTATCCATTTTCTCAATGCTCGGATACATATATCAACAATGAAATTATCCTTAACTCTTCAAAGGATAATGCGCTTTCTCCCCGGATACTTGGAGATAAGGACATGACGATTGTATTGTTCCACGTACAGTGACTTGGATATTGAGATCACATATCAAATACAGATCTTGCAGACCTCCCATAGATGCTTGATTAAATCAAGACTGCCATCTGATCTTCTCATTGCATCTGAATCACATTCAGATCAGTGTCCAACATTTGGACCAAGCTCATATCACTTCTCTACTGAGAGGAGTCACTAAAATACAGATTCGTTTCATCACTCCCTTGGAATGGAAGCGTCATGGTTATACAATCGTTTATGATCACATCACCCTTAGGTATTACTAATATTTGTACATCGTGCATACTAGAAGACCCAGAATAAACCTGAAGTATAAGATCAATTTTACACTGTCTACTTCAGGGTTTTATCATTAAGTTTCTCATTTGACTCTTGGGAGTTGGTATCAATCATATACTTTCCAAAAGCATATATCATACCCAGGTATTGATTATATACTTTCCAAAAGCATATATCAAACCTACAAATTTAGTCAAGCTTCAAAGCGAGATGACCATGCATGGAATTTGATTCTTCCCAATATCTCATGAGTGAGCTCATGTCTTCTGGTTCAGTAAATGAACCTGTATGATCCCTTTGAGATATCGTATTACTCATATGCCCTTATATGCACACCAACGCGTCAGTGTATAGACCTTTATTAGGTCATCAACCTATTGGTCTGCCAAATGTACATACTCAGACATATAGTAACACATCTGCCTCCGGTAAGAGGATGCATGCCTATATCATGATAGCATATGATATAGGGCTTTGGTTATCTCGATCTCTTTAAGTCAACTCTTTGACGCAACTTATCTAACACCTCCGAATCTCTATTCCAATGCAGAGGACATGCATCAAGAGGTCGGTTAGATATTAGCCCTCATAGAAATGATTTCCATCTCCTTCTCAAGATGGAGATCATCTCTTAATAATCATTTGACGATGCATGATGAGTCCTCAATCTAACTCTTTAGATATTCATCCAAACACTAGCCTCTATGATTCAATAATTGAATAACAGTTGTATGATCATTAAGATGGACATGGTACATAACCCTAATTGTACTATGGGACCTATTATGCTAATTATTTATTCTTCATTTCAGATCATGGAATGATATTCACAATAACATTTATTGCATAATGGCCCATCATGGGCTCGCATGTCCAACATTTTCTTGAGTCATAACTAACCATGCAGCATTAGAGTCATGCTTCCGATATCCATATGCCGAAGTTCACATGTAAGCATACTCGCATGAACTTCATGCACGGTTAAGTCTATTCATATGTACATATTTACAAACTTATGTTCTTTCTTCTTTCTTTTCTCTATTTTTTATTCCTTTTATGATATTTTTGAGTGTTTATTTCATGTATTTATTTATTCAGCATATATTTACAAGGGTTTTATATTAAAAAACATGTACAAATACTTGATAGTGATCTTAGAATAAAATGCATGAATATGCTCGATGAATCCTTGAATCATCAATAGGGCATACACTAAACGGATAATATAATTGAATCCAAAAGTTCTTACCCAGCAAGATATATTTATAAAATATATCCACTCCTAAATGGGTCAGGTATTGAAAACATATCTCAATGATATCTAGTAGACATCAAATATATAAGATATTTTCTCTCCCTACTTGAGGAAACTATAATTGATGAAGTCCATGTGATCTACGAGATGAATCAATTTATATTTAGCAGGGTTGGTAATCAAATCTTTGATAATTTTCCATATTTTACTTTAGCATAGAAAATCTTACTCAACCAATTACATAAGAGAGCGGAAATTCTCTAAAGTATGAAATGAAGAAGATATCGTAACAGTGCTGGTTAATTATCAAGCAAGTTCATCAGATGATACCCATGCATCTATAGATTCAAGGTTTTTCATATTTTAGTTGGATAATCATTGTTCATTATTATGGAATATCCTCTTCCTATAAGCTAGATCCCCCATCAACTACCTGACACTTAGAAGTCGAGCCACCAAAATAGTCCTAAATAATAGAACCATATTTATTTGTGGTTCTAGAAAGGACATATAGATGTTAACAAACTAGATATCTAAAAGTTATTGCAACTAAAGAGTACCTTCACAAAACATGCCACTCATATCTAAGGCGGGCATGAATTGAATATTTTGATTAAAGACCTGCTTATGATTATACTTGTTTTCTAAAGAAAAATAGTTGAGTGAATACAACATAATTTTTTATGATGATTCATCTAAATTTATGATTCTTGAAAGAGAAAAATACATATTTGCATGGATTAAATCAATAAGACACAACTAGAAAAAAAATCAAAATAAAGAATCCATATGATCACAAAATACAAGGATAGATGTACCTCACCCAATACTCACATCAAGCTCTCTTCTTCTCTTCTACAAAAATAATTTGTAGCAGTGCAATAAGAGGTATTCCTTTTTGGACGCTAATCTAATGCAACGCTATGATTATGGGTTAGGTTATATGAAATGAACAATATACTCCTAATTGGATAGGCAGAGTTGATTCAAATTCATTTATATTGTGTCACCAATATATAGCTAACTACAAGATATAATATATACAAATTAATTTTACTTTCAAAAACATAAGACATTCTCTAATGAGAATCTAAAACTTATAATATTAGTAAGAACCATTAATATAAAAATGATTTGATTACAGTTATAGTATAAAACTATGAGTATACTAGAATCCATATTATGACTTCATTAACTAGATCTCTAACTTTTCTCCTAGAGATTTTAGAAAAACAATCAATACCTTAAATATCTAAAATTCCCATACGTGCAATAATGTTTTATCAAAAATATTCTTGATGAATCTTTGGATTTTTTCTTCAAAACTTTTCATAGGTTATTAAATTTAGCATATCTAAAAATGTGAGGTAAGATATATTTGATTATTCTTTGTTAGATAAGGAAAAGTTTCTTTGTATTTTTTCATGTTCTCCTTCAAACTTTTCTTCATTTCATCACTTAAAGTTATTAAAACATCTACATCTGTTGAATCATCACAATCTTCTAAAATTAGTTTAGAAGAATGTTATCACATAAAATAAGTCCTCACTCGAAACTTCAGTATTCACAACTTTCTTGATGAAAGATAAAAACATAATTTTGGTTATAGAGTTGAAGCAAGGTTTGGTAGAGGTGGACGCCATGACATGGAGAGTCAAAAAAGACTTCAATGAGTATAATTTATACGTTAGGGCTCCAAAATCGAATTTGCTGGGACCGTACAAGATTAGTTGGTAATAAGAATGAGTTTTAAGAGAGTGAATAAAAAGCAACACACAAAGAGTAGCGAAACATAAAACTTTTGTTGTAATCAAGAACTTGAAACTTTTATCCAGAGTTTTAATTTATACAATAAGAGGTCTAACAATGCAAAAGGAGAGGACAAACTAACAATACATAGCAAACATGATGAACTCTTGTAACTGTTTTATTTGCATTGTGTTAAAAATGATGATTCCTTAAGAGGTATCCATAGGCATGATATGTAGCTCCTCTTAGCTGAAGCAGTAATGAGATAATCTTCTCCAACATGATGGCCATAATTCCACAATCTAACAACTCTTTTCTTGAGGAGCGGGGTATTCCCTTATAAGTTCAAGTACAACTAGCTGAAGAAGAGGAGGTGGAGAAGAGAATGGATGGTAACCAGTGTAGCGACCTATCCTAGGATGCTTGACCAACATAGTCAAATCATCCAACTGCAAGCTCAAATGAATCTTTAACTTTACAGCACAAGCTTGCTTATATCATATTTACATACTCCAACAAGAACTGATTTTTTTTTATTTTTTCCCATAAATTTTTCATTGTTTTTGATTTTTCATTGTTTTTGATTTTTCATTTTTTAATACTATTTACATTAGAATTTACAAAAGAAAACTTTTTCCTCTTGAGCTGGTAGACTATCCCTCTTTTTAAGATTTATTGCAACCCACAACCTCCTGTCCTTAGAACATTGCTATGGGATCGAGTTGGGGTACAATCGTAACAGATTGTGACTTCATATGTTTCCATTCGCTTGTGTCTCATTCCGGTAAATCCATCCATCTACCATTTCAATTGTGCTGAGTAAAGTGTAAGGTGCAGGTTCCTAAGTTAGGTCACTATCAACAAGATTCATGTGCATGTTTAGAAATATTCTACTTAGGTAGTCGAGATGAGAAATTAACCTAGTCTTGTGATCTCAAAGAATTATGTCTAACAGACCTGAAGTACCTCAATTCCAGTAAATATAAGGTTCATGTAATAAGTGGATTAAGGTATACCCAAGATCCAATCTTTAGATTTTACTAAGATTAGTTCAATTATCAATCCAAAAAATGCAAATGCAATTCAATGAAGTACATATTAATTCCCTATTGAAGTTGGAAGACTATTAGATGTCCACGCTACCAGAAAAGAGACCCTTGTAGTCTTCCAACAACCCATCTGGGTTGAGCTTAGTGCATAGTGCTGGAGTACAGATTAATTCCCTATTCAAGAGTTGTACTCAGAACGGGACAACCTAGTTAGACACTAATAGTCGAAGTCTGAACATTGTCATGCAAAATTCATAGATTTAAGTCTAGGACCTGAAGATTCTAAAATCCTACTTCATGGTGAAGTTCCTTTGAGAATTAATTGGATCAAGGCCAAGTCAAGACAACTCTCGGTTTCTGTTCACAACTTGATTCAGAACCCAAGTCTTTTTACTAATGCAAATGCATGATATATTTAATGAAGTGCATATGCATGAGATGTAAACAATTTTTTTGGTATGGATATACACATATTATACATGTTTATAAGCTTTGTACAATTGTTATAGGTCTTACAAAAATTACCTACATACCATATTAGTCAATATATATAGAAGTTATAATACCATATAGTATAGTCAAATGTAGATTATGTACACGAATGCAACTCACCTCCCTATACTTAGCATATGCTAAGTATAGAAGGATGCAAAAGAAGAAAAAGAGAGATATAAGTTGACTGCCCCCATATACTTAGGCTCCTAGTCAACCTAGGTATAAAAGAAACAAAAAATGGGGTGGTTGAGTGTAAAAGGATGAGAAGATGAGTATAAACAGGGTGAGCATCAATTCCCCCTATTCTTATGCTTTTGCCCAAGTATAGAAGAATTACAAAGGAACCAATGGGATCAAGAGAGAATGTACAGAGATTCAAGGATATTTTCAGCAATCCTTCTTACAGTCATGTTGTGGGAGAGAATATGGATATGAAGAACGTGATGAAGAATATTACCAACCATCGTCGGAGTCATCATTAGAAGAGTAATAGTGTTTGGCAGAGGCTCTCCAACTAATTTTTCTATTTGACTGCTCACTCACATGGTCAAACAACTCGACCTCATATGATGAATATTCTCAAGGAGATGTATCTGTATGGTAGTATCCGATGACACCGATTTGTATACAATACCATAAGTAGGAATCCTCGTAATAAAATATATCTAGAGTTACATACTTAGTCAGTTTGCACGAATCTGAAGCAAGTAGAGGACTAGAGTGCTTCTCCCCTCCACTAACAACCAGACTATAGGGTGTGTCCTTTCTAAACTTATTCTGTAATTTCTTGGCAAGGGTTCTTCATTAGATGAGTCATCAATATATTATATCTCTCTTGTAAGGTCAGTACACTTTTCGGGTATATGATGGTGCTCTAAGTTGATTTGGGATGTGTCAGCATTGGTGTTGGATCACGATATTGATCAAGAAAATCCTAAATAATTGTGTTTGGGTTAGGTGACTTGGATGTGTCAAGTCAAATTTATACACCTTAGTGGCATCATTGGTAATCTCGCTAGTGGGATCCTCAGGTGTCTCTCCTAGGGTTGCATCTGTGGTTTGTGGAGAGGTTTGTTCTTATGAAGTGTTTTATTTTGGGGTCTCCTCTATGTCATGGCTATTAGTTTCTTGTTCTATTGTCTCATGGTCAGGTGTGTCCTTCAGAATTGGATCATTTTGGTTCTGGCTGGGGAATTTTATGTCCTTAGTCTCACAATCAATAGTTTTCTAGCGGAGGCTCGGAAAGGTTTTTCCAAACTAATGAGAGACTCAGTCAACTCTCCTTGATGCTCAATGTCCAAGAAATTCAGTCCATTCTATGTTTGATACCTTGGAAGTTTATGACGTTAGAAACAATTCCTCTCCATCTTTTGGTTGATCGATCTAGAAACTGAATGATCACTCTAATCTTTCTTAGCGGTCCGAGTTCGAGTAGGATAAACATTAACTTCGAGAGGATGTTTAGGGTGGACTGATCATCTATCTGAGTATGGGTAAACTCGATATTCTCTATTTCACAATTAGCCTAGTCAACTATTTGACCACATAACTTTTGCTTTTCTTAGTCATCATCATTGATATGTCCATAGTATTTAAATGAAATCGGTTCAAGATCACTTATTTCCCATCTCCTTAGGTAATAATCGACTCCTCACAAATCTCTGAAGATTGGGAACATAGTCTATGGACTTGATTAATGGAAGCTCAATGATCAACCTTTACAAATAATTCCTTTTCAAAGTTGTCTATTTTTTTGAATATTCTAATATTCTAATTTTTTGCTTTTTGTATTAGAGTCAGTGGGGTGGCCAGTGTCTCGGGTGCTAATGATGTCCATATCTAAAAATTTTGCATGTGATTTATCTCAAGTTCACTTTGTGGTATCCTCACTTGTCCTTGGTTGTCCATCGTCTCGTTAACCATTTGGATAACATCATCAAGTTACTCAGCTAATGCATCAACTCTTTGATAAATTTGAGCGATGTCATCCATAATCATCTCATGAATTGGAGATGAATGACCGTACTCGTTATGCCATGACTCTGACATGCAATCCTGAGCTGAGCAATAGTCCTTCTCAGTGGTAGTTGCTTTGTCATGAGTACTATTTCCTTGACTCAAGATATCAAATTTTTGTCAAAGGAAAATTGGTCGTACTCATGAAGAATCCATCCCAATTAGAGGATGCTTCAAACAATGAATTCTCATTCATGATAGTGAATCATGTTTCACTGTCAAATTTGATTAAGCTCATATCCATACTCGAATTCATTCACTCCATGGGGACCACATAATAATCATTCGATTCTGCGAGCAATTCATATATTGAAAACAAAACCAAGGAAGGTGTTGGGTGGTGGAATGAGAGTGACGTGGATTAGGGTGAAGAGAATGATGGCTGGGGAAGAACTGCATCAATGAGAGGGTTCTTATGAAAAATGAGAATGAAGACGATGTTGGTAGGAAAACACTCATGTAAGCTCGACCCACAGAGTCTGGGCATGAATACCAATATTCAAAAAAGGGAGGTGGAGAATGATCCACAAACCTCGATATGAGTATGCAAGTGCAATGATCTCTGAACATACACAATAAAATATGCAATGTAACCCAAAATTCATCAACTCAATAAAATTAAATCTGCAAAAATTCCAGAAAATTATATTTTCAATTTTAAATTAGTAATAAGATAACCTTCTTGTTTGTTACACATGAGTGTGTCACCCTAATGCCCAAATGTGGTTCTAGTACCCCTTAATCAAAGGAGTAACCTGCCCGTGTTACTAGGTTATATCACACCCCTAAAGGAGATTGTATACCCAAAAAACTTTCTATGGTCAAAGGTGAGTGCTTGAAGATCCCAAACCTGCAAGAGTCGGATCTAGAGACTTAAGGCACAAGTCCATGGTTTTGCGCTCTAACTTTACGGCTACATCCTCACCTATTCACAATCTAGAGGTAAGTACCTATGTACAAGGATCATGGTTACTCTTCTACAAGATAGTGGCATCCAAAGTTTTATATGGTTTTAAATTAATAAATATTGTTTAGCATTCCAAATTTTATTAAGTGATCACTTTCTTTGATGTGCATAACCAAGTACGTCTACCATTCAGTCCCGATGTCATTTAATCCTAATTGAGACGACACAAAGGAAGAAGTCAGAAAAGCTAATGCAATTCGCTAAAACTATGATGCATGCTTAAGTTGGAAATACTTATAGTGATCCTCTTGATCTTCATGCATATGCTAAACAGAACACGTTAATTTTATCTAAATAGAATGTCTACTGCATCTATTAAATGTGAAAGTGTAGACCTACGATTATGGGTGCAATAATTGAATCCTAGTAGCTCTAATAGATGATGTGCAATCCTGGATCTACGTCAATTACCACAAATAATTGGCCTAGATGGTCGAGTGTCCAGTGTTCGGGTAGACATGCAAGAATTTAAACGAGAACCACTGGAAATAAGCAAACAAATTTATTTAAAAAATAAGAGAACAAACCCTCTATTGAAGAGAACAAACCCTCTATTTGCAAATAAAAAAAAGTTCTTCACGCCTCCTCAGCAACTCGGTCCATAGAATTGCCCGCCTCCGGTCACACCGAGTTGCTTCGACCTCCATGATAGCCGCTCCGAGTACATCGGGTGCCTCACACGAAAAAGAAAAATCAAATATTAAAGATATTTATAGGAAATATGTACAAGAAATAAGATGAATAAAAATCCCGAAAATCGACAGAGAAAACATGCACAAGAAAATCGAGGGTCAAACTACCCAAGGATGGAAAATTTGAAATCTAAATTATTTAAAAATTAACCCTCAACAGTATACCTCCCTGGCAATGATGCCATTTATCGAGGTTCAGAATCACCCTTATTAATTTATTGTTTTTATTGTAGTCGGGTACTTCCGGATACATCAAAAATTGACTACACTAAGAAATGATATAGAGAATCAAGTCTCAATGTAGTCAATTTATTCATTTTACTTGGGTAAGTTCCAAGATCGAACTCAGGGAGGTAATATCATAGTTTAGAACTAATAATTAAATAACTCAAAAATTAGGTTTTCAAAGAGAAGAATTTTGTTAGCATTTTTATATTTTTGAGATTTTTATTTTTTTTCAATGAAAGAGATGTAAATGAAATAATTAAATTAGATTCATGAATTTTACAAATATTTTATTGTAAGAGGATAATGCTATGCATTGTTAGTGCAGTAATTGTAATTTTATGAATTTTAAATGATGATGAATGATGCAATATGCAAGAAGAATGCAGTTCAAGCAAGCACCAAATCAAAGAAATTAATTTAATATCCATTCTCTTATTTAGGTTCAGAGATAATATGATTAATTAAGCCTACAAGAATTTCCTCCAATATTTTCAATGAATTATTGAGAACTAAAATCAAAGATAAAATTGAATACGCTCAAACATCAAATAATTTCTTTTATTTTATGTACGGCAAAAAGGTCTAAAAATGAATGTTTGAGTATTTGATGAACCCATGATTCTCACTCTTTATTCTTTTATTTTAGCTCTTTTCTTGGCAAAACATCTTGTAAACACCTGTAAATATAATAATTTAGCTTTCTACATGGCATTGTTAATATTGAATATTTAGCATGTATTTCCGCAAAAATAAAAGAAAAATGAAAAAGAAAAAGAACAATGCATTTAGAATAAATACAAGTGACCCAAACTTTAAGAGAAGGTCAAGATTTGACCTGATCGCAAAATAAAATAAGTAGAGAGAGATAGGGTTCACTATGTATTGCATATATCACCTATACTCGTACATAGTATTTATTTAAACCTTGTAGATTATTATAAAAATAAAATAAAAATAATAAAAATAAAAGAAAAAGAAAAAAATCATAAAGCCTTTGTATAAAAGATACATGTACATATCACATCCACTATTTATTTTATACCCTTAAATAATCTATAAAAAATAAAATAAAAATTATGTTGTAAATAAAAATAATATATAATAAAAAGTATTTTTTAAAAAAATTAAAATTAAAATACTTGTACATAATACATAGTATAATATACCGGTATATAATACTATATACTATATATATGTTATTTTATTTTTTGTAAAAATAATTAAAAATCATAGAAAATACTTTATAAAATAATAAACATTTTTTATTCTAAATTCATTTGCTATTTTATTTTGAATTTTCTTTTATTTTGTAAATCTCGATTTTCCCATTGGTCCACGTCGGACCGTTGACTCCAGTCAACTGTCTCTTCCATACTTGGTCGGGTCACTTTCCTCTCACCAGAGCTTTTTCTCTGACTTATCATGCCCGAACCTGACCTCCTCTTCTCCCAGTTCCTGTGCCCAGTTGAAGCCCAAACTCCCATGATCCTCATGGATCCCTAGGCGCATCTTAATCTGCCCAGGGTTCCGTGTACTCGTCCGATCTTCTTGGACCCTTGGTTTATCTATAAAATGCATCTTCCGCCTCTGTATCCCTCCAGCTCGTCCATCACACCCCCATTCTTCCCTAAACACCTTCACTGGAGTGAAAACCACTCGAGGAGCCGCTTAGGATCCTTCGGAGACACTTAGAGGTTTGTAGCTCGCTTTGTGGCCAGAGCTCCACCGCGAGTATCCTCCCAACCAGCTGCAGCTCGGTCGAGGCCAAGACCCATCCGCCTACCTTCTCCTGAAGCTCAGGAACACATCCCAACCTTCAGGTATCTATCTTTCTTTTCGCATTGCCCAGTTCGATCACATCTTCACCTTTTGTGTCGCCGCCGTCACCTCTACTTCGACCAGCTGGTCGGAGATCCGATACCCACTCCCCTCCATTCCGATTGATGCTACACGTCTCCCACCATCTTCTCATGCAGTCTTTTCCCCGTGAAGGTCGACCATCGGGTCGAGATTATGACCAAGATCTCCTTCCTCCACACTCACTAAAGATCGAACGCCATTTCCCATTGCTTCTTTCCTTTTCAGCTGCAATAACCTCGATCGGAGCATAGCGTCGAGTCCCTTCTACTCTTTGCAGGACATTATGCATGCGAGGAAACCACTTAGTCCTCGGTTGTGCCGGCGGAGCTGCTCCAGGTCCCCCTTTACCTTTACGCACATCCATCTGTCATCTCCTCCATCCGAGCAACTTACCTGATGCGGAACTCCTCCACGACGCAGCCGGACCTCTCCGATCTTTCATTGGAGCGTTGGGGCTCCTTTGATGCTCGGTTGAAGCTCGTCGGGGTTCTGTTCTTGCTGACCCTTCTCTCACCGTCGGATGCCCCCTCCTGCAAGATTACATCTGAGCCGCCAGACAGGACAAGCTTTTTGGTCGTTGGAACAGAGCCCTAACGCATCTGCACCGCACGTCCGTGACATACTCTGCAACCGTCATATCCGCAACAGGAGTTGATCAGCACCGTACGACAGAGACAACCTCCATGGACGCCACGTGTCCTCGCCAGGGGTATATATCCCTTTTGCCCTTGCATGTTTCGATATTTATCTTTAGTCACTTAAATAAATGGTGTAGTTAAGAACTTTTACAATTTGGTCCTCATAGTTTACAATATTTGCATTTTAGTCCCTCTGAATCTGTAGCACATGCATGTTCACGTGAGTCTTGGGATATTTGAATGCTTTTCTCGGAACTTTTACGCTGTTAATGAATGGACGTTAACTTTGAAAATTGCATTTATACCCCTGTGCGTTCAGTATTGAGCATGCGCAATATTTGTGTGGGATTTTCGCTGATAAGGCCCTAAACTTTAAAAGCGTCTTATTGTTTGGCCCCAAAACTTGAAATAATTACAAAGAGGTTCCTTTAAACTGTGATTTAATACGTGCTTTTGATTGGACTTAATAAATATTTAATTAATTCGAAAAATTACATAAAAATTACCATTGACTCATATTAGTGCGTAATATTTACTATAATTTTATTGGGTCAATTTAGTTGCATTTTATTGGGTCAATTTAGTTGCATTTTCTGTTTTTAAAAATTCAAAAACCCACAAAAATATCCCTTTTTGGCTTATAAAAATCTTAAAAATTTGAAGAAATGTTTTAAAAATTCTAAAAAAATTCTTCTAGTGTTAATTTTGTTTGAAAAACACCTATAAAAACTATAAAACTTACAAAATAATTAAAAACTTATAAAAATCATATAAAATGTAAAAAATTACAAGAATTCCACTTCCAGTTCTTGTTTGTAGATTTTTATTTGTATTTTACATAAAATTGGTAATCAACACTTTAGAGAACTTTAGACATTTTAAATTTGCAATTTGATCCTTACCGTGCACTATTTTTATTTTTGAGCAATTTTTATTTTTATAAAAATATAAACACATTTGAAAAAATCAAGAAAATTAACAAAAACGCTTTAAAAATCAGAAAACCTAAAAATCTTTTAATCTTAATTTTCAGATATTTTTGATTGTTTAAAAAAATCCAAAAAATTTGTTGTTAGGCTTTCTTCTATTTTTGTTGCTTTGTTTTCTTATTAAAAAACTCTAAAAGTTTAAAAACCACTAAAAATATTTTATTTCATTTTGGGAATTTGACTACTTCATATTCTATTCGTGCTTCTTATGTTCGACCCTGGTGGCTATACTATGTAAATAAAATAGCGAACCGCTTATAATTCTTGATTGTTTGAATTTTCTGAGTGGTTTTATTTTTCTCGTTGATTACGCCTGGAATTCTGGTCACAAAATGACCCCTGTTTATTTGCTTACTTAACCTGAGTTACTAGGCTAGTCACCAGAATGGCGCCGTTGTCTAGAGCACGGCTTAGTCTTATTTCATTTTTCTTATTTTTCTTATCTATTTGTTATAACTATTTCTGACACCTTTTCTATTGCTTTTTGTGTGAGGAACTGCCTAAGGGACGTTTCAGCTTTCTGGTGGAGGAACATGTACCGAAGGTGGAGCAGAGGAGCAGCAGGATTTAGTTATAACATTTAGATATTTCTTTTTGCAAAAAAAATTATTATTGTAATAATTATGGAATTGGATACTTAGACACTTCAAAGTCTATTTCGCCGAGTACCAGTGTACTCGGGGGGACCTCACCGCGGCATTTTGTGGTTTTGTTTTATCGCTTTTATATCTTTTTGATTTTCAAGGATTTGTCCCTTAGCCTTAGGATTTTATGTTGATTGTGACGTAATTAGCTAAGGCCCCATACTAATTACTTATTTATTCCTATAGATTGTAATTGGACTTAGATAAATGAAATTAAAAAGTTAACATATTGAGATTAGAGAGCACGTTCCAAGAGAGGCCGTATACAGCGCTGGCAGGACCCATTATGGTGGGCACCGATCGACATTGAAGACCGGACTCTAGTTTATATCCCCGATAGCTATTTGTGCTTCACGATTAATAGAAATTGATTGTCTAAGGCTGATTTCCTCGTGCATTGTATAGGTAGTTTATTTCCTATCTTTACTTTTATGCGTGGATCACATTGAATGCAGAGTGCTAGAGTCAGGTGCGCATCTCTACATGCATCATTGTGTTTGATCATGCATCAGCTTTTTCGACTCCCTCCCCCTGTCTTTTTGGACTCAAAATAACCAAGGAAATCGAAAAATTCGTTTAGCGTTGTCTTATTTCAGAAAAATACCTAAAAAGAGATAACCAAATAAAATTGGGGCTACGAATGCAAACTTGACCCTAAAAAACACTCCACCTAAAAATTCTTGTTTTGGGGAGAGTCACCCCACATTAATTGATATATCTGCAGCGAGAGAGTGACCCGCACACTATGCTAGACCCACGTCTGATCTTTCATCAGACTAATGGTCTTACAGTTGGTTGTTCTCCAGTGAGGATTTCACCGGGTAGCCCGTAATCTGTTCGAGACTTCCTTAGCAGATTGGGCAGATTGGGTAGCCGTTAAATGGTCCGCACCCATACAGGCTGGGAAAAACTAGCTGTGAGATTGGGCCAGTCTCTTGGGAGTGTTGGGCTCCTAACAACTCGCTTAATCGCTCTGATAGATTGATTTGTCACCGTAATAAAAATTGACAAGATTAAAGACCGATCTTTCATGGTCATCATCTCGAGTGTTGAGTAGGTGATAAAGGGGTTTGTCTTCTCATCTTGTTTGCATCCAGATCCCATCTTCATAAATCCCCAGATCACGATAATAGGTAGGAGGTCCCTTAGGCTGCCTTTGATAGCACCACTTTCGAGCACTCCTCTCCATTCATCTAGGGTAGCTTTAGAGAGCCTAGACCAGCTCTCTAAACCTGAGTTCGCTACCACCCTTCTACTAGTCCTGAGGTGCTGGAGCAGAGGTCAGCACAGTTATATGTTCACTTGATAGCATCTGAGTTGGGGTCTTTTACCTTTGCAGAGACCCAAGAGATGGCCAATAGTAAGGGACGCATCGATGAGATCCGCAGGGATGCACATATGTACTTGACTAGGCCGCCATCAAAAATACAATCTTAGCCTCCTTGGAGACAATGCAACGCCAGATCAGAGACCAAGGAGCATTTATGGCAGAGGTGCATCGAGAGCTGACGCAGATGCGAGTCGGTAGAGAAGAGCTGTAGAGACCAGTCGGTGGAGAGATACCGGCAGCTGGAGGAGGAGATTGACGCCTGGATGACCAGCTACAACAGAGGCCAGCAAAGATGATGAGGTAGTTGCACAACCCTGGTGTAACTCTCACCAATTGTTGGATTCAGCTTCCGGAGATTCTGGGCGACTTTGAGCTCTGCCCCCAGAACATCTAGGTATTGCCCAAGTTCCATGGGCTAGCCATCGAGGAGCTGCACCTCCATCTATAAGAGTTTGAGATGATGTGCAACATGGTCCACGACTGATTTGTGGACAAGGACACAATTAAGATGATCACCTTCCCGTTCTCCTTAGTTGATAGAGCAGCCTATTGGTTGAAGCATTTGGGGAGCTATGTCACTACCTGGGAGAAGCTCTGGATCGAGTACTTGAACAAGTACTATCCACTCGATCAGACTAACGCAATGTGAGCCATGATCAACAATTTCACTATGATCCCAAACGAGCAGTTTCACGAGGCTTGGGATCGATTCTGAGAGCACATCGACCGGTATCCTCAGCATGAGATATCCAAGCCCAACCTTGTACAGAGCTCCTTTTGTAGGCTAACACTAGAGCAACAGGGGCTAGTAAGTGCCTCATGTGGAGGGTCCTATTTTGTCAAGGAAGAAGACCAAGTCTGGTCCATCTAGGTGGAGATGGCAAAAAACTACGTGGTGATGTCCCAGACTAGGGTCTACACTCAGGGGAAGACCATCCCACAGACGATCTCATATACAAGGATTGCAAGAGTCGATGGCAGTCCTTCCACTCCGTCAGCAGCAGCATAGGCCGAGTCCTCAGCTGCTGACATGTGGATCATCAGTGAGAAGTTGTACCGCATCGAGATCATTGAGAAGAAGTAGTGCTAGGGCCTTACCCAGATCGATCAATTGGCATATACACTAAGTGATCTGAAGACTCAGATCATGTGTCTACAGGAGGCACAGACGACACCACAACCCCGTCTCAAGTAACGGGCTGATACTTGCAGTAGCAGCTCCACCCTGCCTTCGGACACATACCACCAGTTTCACCACATCCAGGCAGAGCCAGTCTAGCAACTGTAGCACCATCTCAGACACTCAGATGGTGGTCTACCAGCTGGATCAACCCTTGGCAGTTCTTCCCCCTTCACCTTTCGAGCAGGAGCTGCTGATGGAAGTCGACATGTTTGGTGCAAACGGTACCAATAGCAGCCCAAGATCTGTCGTGATGATCACCTGGGTTTCTGATGGTCAACCGGAGGCACCTTGTCCCAACAGCAACCTCCAGCTCAGGGTGGATAGAGTAGCCATCAACAGCAGCAACCCCATCACTCCCAACAATAACATCAACAGCACCAGTAGGGTCCTCATTCTCATGGACCTGTCTATGAGAACCCAGTCCTTGACGGCCTCGCCCACCTACTTTCTGATCAATAGGCATCCTTTCGGTAAGAGATGGATGAGTTCTGGCAGGAGATGAGGGAGATTATCAAGGGCGAGGCTGCCATACCCGCTCAGAATGAACCAAACCCAATAATCTGAAGAGGAAATCTGAGCAGGTAGAGTTTACAGAGAATACCACTCCTAGTGATAATTTGGAGATATTTCTTCCTCTGTATTTGATGATGATTTTGTGACACTTAGAAGAGGTAGGATACCAGCCAACGGTTCCTCGTCTGAGCGACAACCACTTGGAGAATCCAGAGCACCAGACGAGGATGGAAGCGGTATTGATGTTTCTCAGAATGATGATGACGGTGGAGCTGAAGCCGCCAAGGATGTTGATCCAGCCGACGATACTGAGGCCATCATGATTCCAGTAGTAGACGGTGGTGTTGACGCCATCAACATTCCAGATGCTTGTCCAGAGAGCAGTGCTAATGTCGCAAGATCAGATGTTATAGGTGGTACTAAGGCCACCAATTTTCCTTCAGTTGTATTACCTTCTTCTGTATCTCAAGACAGAAAAATACAAAAAAAATGAAAATTAGAAAAAAATGAAAATATGAATAAAGGAAAGGTTTCTGTATCTCTTATGAGTTCATATATATTGCATGATGATACTGTTATTGATTCGACTCTTCTATATACACAGGAGCCTATTCCTAACCTTCATACTTCGAGAGAGGGTCTAGCCATCCCCTTCCCTCAAGCACTCCGCTTAGCGAAGGGGAACAAATCAGAAAATCCCTAAAAGAGACACCAGCAAGAGTTCAGTCAACAGATGATCGATCGACTCCAGATACAAGTGACTCTACAAGAGATACTAGAGTACATTCCCCTCTTCCAGAAGAACTTGAGAGGGAAGACCACCATCCATAGGAAGAGGAGGAACCACAATGCAGAGATCCATGTGCTTACTCATGCCACTTGCTTCGCCATTCAGAACTGATTGCCAGACAAGAACGTTGATGCAGGAGCTTTGTTTGTCAGATGCCATATACATGAACAGCGGTTCGATTGTACATTATTAGACATCGGGTCTTCTATTAACCTTTTTCTGGTATCCATACCGATTTGGGTTCGACTCTCTTCGAAAGAGTAGGACAGTCCTTTAGTTTGTTGATCTATCTGATAAGAGGTTGAAGGGGTTATTTAAGGACGTGATTGTCACAATTTAGGGCATAAATTCCCCGTGGACATTGTTGTATTGGACATGGAGATCCATGAGTCTGTGACAGATACCCCCATCATACTAGGATGCTCATTCTTGGCCACAGCTAAGGCAGTGCCCGACCATGATATTGGGAAGGTATACTTTCACATCGAGGGTGAAAGTGTACAAATAGAGACGATCAAGGAGACCGGAGCGAGAGATTCATCCTGCTCCGACCAGTCAAATGATTCAGAGAAGATGACAGATGCAGAGCGAGATGTCCGCCAGGAGTGTGATTTTGTGATCATAGATGATGAGACAGTTTGGTCAGACCCCTATCATGAGTTCTTATCACTCCATTAGATAGTGAAGATTTACATATTGTGGTAGATGAGAGTTCGGAGAGCACACTCTTGGCACCAGACACATTTGAGGCTGTTGATTGTGGCTAGGATAGAGAAGCAGAATATATTTCATGTTCTTCTGATTCAGATCCCTCGGATTCAGGCATTGATAAGGATGACTTCGATGATTATTTACTTGTCTAATTCCCATAGAGTCGACAACTAGGACGGAGACTAAGCCATCACAGATTACAGAGACACCAGTAGGGCCACCTTTGTCAGATTTTCACATGCAACGAGGGTTCTCCCATGCAAATCTGGTAGCCTTCACTCAGGCATTTCAGAAGCCAGATTTGCTAGCTCCCAGTTGTCTAGAGCTGAAGACCTTACCATAGTTTATGAAGCACATATTCCTTACAGGTGAGCTAGAGATGTTCCCAGTCATTATCTCAGCGGATTTGACTAGAGATCAAGAATCTCATTTGATGGAGGTTCTTGAAAGAAACCGTAAGGCGATTGGAGAGCATAACTGATCTCTAGGGGATACGGTCAGCCATGTGCTCCCACCATATCTATCTCGAAGAAGATGCCAAGCCATCATGTGAGTTCCAGTGACGGTTGAATCCAAATCGTCAAGATGTTGTCATGAAGGAGATATCGAAATAGTGGAGCGCCACTTTTATCTACCCCATCTATGAATTTAAGTGGGTTAGTCCATTGCATGTGGTACCCAAGAAGATGGGTATCACTACAGTTTTGA
Source organism: Ottelia alismoides (assembly GCA_037367405.1). Lineage (NCBI taxonomy): Eukaryota > Viridiplantae > Streptophyta > Magnoliopsida > Alismatales > Hydrocharitaceae > Ottelia > Ottelia alismoides. The sequence goes on along the minus strand of JAZKJV010011903.1, from coordinate 149,585 downwards.
GTGAGTCTGGAAAGGAGATAGCTATTGGGGTACCCACTTCTTGGAGGATCTGTGTGGACTACAGACGATTGAAACAGGCCACCAAGAAGGATCATTTCCCGCTGCCATATATTGATCAGATTATCACGAGTCTCGTTGGGAAGAGTCATTATTGTTTCTTTGCGGGTACTTCGGATATAACCAGGTGGCCATAGCACCCGAAGACCAAGAGGATGACATTCACCTATCCGTTTGGGACATATGCTTTTAGATAGATGCCCTTTGGTTTATATAATGCCGCAGCTGCATTCCAAAGGTGCATGATTTCCATCTTTTCGGACATGGTGGGTGACTATTTGGAGGTCTTCATGGATGATTTTTCGATCTATGGTGATGGGTTCGATTCTTGTCTTGACTGCCTAGACCGTGTACTTCGGTGCTGTATAGAGGTCCATCTTGTATTATCTTGGGATAAGAGTCACTTCATGGTGACTCAAGGAATGTTTCTTGGCTATACCAGCTCTAACAGGGGCATGGAGGTTGATCCATCCAAGGGAGATATCATCAAGAAACTCAATCCACCGTCCAATTTACGACAGTTGCGGTCTTTTCTGGGGCATGTTGGTTTCTACTGACGATTCATTCGAGATTTCAATCGTATTGCCTGACTGCTTATTGATCTGTTGATGAAAGACACCAAGTTCATTGTAGATGATAAGTGTTTAGTGTCATTCGAGACTCTCAAAGGATTAGTTGTCGAGGCTCTTGTCCTTCAGCCACCCCATTGGTCTCTCCCAATCGAGATCGTGACAGATGCTTCTGATTTTGTCGTAGGGGTTGTGCTAGGACAGAGGAGGGATGGATTACCGTATGCGAAACACTACACTAGTCGGACATTGGACGCCGCTCAGCAGAACTACACTATGACTGAGAAGGAGATGCTAGCCGTAGTCTTTGCTTTGGAAAAATTCAGATCTTATATTCTTGGATCCCAAGTGATTATATGTACAAATCACACCGCCATCCGATACCTCATGGAAAAGAAGGATTCCAAAGTCAGATTGAATAGATGGATCCTTTTAGGAGTTTGACGTAGAGATTAAGGATAATCCTGGAGTCAAGAAAGTGGTGGCGGATGACCTCCCCATTTAGAGAACCTTGAGGAATCCAATCATATTACACCTATTGAATAGATCTTCCTAGACAAGGCAATTCTTGCTATCGCCTCGCTTCCATGGTACGCTGACAATGTAAACTATCTTGACTCCAAGAAAGTTCCGCAAGGTTGGCCCACCCAACGACTTGAGACTTTCCCTGTGAAGGCCAAGTCATACCATTGAGAGGATTCGATCCTTTATCATGAAGGAGGGGATAGCGTCTGGCATCTGCAGGAGGAGCACCATAGCATCCTCACATACTGCCACAAGCTTGAGGCAGGAGGACATCATTCTGGGAGGAGGACAACATAGAAAGTGCTCCAATCCGGCCTATGGTGGCCTACCCTCTTCAAGGATTCCGATGTATTCATGAGGAGGTGTACTGACTGTTAGATGATGGGCACCTGTGGACAACGTGATATGATGATGATGCAGTCCGTTCACTTCTGTGAGGTTTTTGACTCATGGGATCAATTTCATGGGTCCATTCCCTAAGAGTCGGGGATTTGAGTACATTCTGCTTGCTGTGGATTATGTGAGTCGTTGGGTTGAGGCCATCCTTGCCCGAACCGCAGATTCTAGGACCGTATACAGATATTTTAGGAAGAATATCATTTCATGGTTCGGGGTACCTAGAGTTTTGATATTTGACGGCGGGACTCATTTTATCAACGACAAGGTAAGGGCCCTTACCAACGAGTTCAACATCGACCATCGCGTTGCCACTCCATATCACCCTTAGACCAATGGTCTCGCTGAAGTATCGAACATGGAGATCAAGACTATATTGCAGAAGGTTATCGTCCAGACTTAAAGGATTGTTCGCAACTTTTAGACTCGGTATTGTGGGCCTATCGGACTTCATTCAAGACACCTTTGGGTACATCTCCCTTTCGTCTCATTTATAGCAAGCCATGCCATTTACCTATGGAGATCAAGCACAAGTCACTATGGGTAGTCACTGAGGTTTTATTGGATCCCAAGAGTATAGGAGATCAGAGGAAAGCAAAGTTGTCACCCCTGGAGGAGTTGAGAGATACAACCTTTTCGAGTAGCCTACAGTACGAGGAGAGAGTGAAAATATGGCTTGATTCTCATATCAGCCATAAACAGTTTGAGCCGAACCTGAGAGTATGGTTATTCGATGCTAGGGTGAGATTATTTCAAGGGTAGTTACAAAGCAAATGGAAGGGACCATACGTGGTCCAAAAGGTGCACAACAACAAAAGCATCGACATATCTGAGTTCTCATATGATTCCACCTTTCAGGTTAACATTCAGCACCTGAAGCCATATCTTGATCATGATCTGCCGATCGTTGGCATTGCCTCTATTCATTTTGCATGAGATGTGGTCTTTGACTCACATCATTTGCATATCATGCCTGATTATCACTTCTCTTTCACATCTGTATATATCCAGTTGTCCATATCACTCATTCTTTTCGTCTAACACTCCATCTCCATCTTATGATTATGCTATGCTTAGGGTGTCCTTTACCCTAAGTATAAGCGAGGGTGTCAGACATGTGATTATTCATTTGATTCTTTTTACCTCTGTTTTGTTTCCTATACATAGGAATATTATACCCAAAGTATAGGGGAGCTAGATCATGTACATACTTCTATACTTAGTATTCTTTTCACTTCCCAATACTCAGCACAAGTTATGTCTTCCTTTCATCGCTCTTTGATCACTCTGAGGACATCGTTCGAGATAAGTATGGGGGGGTACCGTATATTATATATATACTTTAGCCATACCTCGTACTTTGTTTGAATGTGTTAATAAAATAAAATGGCTAAAATCATAAAACCATAAATCACAAAAAAATTACATTTTTTCTTATACATACATGTTTGTAAATACCTTTTCGTAAAAAATATTTTTGTACAAATGTTTGTAAAGATGTTTTGTTTAAAAAATGTTTGTAAATATTTTTGTATCAAAATTATGTATATAGTACAATTTTTTGAAAAATGTTTCGAAAATAAATGTTTGTAAAATTTTGTTTGTAAGTGTTTATAAATATTTTGCAAAACGTTCCCTTCCTCCTCGCATTAAAAATTTTTTTCATAAATGTTTGGATATTTTGAAAAATTGCACAACAAGAGTATTGTACATATTTGCTTGTATGTTTCTCCTAAAATCATAGTTGACATTTAAACTAGACTAGAACTAAAATGGAAAATAGAGCTTTCTTAAGATCTTAATCCACCTAACTTCAGAGGAACCTCTTAGGATTTGGTGTTAAGACTTTTCAGGTCCATTGGCGACTTAATTCTTTAAGTCCACTAGGCTAAGTTCACATGTCATCTAGATGAACCTAAGTAAAACACTTAACAACACACACATGACTCTCAGAGACAATGACATGACTTGGGCACATACCTTACATGTAGCTCAACATGAATGAGGTGGTTAGGAGGCAGAATTCTTTGGCTTTGGGTAGCATATGAGGGTAGTACTTCTAGGCAGAACCTCTCGTCTTCCTCTAGGGAGGGATGTGTACCTCAACCTAGTCTAGTAGCATTGAGGTCTAAAGACATGAGTCTGTGGGTCGCAATAATGTTTCAAAAGAGGGAATGTCTATTTGCTCAAGAAGAGTAACTTCTTATGTACATGATGCACCATGTAAATATGTCTTATATATGCACATAAAAAAAGTGCACAAGTATGAAAAACTCCAAAAAAGGGGACATGCTTGATTGAAAATAAAATGCATGCCGTAATGTATCTTATGTACTCCACTTTCTCATCTCATGGAAGCTTGCAGCTGGAGACTTAGCTACACTGGCTTTGCTCAAATGGGATACATGGCTACACTGGACACGGTCCATTCTTTTCTTTCCCCTCTTCTTGAACTGGTTGAACTTGAACTTAGAAGGGAATAGCTCGCTCCTCGAGGAAAGAGCTGCTAGACTGGGGAATTAGAGTTACCTTGTTGAGGGAGGTTGTTTCTTTGTCATTTCTGAGGTGGGGAGCTACATATCTCTTACACAATACAAGGAAAGATGCATAGTCATTAGAGTTTGGGTATGTAGACTTCTTCTGACCTAGTCTATTAAGATGTCTTGACCATAGAATGGTGGAACTTAGAGGTTGTTGAGTCTTAGACCTACTTCCCCATAAGGTTCCAACAAGCTAATAATCTAAGGGTCTGATGGAGCTCCACACTTCAATTTAATGAAGATAAGTTTAATAATCAACTTTGATTCTGAATCTTTTCAATTCTTTTTGATTTTTCACTTTTTTTCAAATAAAGGTTTTCTATGGGACTAGCAAAGGTAAAGTATAGGAGGTGATGAATCCATGATTCTAACTCTTTATTATTTTATTTTAGCACTTTCTCTTGGCAAAACCTCTTGTAAGCACATGTAAATATAATAATTAAGCTTTCTGCATGGCATTGTTAATATTGCATATTTAGCATGTATTTCTGCAAAAATAAAAGAATAAAGAAAAAATAAAAAGAAGAATGTATTAAGAATAAATACAAAGTGACCCAAACTTCAAGAGAAGGTCAAGATTTGACCTGATCGCAAAATAAAGTAAGTAGAGAGAGATATGGTTCACTATGTATTATATATATCTCCAAAACTTGTACACAATATTTATTTACACACTTGTAGATAGTTTTAATATTCTTATAAAAATAAAATAAAAAACAGAAAATTAAAATAAAAATAAAAATAAATGCGTCAAACCTTTACATAAAAGACACATGTACATATCACATCCACTATTTATTTTTTACCCATAAATAATCTATAAAAATAAATATTAATTATTTTATACTCTAAAATTATGTTGTAAAAAAATAAAAAAAAAATAAAAAGTATTTTTGAAAAAAATAATAAAATAAAAATACTTGTACATTATACATATATATAATATACCTATATATAATACTATATAATGTATATATGTTATTTCATTTTTCGTAAAAATAATTAAAAATCATTGAAAAATACTTTATAAAATAATAAAAAAATATTTTATACAATTTTTATTTTAAATTCATTTTCTATTTTTAATGAATTTTCTTTTTATTTGTGAGTCAACGGCCTTTTCCAGACCGGGTCGGGTCACTTTCCTCTCACCAGAGCTTTTTCTCTGACTTTTCACGCCCGAACCCGACCTCCTCTTCTCCCGGTTCATGGGCCTGATTGAAGCCCAAACTCCCATGATCCTCACGGATCCCTAAGCACAATCGGATCTTCCTAGGGTTATGTATACACATATGATCTTCTTGGACCCTTGGTTTGTCTATAAAATGCCTCTTCCACCTCCATAGCCCTCCATCTCATCCCTCGCGCCCCCATTATTCCCTATACACCTTCAGTGGAGTGACAACCACTCTGGGAGCCTCTTAGGATCCCTAGAAGATGCCTGGAGGCTTGTAGCTCACTTCATGGTCGGAGCTCTGCCACGAGTAGCCACCCAGTCAGCCGCATCTCGATCGAGGCCAAGACCCATCCGCTCACCTTCGCCTGAAGCTCATGAACACATCCCGACCTTCATGTATCTATCTTTCTTTTCGCATTGCCTAGTTTGATCGCATCTTCTTCTTTTGCACAACTGCTGTTACCTGTGCTCTGACCAGCTGGTCGGAGCTCCTATACCCACTACCCTCCATTCTGATCGACGCTATGCCTCGCCCTCCATCTTCTCACGTAGTCTTTTCTCCTTGAGGCTCGACCATCAGGTCAAGATTAGGACCTAGACCTCCTTCCTCCACTCTCATTGGAGATCGATCACCATTCCCCATCGATTCATTGTTTTCCAACTGCAATAACCAGGATCGGAGCATAGCCCCGAGTCCCTTCTACTCATAGTAGGACATTACACGCGTGAGGAGACCACTTAGAGTCCTCGTTGCGCCGGTGGAGCTGCTCTAGGTCCCCCTTCACCGTCATGAACATCCAACCGTCGTTGCCTCCATCCGAGCATCCTACCTGATGCGGGACTCCTCCACGATGTAATCGGAACCTCTCCGATTTTTCATCGGAGCGTTGGAGCCCCTCTAATACTCGGTGAAGCTCGTCGGGGTCCTGTTCTTGACGACCCTTCACCCGCCTCAGATGGCCCCCGCCTGCCAGATTGCATCTGAGCCTCCAGACAGGACCAACTTTTTGGTTGTTGGATTAGAGCCCTGACGCATCTGCCACGTACGTCCGTGACATCCTCTACAACTGTCAGATACGCAACAAGAGTCGATCAGCACCGTACGACCGAGACATCCTCCACGCACGCCACATGACCTCACCACAATTATATTTCCATTTTGCCCTCGCATGTTTTGATATTTCACTTTAGTCCCTTAAATAAATGTTGTAGTTAAGAACTTTTACAGTTTGGTCCTCATAGTTAACATGAATTGCATTTTAGTCCCTCTGAAGCTGTAGCACGTGTATGTTCTCGTAAGTTTTGGGATATTTCCATGCTTTTCCTAGAACTTTTATGTTTTTAATGAATGGAAGTTAACTTTTGAAAATTGCATTTATACCCAAGATTTGAATGGATGTTTGCAGATAAGGCCCTAAACTTTTAAAGTGTGTTATTGTTTGTCCCTGAAATATGAAATATGCACAAAGAGGTCCATGTACACTATGATTAAATGCATGATTTTGATTGGACTTAATAAATATTAAATTAATCTGAAACATTACACAAAAACTACCGTTGGCTCATGTTAGTGTGTAATTTTACTGTAATTTTATTGGGTTAATTTAGTTGAATTTTCTATTTTTAAAAATTCAAAAACCCACAAAACTACCCCTGCTTGTCTTATAAAAAACATTAAAATTTGAAATTTATTTTTAAAATTCTTTAAAAATTCGTGCGAGTGTTAATTTTGTTTGGAAAATCCTTATAAAAACCCTAAAAAATACAAAACAACTAAAAATTTATAGGAATTATATAAAATCGCAAGAATTCCAAAAATTCTATTTTCAATTCGTGTTTGTAGGTTTTTATTCATGTTTTATCATAAAATTGCTAATCAGGACTTAAGGGTAATTTAGGCATTTTTAATTTGCAATTTAGTCCCGACTGTGCACTGTTTGCTTTTTTTAGCACTTTTTGATTTTTTAAAATATTATAAAAACTCTTGAAAAATCTAGGAAAATTAATAAAAACACTTTAAAAATATGAAAATCGAAAAATATTTTTCCCTTAATTTTCTGACATTTTTTGGTTGTTTAGAAAAATCCGAAAATATTGTTGTTCGTCTTTTTTATTTTTGTTGCTTTGTTTTCTTATTAAAAAAATCTAAAAGTTTAAAAACCACTAAAAAATATTTTGTTTCATTTTGGAAATTTGACTCTTCGTATTCTCTTCATGCTCTTGTGTTCGACCCTGGTGGCTATACCAGGTAAATAAAATAGCAAACGACTTACACTTCTTGATTGTTTGATTTTTCTGGGTGGTTTTATTTTTCGCGTTGATTACGCCTGGCAATTCGGGTCACAACGACCCTTATTTATTTGCTTACTTAACTCGAGTGACTGGGATAGTCACCAGTATTGTAGATGATAGCGAATGATTCAAGCTTTAAAATGACACCAAGTTGTTAGAAATTTGATATAGAATGCTTAAGATATGAGTAAGCAAAGTTCCATGAGCATAGATATAAATAAAATAAATAGAATGCCCGCAATCATATCATACCTCCAAAAGATGGTACCCAGAAAGGGCCCCATCAATCAACATGGATATAGTCGAGTTTCTCTTTCGGCATGTGAATAACTTTACTAAATTGCATCATGTGCTACTTTCGAAACATGAAATACTATCAAACTATAGCTTGTATCCTTTAGATATGGATTAGACCCTTTTGACTGAGAATATTCATCCCCATCTGACTCATGTACCCGCTACTACGTATGGCACAATTCTGAATCTGATTTCGCAACTTGGGATGCCACTATAGTAGAATATATAATGGTAGACCCATGCATAATGTATATGGTCTTTTGCTTGTTTCCTAGATGACAACCACTATGGGTTCGACAACATGCATAACTCCACCTTCATTGTTGTACCTATATCCTTTAGAGTCCAATACTCCAAGAGCATCAAGTTCTTTCTATAGATAGAAAATACCTGGAACCTCCAAAAGATGATACATGGAAAGGACAACAGCAATAAGCATAGATATAATTAAGCGTCTCTTTTGTCATGTGAATTGCTTTACTGAATTGTGTCCTATGTTGTTTTTAGAAAATGAAATGCTCACAAAACTCCAACTTCAATCCTTGAGATCCTCAATGAGACATGTTTTACAGAGGATATTCATCCCCATCTAAATCAAGTGGTGTAGATGCATATGCCACAATAATGAATATGATTTCATGGCTTGGGATGCCATTGCAACAGAACCTGTCACTGTAGACCCATGCATAATGTGTAGATTCTCCTACTTGTGGCCCTTGATGAAAACCACTCCATCTTTGGCAACTTACATAACTCCATCTTCTGTGTTGCACCTACATCGTTTAGAGTCCAAGACTCTATGGACATCATGTTCTTTCTCATATCAAGAACATGTTGTACTTTTGTCACCATTCTCACAACTCCATCAATCATCTTGACCTTCACAGAGTTGATTCCTACAATCTTGCATGCGAGATAATTCCCCATGATGATGTTTCCACCTTCTATCTTCTCATAGGTGTAAAACAAGTCTTCATTGGGATTCATATGGTTCGACCAACCTGAATCAATAGTCCATGTGTTATATGTCATCTCGTGGTCAATGATAGTAAGAACCAAATCATCTTTGGAATCTATGCCTCCCTAAGCCATTGCATTAATCATGGCTTTTCCCTTCTTCTTCAAGCAGTCCTTCAAATGTCTAGGTTTATGGCAGTAATTGCATATGTGATGAATATGTGATTCATCAACATTTTGTCTGCATTTTGTCTTAAAAACCTTAACAAATACATGTAAATACTCAATAAATTCCACTTTTTAATAGAACTCTAGTCATGAATAAAAATGCATTTTTATATATTAAAAACATGTAAATAAATAAAAGAATAAAAAAAAAATAAAGGCAAATTGCATATATGTATGTATGTACAATGTGACTTAGAAAATAAATATAGCTAAAAGATATATTTTTAACCTAATACCGAGACCAAGTCAGCATGGATTGGTCGGCAAATAAATAAGTAGGGGGAGATAAGGAAGAAAACAAATAAAAATAATTAATTTCACACTTCACACGTTCTTCATTAATTATCCAACAAATACCAAAACTTCAAAGAATTTTAACTAATTCATATTAACATATTTTTCATCAAAATATTTTCCTAATTATTTCTAAAAAATGTAGAGAAAAATTAAAAAAAAAGTTAAAAATATTATCTTGTATATATGCCAAGAAATTCTACTTGTAAATGGTCAAAATTCCAACTTCCAAACATCATAACTTTCTCATACAAAGTCCAAATTCACTCTAATCATCTTTAAAGATTATAAAATAATATTCTCTAAATAGTGATGGTGATTTCACCAAAATCGGAGTCCGTTTGCAAAAAGTCAGTTTAGGGACCTAACCACAACTGGGTTGCTGGGGTATTTATTTTATTTAGAACACATTATTTATTGTTTTTAATGATTTTATAATTTCTAATTATTTTCTTGATCTTGTATTATAATCTTAATTTATTTCATAATTTTCGGATCTTATTTATTATTTTAAATAAATTAAAACCCCTAATTTATAGGTAAAGTTGAACTGTATAACCTATTACTCGTATTTATTAATATACTTATATTAAAAAATTCGTACATACTATATTTATTATTATAATAATATAAAAAATATACAATTTATTTTTTTATTAAATTAAATATCAAAAACCCATTTATTAAGTATTATTTATATATATTTATTAATATAATATTTATATTTAATAAAATATTTGTTATTTATTAAAACTAATTATATCATAGATTAGATAAGTTAATTACTTATATTTTTTAATTTTATACTTATTTAAAATACCATTATTTACTATCTATTTCCTATTTATTAATATATTTTTCAATTCTAGCCAACCAGGTGTCAACACGTGTCAACACATGGTTCATCTTCCTCAAGAACACGAACTATTCTTTCCCTTCTAACAACCAACGTTCAACTAGTTATACCTGTCAGCCTCTTTATCCAAACTCCGATCTCCACCCTCCAATTTCTTCTCCCATTGATCTTCAACTCACCTTCTTCAGATTTATCTATAAAAGCCCATCAAATCTTCATATCCAACGAACTCTTCCTGAACTAACAATTTCCAGACTCCCACTGACCGAACTCCCACTTTCACTGTCGTTCTCTGCCTATCTCTGGCAGTAACAGACATTAAGGTGAGCTTCGCATGGAAGAAGAATCATAGGAGGAGGGTTCCAACACTCCATCTCTGCATTGCATCGCCGCAACAGCGACGTTCAGCTCCGGAAAGCCGCCCTTCGAGCGACAACCAGCAAAATCCTACATTTTGCTACCCCGGGTATTCCTCCATCTTTGTGTTTTTATTTCTCGAATCTCATGCCTTGATTAGCGTCATTAAGAGCATAGTTAGGAACCTTAAGCATCCATCTTAGGCGCACACTACTTCCAACATTCAAATCCACTCGAATTCACTCCAAACCGACTCCATCTCTCTCAATTTCCATATCTCTCTTATTTTCTGGAAACCATTTATAACTTGCAATATGATAATTTTCTTGGCCAATTCAATCGCAATCGAGCATATCAATCACCATTTGCAGGTCTTTATCATTACTGAAGCATTAATCCAATGTCTGGAGATCAAACTCTTCGAGGAAAGATTGAATAAAGACAGTTCCCTTCTAGTTGTCAGACATTGCTGCACAACTTTCTTCTTCAACACCTAACCGCCGTCATCTGCGATACTTGGAGCCGCTCACTTCCAGGTCAGCTCAGAGGGAGAAGCAGACTCCCTCCTGGACCCGTAGGAGGCCAAAGTACGCATCCGCTCGCCGGAAAGAAGTCTAAGAAGGGGCCACCTTCGTCACGCATGCAACATAGGAAGAACGACTCAAGAACTCCAGAATGTACAGTTATGCGCCACGTGTCCTGCTTGGACGGCCTGGATAGTGCCTCAAATTCTAATCTCCGTCGTTAATTGCGAATCGGTGGAGAATTTACAACATAAATCTAGCCAAAGTCCACACATTTCAATCTGCTCCAACAAGTTTCCAAAATTACATTTAGGTCCCCACACAAGGACCTAAATGTAATAATTTTAGTTTTCATTTTATTTTAGTCCCTTTCAGGGACCTTTTTGTAACAGAACAAATTTTGTTTTCTTGTACTTATACCCCGGTACTTTAGGGTTATTTGGACCTCATTTTGATCTTATTTTTCTTCGAATTTTCTAGGGTAATTACATAATTATCATAGTGACCTTTCTAGCTAGTTTTCATAGATTTTAATCGTATATTTTTCTCGAATTGATTTTTTAAAATCATGTAATTTTTTATTGTTTTGTTGAGCTTTATTGTATTTTCAATAAGAAGAATAAATTCTCGAAATTCTTTTATTTCTCGAAAACCACAATACGGTTATTCCTTGGACAAAAATTAGTTTTAAAGGATTAAAATAGGAGGGAATCTTATTTGTTAATCTTTTCTCTCTCTCTCTCATATTTTAATCTCGATCTTTGTTTGATCAATACGACTTCTATCTCCGCGCTTCTTCTACAATCGATAACTAAACATTTTAACATCTAGCAGAAGCTATGCTATCAAAATGACACTATTGCCGGGGAGGCGTTAGCCTTACTTTGATTTTCGACCTCATTTTGAGATTTTTTGATCTTCTTGCTTTCACAACTTTCTAAATTTTTTCCGATTTTTGTTTGATTTTACATCTTTTATTTTCTTCAACTTTTATGATTTTCATTAATTTCTTTAATTTTTTATAAATTTTGTTTTCTTTTATTTTCATGGCTTTTTGTGTGTGTTTTCTAACAAATTTTGCATGGCCTGCAGGATCAGTCGGCTTCTTCGGAAGTCGAGACAGTTGAAAATGCAGAGCCTGACCCCTTCTCTCATGGGTCAATTGTAGAGGTGTAGAATTAGTCAGGATTTTTTTTACTTGTTATACTTTTGTGAAAAAATAAGGGCACTTGCCCAATTTTCCGTTTATTAACCGTAAGGGAATCCCGACATGTACCTCTTGCCCTCTTTCTCGTGGTCTGTTTCACCGAGTGTCGTACATTCAGGGAGCAGGGCACCCACCACGGTTTTCTCGCATGTTGATTTTCCGTAGCTTTTTACGAGGCTAGGTGCTTGTCTAGGTGTTTTTTGATTTTTCTTTTCACTATATGTGCCCTCGTAGTTAGTTTTAGGACTCGGTACCTAGGTGCATGTTTATTTAGGATTAAAAAAAATCGTTAGACGTGACATTTGAAAAAACCCCCAAAAAGTGAAAACTGTAGAAATAAAATTGGGATTGCTTTAATATTTGACCAAAAATAAACGTAAAGGATCATTTGATTTCCCCCACACATGGATTGCGGTTACACTATCCGGATATTGTGAGTGAGAGAAGACACTTAAGGTTGGAACCAGAGTCTAAGTTTCTCTCAGAATACTACTTAGTCCATACTTATGATCATTCTACTTTAATTGGTACTCTCGGGTAGACGGCAACGGTCCGAGTTTACTTAGCAAAGTGGGAGGTTTAGAGGGCTTACCGTAGTAGCACGGTCCTCAAGTAACACGGGTAGCTGGAAATGGTCTTTACTTACTCCCATACTGGCTGAGAATAAGTGGTTTTATGTACGGACTTGGGATATTGTTTCGGGGAAATTTCGGGCACCTATCAACTCGCGATAATCTATGATAATACTACATGATAAGATAACCCTAAAACCGACAAGATAAGCGACCGAACTCTTACGGTCATCATCAGGTTGTGTTGGTGAATCTGGGTTGTTTTATATTTGATTGTGAGGCGTGCGTTACTGTGCCTTATATGCCTTCATTCTCGATCTTTTAATTTGATATCGTTTTCTCCCGTTATCCTATTAACATTGAAGATGACGACTCGACGGCTTTTTCGCTTAGATTCCGTGAGCTCTCAATGATCCATCGTCTGTTGTCCTTCTTCACAGACTCAAAATGACCCCCTTCCCGTGTCGATCCCATCTAATCATGAGGACTGTCAGACCCAGACTCCCCCACCTCCCAGCTCTTCTTTTGAGCCAGCCCCCCCACCATAAATTATTGTCTATTTCTTCTACATATTTTTCAATGAGCTCTTACGGGACTTTTCCCTTCCCAGAAGATTCGAAGGATATGGCCCGTAGGAAGGGAGTAGTCGAGGACTGACCAACTGAGGAGTAGAACACATATGGAGGACCAGATCCAACCACAGACATTACTACGGGGATTCTAGACATGCTATAATGAATGAATCTACAGATCAAAGATCAGTTTACAGTTCAGAACAAGCTACGAGCCAAGATTACCGTGCTGAGAGTAAGAGCCGGGAATCCACCACCGCCTGTTGTGATTCCCGTGATACTCAGAGATGAGTATGACCCTGGAGCCCGGATGCTACATCATTGGATTCAGTTACCATTGAATCAAGGGCCATATGCGTTACGACTGTCCTTCATATCGTTGCTTCCAATGTTTTACGGGAATACCACAGAGGAGCCGTTTACCATTCTACAGCAGTTCGTGATGATTAGCGGTACAACCAGCTATCCAGATGTTATGCAGGAGGCCATTCGCCCCAAAGATTTCCCCTTCACCTTAGTAGATAAGGTGCTTTACTGGCTCAGTCATTTAGGGAGGTAGATCTCAATGTGAGATGACCTAAAGTCCACGTTCCTTCATAAACATTTTCCTCTGGTAGGGAGGAATATGATGAGGAGCCAGATCTCCAACTTCCCGCAATTGTTGAATGAATCATATTAAAAGGCATGGGATCGATTGAAGGACCTTACGGAGAGATGCCCTCATCACGAGATACCTTTGAAGGTGCTAGTTCAGAATTACTTCGGAGGACTTCAACCGGATGTCCAGGGCCTTGTGAGCACTGCACGTGGCGGCAGTTATCTTAATCAGAACACCGAGTCTGTATGGTCCATCTTTGAAGGGATGGCAGATAACTTGAGAGTTGTTGACTCCACTCGGGCATTCTAGAAGGCCCCGTAGCCACCACACCACTGAGAGCATCAAAAGGTGGCGAATATTTCAGATTTTGAATCAAATACCAACATGGGATATATTAGTGAAACATTAACATTTGTAGATGTGATTCATAAGCAAGTTTAGGACCAACAGCCACTGCGAGAGTTGGAGAAACTCTCATCACTTCCTCAACAGTTAAGCGATCTGACGAAGAAGGTGACGGACTTAGAACTTAAGTACCAGCAGTCTCACGCTTCTTCAACTTCTCAACCTGTTCGTAGATCCTTACCCACTCCTCCCACCCGACAGATCCATTTTGTCCAGATTGAGCCGGATCAGCACACGGAGACTCCGCAGATTGATTGGCATGAGGAACAGTCTGATGCCAACCCAAGCCAAATCACCTACCCAGGAGACACTAGTGTTGAGCCTCAAGCTACTCTTGAGATCAATGGGGTATGGAACGCTCCAATTCAACCATCATCACAGTTTACCCCTTAGAGCGTACACCGCCACCAGCAGCCGCATCACTACAACCATCCGTAGCATGGACGCCTGCAATTTCAACACCATAAGTATTTCACGGAGCAACAATCTCACCAACAAGCCTATCAGAGACCACATTATTTTCAGAATTCTGCTTCACATTCACAATCGCATAATTACCAGCAACAACAATAGTCTTTATACACACCTAAAGATATCCTTAGTCGTACGCTCCGTAGCAGCATACTCTGAGGCATGAGAGAGTAGAAAGCCAAGGTTACCACATTGAACCTGAGATATCTTCACTGGCCCTGACATTGAATCAGATCATGGACATGCTGAGCATCCTCCAGACTGTACACAAGATTGAGATGGAGCGGGTTAACCATCATTTGGATGAGTTAACCGCACCCAAGACCACTCTCCCAGCCCAGTCTCAAATGAACCCAAATAATAAGAGGAGGCATCCAGATCAGGTAGACAACACGACATGTACGATCTCTTTTCCTGAATTCTTATCTAAGTTCATTTGTCTCAGGAGTGGTAGATCACCAAGAGTACCAGACCGGGAAGAGGAGAGTCATAGGATGAGGAGCAAGAGCCGATCCATGATAGTCATATTGATGCTAAGCAGGAGGACCACAAAGATGATGAGGATCAGCAACTTAACGATCATGGACATAGGTGAATCAGACGATGATATCACGCCAAACCATGCAGACACTAAGTTGATGTTTCTTTTCCTATTTTAGAGAGTTTCATAGATTATTTGGAGACTCTCGATGTACAAGCTGATCCCGAATTGAATAAAAAAGAGTATTTTGTTCCTGAGATTGTTCCGTTTCCTAATGCTTTGTATGTAAAAGTAAATAAAAAACACAAAAAAATGTTGTCATTCTAGAAACCGATTGTCTATTGAAAGATCATATTTTTCTGAAGATTCCACTCCACGATGCCTTGGATCATTTTCCCACGCTCAAGAATCAGTTGAGTAACAGAAGCACAACATGTAGGAAAAAGAGCTCATGAATTGAGAAACATGTATTGACCAAGGCAACTACGTGTGCTATTCTAAAAAAGGTACCAAAGCAGAAGAAAGAATCTAGAGCTCACTATGTCACATGTCAGATTGAAGATGCCACATTCCATCGTACTCTCTTAGATAATGGGTCCTCAATTAATTTGATTCCATCTTCTTTACTTGATAAGCTCAAACTAGGTCCTCTTTACAAATCACGTGCGATACTTCAGTTTGCTGATCGATCTGTGAAGAGACCTAAAGGCGTGTTGAGGAACATTATCGTAACTGTTCAAGATTTATAGTTTCTAGTGGACTTTAGTATCCTAGATATGATGTGCCCTACACAGCTGCAATTTGCTCCAATCATTCTCGGGAGACCCTTCTTGCAGACAGCGAGAGCACACTCGACTATGATGTTGGGAGAGTATCATTCCGCACAGACCGTGGAGAGATACATATTGATATGGCGAGAGGATGTAGCAGTCCTAGATCAGTTTTGTCATTTACTTCATAGGATACCAGCCTTGCAGAGGATCTCCAGACATAGATGAGACACAGTTTCTTAATCTTGAGAGCGTTTATTTTGATACCCACGATATCCTACATGAGGATAGGGTAGATGACTTGGTACCTAGTTCTACAGATGACTGTTCATATAGAGTTCACATCAGATCCATATGAGCAGTTTGTAGCAGTAGACATATCAGTGTCGCAGATTGAGAGTACACCGATTCCAACACGAGAGTCAACTCATTATATTTCGTAGATCATACAATCTATTCAGCGTAGAGAGTCGGATGGTGCAATGATTACACATATAGACAACTTTGTAGTCCGACTCCAGAGACACATACTTCAGAAAAGAGAGCTATGCCACTTAAAGAGTTAATTTACACAGGCGACTCTACCTGTCAGCCAAGGATCGGTACACACATAAAAAACAATAGATTCAATACGACCCAGGTTGAAGTGATCTACTTTGTATAGGATGGATGACTACTCTTCCACTTCATTCCATAATGTATAGAGACCTATGAAGCCATTCGATTTTTCCTAGAATACACACCTGTATATCCTTCGTAGATCACAATTGTCCACATATTTTGTTCGTTTTATATGCTTAGGATATGAGATCCTAAGTACAGAGGGGACTGATTGCCCGCTAATTCTCAATTTTTGATTTTGATCTTTTACTCTTTGTTTATCCTTTCTTTTACTCTAATCACTGATCCCTAATTTTGGGCACACTTTTTTCTATACTTAGGATGCCTTATCCTAAATATAGTGGGGACCGAGTGATTTCATTGATTTCATTTTTCTTTATCTTTTGTTCTTTAAGTTGTATATTCTTTTCCTCAATCACCTCTTTTTTCATCTTTCACTATACTTACGATGACCAGGTTGTAAGTATAGTTGGTGATTAACTTCACATCACTTATTCTTTTTCACACACTTTTACTTAGCACGAGTTATGTCCTCCTTTTTCTCTTTTGATGCTATGAGGACATATCACAAGCTAAGTATAGGAGGGTGCGTATATATTGTATATATATTTTTATCCATAACTCGTACTTTTATATATTTTCTATATCTATAAAATCCATAAAAAGTGGGTAAGGGTTAATTAAAAAACCACCTATTTATATATTTAGTACTTATGAAATCATTGTAAATAAGTAAAATATGCCTAAAAACCTTATTTAAAATATTAATTTAAAATATATATTTAAAATATGTATAACACTTATTTACAATCCTATATATTAAAAAATGTGTAAAAGTCATTTAACCCTTGTAAAATCTTGGGTATATAATTTTTGTAAAATACATTAGCTATTTAATCCGAATAAAAGTGGGTAATTTATCTTGCTAAATTCTTGTACATAAACATGTTTATAAAAATTACAAAATCCATAAAATTGCAAAGTCTAAAATCCATAAAAATTTATAAAATCCTTAAAATCCATAAAATGGGTAAAATTTAGAAAATATACTTCACAAAAACATGGTTGCATTTGATTAGCATTCTTCAGAATATGTTTGATTTCTAGAACTAAGGATAGGGAAAAGTCTAAAGGATGGAGCTTGATTATGACCTTTAACTTTTATTGTAAAGAGCCTAGTTAGGAACTGGAATTCAGACTCTTCAGGTCTCTGAATTAAATCTTTGGGTTTCATGAGATCATGTTTGGGAAGTCAACTCAAAAGTGCCTAAGTAGAACACTTGGTGTCATCCATTTAACTCTTCATTAGTGAACCAATTTTGGACACATGCACTTTGCACTTAGCTCGACTTGCATAGGGTTGCGAAGGGCAATCCATCTTGTTGGTGGTGCATTTCTATCCTTGTCTTATGGCATGGATGTCTAAAGATGGGAGAGATTGGGGTTGCAATAATCACTTCGGATGAGGGAAGGATCTGTTGGCACAATTTTTCCAAGACCTCAAAAAATGGACGGAAAGAAAAGATACTATATTTGTCGAGGCACAAAAAGATTGATGCAGCGAAAGCAACATTACAAAGCCAACTCAGAGAAGAAGCCACCAAATCTAAATACGACCACAATGAACCTAGCTTCCACCAAAAAGCCTATACATCTTAGTGGAGACTTAGCTACACCGGCTGTGCTTCACAAGGAGATGCGTCTACATTGGTCGCACTCCAGTTCTTTTCTCATTCTTCTACTTTCTCTCTATATTCGATTGTGGACACATTACAAACTGACCTTAGAAGGAAATACCCCCCTCCTCGAGGAAAGAGCAGCTAGATGAGGAACCAAAGGGAATGTATAACCGGGATGGGTGGTTTCTTTGCTTTTTTCAAAGCGGAAGAAGTAAAATAATTCACAAACAATCTAAATTGATTTCAAGGTTGATAGAGTTTGCGATATGAATGAGTGGATCTGAGCTGGTTGTTGAGGTGAACTTAAACAAGGATTTGTGGAACTTGAGGGCTGTTGAGGCTAAAATCCTAATCCTAGTCAAGGCTCCGACAAAATGCTTGTTTCATGCCCGATCGAGCTCTGTCCTTTGTCTGTTCTAATGATTTAGTTTAGGAAAACAAATTCATTCTCACTTTCTTTATTTTTCCTTATTTTTCATATAAGTGTTTGCTAAGGGGCTAGCAAAGTTCAAGTATAGCGGGTTGATGAATTAATGATTCGTGAACATTATGTCTACATTTTATCTTAAAACCCTAAAAAAAATAAATGTAAATACTAATTAAATTCCACTTCTTAACAAAACTCTATTCCTGAATAAAAATGCATTTTTATGCATTAAAATCATGTAAATAAATAAAAGAATAAAAATAAAGAAAATAAAATAAAGGCAAATATAGATACGCATATATGTACAATGTGAGTTGGAAAATAAATATAGCTGAAAGATATATTTATAACCTAATCCACAAGGCCAAGTCAGCATGGTTTGGTCGACAAATAAATAATTAGGGGGAGATAAGGAAGAAAACAAATAAAAATAATTAATTTCACACTTCACACATTCTTCAATAATTATCCAATAAATACCAAAACTTCAAATAATTTTAGTTAATTAATATTAACATATTTTTCACCAAACTCTTTTCCTAATTATTTCTAAAAATGTATAAAAATATAAAAATAAGTTAAAACTATTATCTCGTATATATGCCGAGAAATCCAACTTGTAAATTGTCAAAATCCCAACTTTCAAACATCATAACTTTCTCATACGAATGCTAAACTCACTCTAATCACTTTAAAATTCATATTCTCTAAGTAATGAAGGTGATTTCACTAAAATCGGAGTCTGTTTGAAAAAATCGGTTTAGGGACCTAACCACAACTAGGTTTCTGGACTATTTATTTTATTTAGAACAAATTATCAATTGTTTTAATGATTTTATAATTTGTAATTATTTTTTGATCTTTTATTTTAAACTTAATTTATTTCAAAAATTTTTGGAGATTATTTATTATTTTAAATAAATAAAAAATACCAATTTATAGGTAAAGTTGAATTGTATTCCCTACACTTGTATTTATTGATATACTTAAATTAGAAAATTGCACATACTTTATTTATTATCCTAATAATTAAAAAATATAAAAATAATCTACTATTTATTAATCTATTAAATTAAAAATCCAAAAACTTTTATTAAGTATTATTTATGCATATTTACTAATATAATATTTATATTTCATAAAAATATTTATTATTTATTAAAACTAATTATATCATAATTTAGATAAGTTAATTACTTATAATGTTCATTTTTATACTTATTTAAAATACCATTATTTACTATTTATTTCCTATTTATTAATATATTTATCAATTCTGGCCAACCAAGTGTTGACATGTGTCAAAACCTGGTTCATCTTCCTCAAGAACAAGAACTGTTCGTTCTGTTCAAACCACCAACCTTCAACTAATTATACCCGTCACCCTCTCCTCCTAAGTACAATCTCCACCCTCCAATTTCTTCTCCCAACAACCATCACTCACACCCGTCATTGATCTTCAACTAACCTCCTTCAGATTCATCTATAAAAGCCCATCCAATCTCCATCTCCAACGAACTCTTTCTGAACTAACAATTTCCAGACTCCAACTGGCCGAAACCCCACTTTCACTGCCGTCCTCCACCTATCTTTGGTTGTGACAGAGCCTAAGGCAAGCTTCGCGTGGAAGATGGATCATCAGAGGAAGGTTCCAAGGCTCCATCTACGCCTTGCATCGCCGCAACAACGACGTTCTGCTCTGGGAAGCCGCCCAGTCGAGCGACAACCATTCCTCCATCTTTTCCTTTTTATTTCTCTAATCTCGTGCCTCGATTAGCATCATTAAGCACATAGTTAGGAACCTTAAGCATCCATATTATACACACACTACTTCCAACATTCAAATCCACTCGAATTCACTGCAAACCGACTCCATATTCTCCATTTTAGTTTCTCTCTTTTTTTCTAGAAACCATTTATAACTTTCAATATCATAATTTCTTTGGCTGATTCAATCGTGAATCGAGCATATAAATCACCATTTGAAGGTCCTTATAAAAACTGGAGCATAAATCCATCGTGTGGAGATCAAACTCTTCGAAGAAAGATTGAATCAAGATGGTTCCCTTCCAGCTGTGAGACATCGCCGCACAACTTTCTTCTTTGATGCCTAACCGCCACCATCCGCCATGCTTGGAGCCGGAGGGAGAAAGAGACTCCCTCCTTGCCCTGCAGGAGGCCAAAGTACGCCACCAATCGCCGGGAAGAAGTTGGAGAAGGTGCCATCTTCATCATGGATGCAACAGAGGAAGAACTGCTCGAGAACTCCAGAACGTACAGTTATGTGCCATGTGTCCTGCTTGGACGGTCTGGATAACACCTCAGATTCTAGTCTCCATCGTTGATTGCAAATAGGTGGAGAATTTACAACATAAACCCAGCCAAAGTCCACACATTTCTATCCGCTCCAGCAAGTTTCCAGAATTACATTTAGGTCCCAGTGTAGGGACATAAATGTAATAATTTTTGTTTTCATTTCATTTCAGTCCCTTCTAGTAACCTTTTTGTAACAGAACAAATTTGTTTTCTTGCACTTATACCTTTGTACTATAGGGTTATTTTGGACCTCATTTTGATCTCGTTTTTCCTTAAATTTTCTAGCGTAATTACATAACTAACCTAGCGACATTTCTAGCTTCTTTTCATAGATTTTAATTGCGCATTTTTCACGATTTGATTTTTGTAAAATCATGTTATTTTTGAGTGTTTTCTGGAGCTTTTTTGTATTTTCAAGAAGGAGAATAAATTCTTGAAATTCTTTTATTTCTCGAAAACCGTTGTAGGTTATCCTGTCTCCTCAAATTTGACCATGGGGAACTTCCCTGGATAAAAATAAGTTTAAAGGATTAAAATAGGAGAGAAGCTTATTTGTTCATCTTATCTCTCTCTCTCTCTCCTATTTTAATCCCAATTTTTGTTTGATCAATGCGACGTCAGTCTTCACGGTTCTTCTACAACTGACAACTCTACATTTTATAAGCTAGCGGAAGCCGTGTTATCAATATGTCATTATAATATTTATTCTTCGACTTGGACATATGTTTTCCCTTCTTCACATAGCCACAAAAAGCTTGATCTTTTCATGAGTCATAACTAAATATGCAACACTAGAGTCCTGCTTCTGTATTCAATATGCTGAAGTTCACACGTAAGCAGACTCGCATCAACTTCATGTATGGTTAAGTCCATCATATATACATATTTACAACCTTATTTTCTTACTTCTTTCTTTTCTCTATTTTTTATTCATGATATTTTTGAGTGTTTATTTCATGTCTTTATTGAGCATATATTTACAAGAGTTTTATATTAACAAACATTTACAAATATTTGATAGGGATCTTCGAATAAAAATGCATGAATAAGCTCGATGAATCCTTGACTCGTCATTAGGGAATACACTAAATGAATATATAATTGGATCAACAAAATGCTTACCGGAAAGATCCATTTATAAAATCTATCCAATTCTAAATGGGTTGAGTCTTCAAAGCATATCTCAACTATATCTAGTGGACATCAAAAATATAAGATATTTTCTCTCCCAACACGAGGAAAACTATAATTGAGGAAGTCCATGTGATCTATTAGTTAAAAAAAATTATATTTAGCAAGGTTGGTAACTCAGTCTTTGAAATTTTTCCATAAATCATATTCTACAAACTACATAAGAGAGCTGAAATTCTCTAAAGTACTAAATGAGGGAGATATCTTAACAGTTCCTATTAATTCTCAAGCTAGTTCATCAGATGATACCCATGCATCTATAGATTCAAGGTTATTCATACTTTAGTTGGATAATCATTGTTTATTATTATGCAATATCCTCTTCCTGCAAGCTAGATCCCCTATCAATTATCTGACACTTAGAAGTCGAGCCACCAAGATAGTCCAACTATAATAGAATCATCATTATTTGTGGTTCTAACAAGGAAATATAAATGACTAATAAACTAGATATCTAAAAGTTGTTTCAACCAAATACTACCTTCACGTCCCATGCCACTCATATCCAAGGCAGGCATAGATTGAATATTTTGACTAAAGATCTGCTTATGATTATACTTGTTTTCTAAACTAAAATAGTTGAGTTAAATTTAAAATAATTTTAGATAACGATTCATCTAAAATTATGACTCTTGCAAGTGAAAAATACATATTGGCATGGATTCAATCAATAAAACACAACTAGAAAATAATCAAAACAAAGAATCCATATGATCACAAAATACAAGGATAGATGTACCTTACACACTACTTACATCAAGATCTCTTCTTCTCTGCTACAAAAATAATGGGTAGGAGTGCAATAAGTGGTATTCCTTTCTGAACACTAATCTAATGCAACGCTAGGGTTTTGGGTTAGATTATATGAAATGACCAATATACCCCCAATTGGATAGGCAGAGTTGATTCAACATATATATCAATAAATCTTCATATGTAGAAACCCTAACAACATTGTAAAGTTCATATACAATATGTCACCAATATATAGATAACTATAAGATATAATATATACAAATTAATTTTCTTTCAAAACATAAGACATTCTCTAATGAGAATCTAAGACCTATAGTAGTAGTAAGAAATACCATAACAATAACAAATAAATATAAAAATGATTTTATAATAGTGATATTATAAAACTATGAGTATACTAGAGTCTATATCATGACTTCATTAATTAGATCTCTACTTTTTCCCTAGAGATTTTAGAAAAATCATCTATCCCTTAAATATCAAAAATACTCCATGTGGAATAAAGTTTGATCAAATATATTCTTGGCGAATCTTTGGAATTTTTTCTTCAAAACTTTTCATAGCTTATTCAATTTAATATATCAAAAAATTGAGGTGAGATATTTCGATTATTCTTTGCTAGATAAGGAGAAGCTTCTTTACATTTTTTTCATGTTCTCCTTAAAACTTTCTTCGTTTCTTCACTTAAAGTTACAAAACATATACATCTTTTGAATCATCACAATCTTCTATAATTAGTTTAGAAGAATTATATCACATAAAATAAGTCTTCACCCGAAACTTCAGTATTCGCAAATTTCTTGATGATAGATAAAAATATAAATTTGGTTATAGAGTTAAAGCAAGGTTTGGTAGAGGTGGATTCCATGACATGGAGAGTCAAAAAAGACTTGAACGAGTATAATTTATATGTTAAGGCTCCAAAATCAAATTTGTTGGTACCATAAAATATTAGTTGGTAATAAGAATGAGTTTTAAGAGAGCACATAAAAAGCAGCACACAAAGAGTAGCGAAACATAAAAATTTTGTTTTAATCAAGACCTTGAAACCTTTATTCATAGTATGAATTTACACAATAAGAGGACTAACAATGCAAAAAGAGAGGACAAACTAACAAGACATAGGAATGCCAAACTTGATGAACTCCTGTAAATTTTGTATTTGAATTGTGTTAAAAATGATGATTCCTTAAGTGGTATCCATAGGCCTTATATATAGTTCCTCTCGTTTGAAGAAATAAATAGACGGTTTTTTCCAACATGGTCACCATAAATCCCCAATCCAGCAACTCGTTCCTCGAGGAGCAGGGTATTCCCTTCTAAGTTCTAGTACAACTGGCTCAAGAAGAGGAGGAGGAGAAGTGGATGGTAACTAATTTAGTGACCTATCCTAGCATGCCTGACTAGTGTAGTCAAATCTTTCAACTATAGGCACACATGAATCTTTGACATTGCAACACAAGCTTGCTTATATCATATTTACATACTCCAACGAGAATTGATTTTTCTTTGAATTTTGCCCATCTTTTTTTTTGGAGTTTTTTATTTTTTCTTATTTAATGCTAATTACAGTAGAATTTACATAAGAACTTTTTACCCTTGGTCCAGTAGACCATCCCTCTTTTGAAGCTTTATTGCAAGCCGCAACCTCCTATCCTTAGAACTCATTGTTGTTGGATCGAGTTGGGGTACAATGGCAACAGATTGTGACTTCGTATGCTTCCATTCGCTTGTGTCTCATTTCAGTAAATCCATCCCTCTACCACTTCAATTGAGCTGAGCAAAGTGTAAGGTGTAGGTGCCAATGTTAGGTCACTGTCGACACGAGTCATGTGCATGTTTCGAAATATTCTACTTAGCCAGTCAAGATGAGAAATTTACATAGTCTTGTGATATCAAAGAATTAGGTCTAGCAGACCTGAAGCACCTCATATCCAATTCCTATAAGGTTCATGTAATTAAGTGGATTAAGTTCTACCCATGCTCCAATCTTCATATTTTACTTAGACTAGTTCAATTATTAATCTGAAAAATGCAAATGCATTGCAATTAAAAGAAATCTTTTTGTGAAGAATTTATTTCTTGTTTTTGAACATTTTATGGATTTTTGAAAAAAAAAGTTTTGCAAATTTTTATGTACTTTCGAAAATAATTTCCTAAATTTTATATGGTTTTTGAAGATTTTGAAAATTTTAAGGGTTTCTAATAAAGGATAGTGATAGAAGTATACAAATATTTACATGTGTGTGCGTACAATTTACAAGACTTGGGTGTTGGATTTACATTAAGTATTTGTGCATGAGTTAGTTGTTATTTAATGATTTTATAGAAGGGATATATATAATATAAAGAATTCTATTTGATAATTATTAATAAGGTTCTGAAAATAATTTGGAAACATTTTTCAACCCATTTGAATACTTTATTTTGCAAATAATTTTGACAAATAAGTTACAAACATTTACAAAGTTTGGAAAATCATTTTGCAAAGATTTTTCCCTGGGTACAGATAGGTTTTTCAAAATATTTTTACAACCATTTTCCAAATCATTTGCAAAATAATTTTCAAAACATTTATTAAAAGAAATGATTTTTTTACAAATATTAAAAAAAAGATTTTTACAAAGGTTCGAAAACATTATAAAAAATTTTCCATATGATTTTCAAAAGATTTTCCAAGATATTTTAAGCCATTTCAAATCATTTTGCAAAATATATTGAAACCGGTTTAAATTATATTTACACAAAATATTGAAAAAAATCAATAGATAATTTAAATGTATTCTTTATAGTTAAATAATCGTATACCCTTACACAATATAGTATATTATCCATATTACTCAAAAATACGGAAGTATAAGTTATGGATAAAGTATATACAATGCATATGTGGCCCCTATACTTAGCTTGAGCTATGTCCTCATAGTGATCAAGGAGAAAAAGGAAGACATGACTCATGCTGAGAATAGGAAAGTCTATACTACATTGAGTAAAATGAGAAGTCAATCGTCCCCCCTATATTTAGGATCAACTAATCCAAAAGCATAGCAGACTGTACACAAAAGTCAGGGATGGTCGAGGGTGGGAATGAACAAATCATTGGCTCAACATGTCTCCCCCATACTTATGATAAAATATCCCTAAGTATAGACAAGTAAGGAGACATGCGAGGGATCAAAGAATGAAAATAAAGGAAGAATAATAACTACAAAAGAATGAACACAACACTCCCCCTATACATAGGGTAAGAGATCCTTATGTTTAGGAAACAACAGGAGTACCGAGACCAAACGAAGAAGAACACTTGACTTATCCACCTTCCTTATAATTAGGATAAAGCACATCCTAAACAAAGAAAACACACATATTGAGGTGGACGAGAGAAATGGTAGATGGAAGGAGAGAAACGAAAGCGAATATACAAGGGTATGACTATAGAATGATCAAGAATACATAAACCGTACCTTCTTATGTGATCGCTGAGGAATGGATCTGACAAGGTGCAAATCGATATTGGGATCAACATCTGAAAAATGGTCTCAAATCGAAAAGGCATGAAATCATTAATGGAAGTAGTACAGTCAGGTACATCCTATGACTGTACAGCCTTGGTTTTCTATCCTCTGCAGTAAGGTATCTATTGCGTAAATGTTGTGGAACTCATCAACACATCAGCACAAACTAGAAGAAGGAACACCGAGGACTATGCTTTCTTACTCTTACCACAGGTAGAGGAATTCACATGTCTCAATATTGTCGATGGTATTACAAGCATCTCTGATCTTAGCTACAGGGTCTCAGTCCTCTGAATCAATTGACACAAGTACACTCAAATCATGTATGGGTTTCTGATAGGCAGTGGGTGCAGCGATTGTTTCAATCAAAGCGCTCTTATTATGGGAAGGAAAGCATATCTCTCCAGATCCATAATTAATAACAACCTTCACCATAGCGAGGAAAGGTCGAACCATGATAATTTGAGTTCGCTTCACAGAGGTGGAGGTCTCCATGGGCAATACAAAAAAGTTGATAGTGCAGCTCATGCCCTTGATCTAAATGACAACATTTCTAGAATACCATTCATCCTCTTTATTGACCGATCAATGAAATGACAAATCATACTGGTTTTCATAAGAGGCCCTAGATTGAGTGACTGGACGAATGAGAAGGGTGTTATATTAAATAATGTCTCACTATCAAGGAGAGTGTGATCAAAGTGATGGTCAAATATGGCACTTCTAATGAAGGGTGTACTAGTGTCCTTTTTTCTATTGGGCAAACAATGGTTGATAGCATGGGCAGTGGCCATGGTTAGAATGTGTCGCTCAGTCCTGTGACGTCCCTTCCTTTTCTTGGGTTTAGGTGCATGCATAAGGTTCATGGCTCTTCAAAGTAGGACATCAAAAATATCCTGAACAATTACCACCAATTCAGATTTGGTCAATAATTTTTTTAATTTTTTATTTCTTCCTCATTTGGGAGGAAATAAGAATCGTCATGCACACAAGATGACCAAAATCAACCTATACAATGTTATCCTTTGGAGGTAGAGTGGTGGGAAATGTAGTGTGTGTTTGTGTGGGCATGGTGTGTGGCACATGTACCCTGTCCTCACACTTGGTCCTAGATAGGTATCTTCCATTATTGTCTTTTTGGATTTTTATATTTGGTGAATGCGATCACTCAAGGGTGGCCTCTCGTGACTCCATAACATCATACAATGAAGCGACAGTGTGGTTCTTATTTTGTGTAGCAAGGTCATCTATCTTCTTCTTCATTCGCTCCACTACTCGGGTCATGTAGTCAAGCATGGTGTCCATGAAAGTTGAATCCAATAGCTCAGTACTGGGTGGGGTGATGGTGGGTAACGAAACTATGGTGGTGGATAACGGTCAAAATCCGGTGATTAAAATTGTGGGTTTGGTGGATATGTACAAACACAAAATCTAGGTAATACTCCTCCTGAAAAAATGGAGGTGCACCGACTAGAGTAGAGTGAGAAGAATCCGTGAA
The DNA here is from genome assembly GCA_037367405.1 of Ottelia alismoides. Taxonomy (NCBI): domain Eukaryota; kingdom Viridiplantae; phylum Streptophyta; class Magnoliopsida; order Alismatales; family Hydrocharitaceae; genus Ottelia; species Ottelia alismoides. The sequence continues at coordinate 121,437 of JAZKJV010011903.1, read as the reverse complement.
GTTCAGATAAAAGAATTGGGAAGAACACTATAGTCAGGTGAAAATATGAACAGAATTAGTCACAAATGCGTGGAGTGAACAAACACACACAAATTAAACCCATCAATTCACCAACTCAACATTGTGAAGACCGTGAAGGTTCAATCTTTTTATCTTTTCAAAGAGTTAGGTGACCATGAAAATATTTACAAACTCATAGGTCCAGTCACCTAGAGTCCTGTTCCATTTGGCGTAGCATACTTACCTAAAATATCAGACCACTTTGTCTGCAGTCAGAGGAAAATGATTTCAGAAATAACAAGGCTTGAGAGCCAACCCAAGCGCTAAGGCACAAGTACAGGGATGGGGGCTCTAATCCTTACATGTTCGTGCCTCTCTTCGTCAGAACTGTACAATGAGGGGGTATTCTCACCAAAATAATATTTTTCCTTTACGTTTGGTTTTATGGTGGAGTATAATTAGTAGTCTCACTTTTATTGGTTATCATTATTTTTGGTATTTTTGAAAAATAAAATGTCTAACAAATTTTTTTATTTCTTTTACTGCCTACATCCAAGAAAATAAGGGAAGGAGTTATGAAAATAAGATGCATGAAAATCAATGAATGCAGATGCTAGAGATTATGATGCATACCTGACTCCAACATTCTACATGCAAGATGATTCACACATAAAATTAAATCTACCCTATATATGTGCAGGCAAAAACTATCCTAGCCAGAACTTCTATCAGGCAAGCACGAATTATTTGACTATGTCCAACAACCTATAAGTATAAGTATCTATTATGTGTGTGGATCTAAGTCTACATGGCTCATAAAATAAAAATATAGAACTAGGGGCTTCAAGAACACACAAAAAATAGAAGAAAGCAAAAAACTCAAAACATGAGAAAAGAAATAAAATAAAGAGAAAATAAGGAGGACAAACCGAAGAAAGCGAAGAAAATGTAAGAAAACAGAGGAAGTCATCTGGGGAACAAACACCTGGTAAAATAAGATTGCTAGTGTCTGAATGTCCAAGCGCCTATATTATTAAAAATGTTTTATAAAAATAAAAGAGTGTCTCTCATAAAATAAAATAAAAATCTATACTAAAGCTAGTATGCTCTTCTCTTCTCCTCGGTCTTCTATCATGCTCTCTCCTGTTGGTCTATAAAGAAGGGATCGGGCTCTACTCTACTTGGTTGCCTCAGTCTCCAAGAAGACTATCCTTGTGTAGCAAGCCCTCGCAGAAAAGTTCAACAAAGAGTGATATTAGAGCAAATAATTATTTATTAAAATAAAAAATAACAACAAAGATAATAACTAATGTGTACAATATCCTATCCTAAGCATTGATCCATGGCAACGGCTCCATTTTATAACTTAAGAGAATATAAGGTACCTAACACCTGGTCTTGGAGGGCATGCGGTGTCCGAAAAGTCAAATCCGACAATCGTTGTATCGGTCGCTCTTACGGTACTCAATACTAAACTCACACAAATAGATCAATAATCAACCCCTAATATAAAATAGATAATAAATAAGATGGTCTGTGAAATTTTTTATACCCTACAAATTACGTATAATGACAAGTAGTAGGTGTCAAACATTGAGAGCAAATTGGATTGGTATAATTATTATTTATTAATAAAAATAAAAAATAAATAGTTTTATACTTTTTAGTTTTTTTATTTTTAAGGGTTTTTAATTATATGTAATTATTATACATTTTTAATTGATTTATATCTTTATATTTTAATTTTTTTTCTTTTTAGTTTTGCAAATTTAATTTCTTTTTGTTTTTAAAGATATCATATGTATATAGAGTAATAATAGTAATATAGATATTATAAATAATATATATGATATATAATAAATAAAAAATATAAAATATAGGGAAATATATACAAGAACAGTCCTTTTTCTTTTTTAAGCGTTTAAATATATATTAAGTGATTATAATTAATAATAATATAAAATACATAAGTAATAAAGGGTATATAGTCTATATATGGTTTTATAATTTTAAATTTATATATAGTCAAAATTTTAAAATAAAATTCTTTGCATTTTATATGTTTTTCTCTATTTTTATGAATTTTTATATATTTTGTTACTAATTTTTGTGTATTTTTAATTGATTTACATATACAAAATTTTAATTAAATATATATGTAAAATTGATATGGGTTTTAAAATAGATAATTGGTCTAAAATTCCCTAAAACTATTATTAGTAAGTAATATATAATATAAATATATAATGGAAAACTATTTTTTAGAATTTTGTATATATTTTTACTAATTTCTATTGGGTTTTTAGGGTTTTTGCAATTTTTAGTGTTTTCCATTTATATTTTTTATTTTTTATCTGCACTTATAATATATAGTTATAAATATACTGCATATTTTCAAATTTTGAAAGTAGTTTTATATTTTTTGTATTTTTATATATAAAAAGGGAATATTTAGTCTTCACTAGATTTTTAATAAATGGAAAATTACAATAAATACCTAATAAAAATATGATCGTACATGAGCATCACATCAAGCATCTACAGAAATTTTCCCAAAATTTTTAGAGCACATGAGCTAATTACTTAAAATGAACAAGCATAAATAAAATAATAATAGTGGCAGGGGTATATTTGCAATAAAAATAAACTAGATGACTCAAGGAGAAAATAGACTAAAATTTTCACTTGTTTTACATATTTAATGGCCAAAGACAAATAAATAAAACCCATAAGGATTTGCTAGCAAATAACAGAGTGCCTCGTGTGGCACTACACAAGAGATGCAAGGACCTCAACATAAATAGTCAAGAGTCAAGGGGGTCCTCTACAAATTACACAAAATTTCAAACTTCATTTCATATTTAAAGGACTAAATGAAATACAAATAGCGTGGAGGGGGGCTATGTAATTTACCACTTAAATACATGATTTGAGGATTGAGGACATGCCATGTAGGCTTCACGTACATGATCAATGGTGGGAGACATATACCACTTTGGCCTTCAATCCATGACCCAAATTAGATCTGGGTCAGGCTCCAAATCGGATGGTACTCGAGGTGTATAGAAGAACACCTCTAAAACATGATTGGGGCGAGCTTCAATCAGTTGTATCTCTATACTCCAGCCTTCTTTTTCCCTTTTGACCGACTCCAAGACTTCCTAGAAGCCCTCCACAGCTGCAGGTCATGTAGAGATGGTCCAGGCTTGCTAAGAAGAGTCATGTAAGTTAAGGAAGTTCAAGCAATCTGCGAGCCACTCTATCCTTTGATTTTAGCCCCATGTGGCCTCCCAAGTATTGACTCTTGCATAAAAATAAAAAGGGGCTCGAGGTGGAAAGCATCAACCCAATTTGAAGCTGCAAAGCGTGATGGAGTGGATAAGCAATAGAGCTCCGGTGATGGCTGGAGGGAGGAGCTCGACAACTCAGATTCTTGTAGAATCTGAGGTGAAAATATGGGTGAATTGTAGAGCAGACGATGGGGATGGAAGATGGAGTGAAGATGGGTCAGATTATAATTAGAGAATAGGTGAATTTGACCTATAGCTTAATGCTCTAGACAATACAAAATATAAAATTAAATGATCCTAGTGATTAACTACATGAATAAAAAACTAATTTAACATGCATGATTAAAATGGGATAAGGAAACCTAGCTATCAGCTTTCACCTGAAGCGTTTAGGGAACAGAGAAGGCTCACCAGAGCTGGGCTCGCCTGACTTGGAACGCCTCGATTTATGCCTTTGTGCACGTTGACAAGGGTAGAGAATCACTGGCTGTCACCATGAGACTCCATCTAACATATCCTATTAGGGTTAAATGCTATAATCGGGGATTAAAACTCAAAAAGTTTGGAGGAGGGTTTATTTATACACATGAGATGAGGTGACTTTGCGAGTGTTGCACGGATCAATGACCTCATCGAAGGATGGTGATGGAGCAAGGGCGAGATGGAGGATGGAGTGGAGAGGAGTTTTGGTGAAGAAACAAAGGCCCAACGAGCCTTAGATCATCGTAAAAATTTGGAGAATGTAAGAGGGTAGGTGGATCTTGTGTTGTCTAATAGTGGGGCGGAGGGAGGCCGAACGGTTGACCTGGTGGGTCAACAGTTCATGCCTCTTGGTTGGTCCACGTGGACCAACCAGGAAATTCTGGGAAATATTGCCCTTATTAATTGATTTAGAAATAATAAATGATTATATTAATTTGAAGCTAAAACATAAAAATTGTTTATTATTTTCTGTAGTATTTTTACGGCATTTTTATTTATTTCTACAAGGCTTTTTATTACATGCTAGTATTTATTTGTATATACATAGGTAAATATACATGTATATAGTTTCTATTATTTTTATTTTGTAATTGACATTTTTTTATTATATTTACATATTTATTATATTTATAGTTTATTTAATTATATTTTTACGTTATTTTATTTTATTTTTCTGATATTATTTATATGCTTAAATAAATATACGCATGTATTATATATGTATTGTTTGCCTATATATTTGAGTACTTTATTTATTTTACTTATTTTTAAATTTTTTTTCTAGATTTATTATTTTTATGTATTCCAAATAATATTTACAGGTATATAAAAATATAGGAAAGTTAAAAAAATAATTGAATATAATGAATATTATATACACGTATACAATAGTAAAGGTATCCAAAAGAATCTTTTACATCTCAACTCCAAATTAAATGAAACCACCTTCATTAAATAGATAATTTAATTTTATGAAAAATAAAATGAGTTTGGTCAATTTTATGTATGGAGGAGATATAGATCTAGGAAGTTTTGTTTGTTCCTTTTTGCTCTGTGTCTCGGGTGCGCTATGTATTATTTTTTAGTGAAATCAAGTTTTATTTTCCTTTGTATTTTTATGTACAAATTTCATGCTGATGTTTTTATTATTTAAGGTATAAATAGGAAAATAAAATAGGGTCAAAAGGTATTTATTGATTAACAAAAATTAGGGTTTTATCTGTATTTATCTATAATTTCTATGCCTTATCATCCCCTACTTTATTCCTTATCAATCAAGATATCATGATTACTGGATCTGAGGGTCTAGAGTCACTTAATGTCTTTGACACTTCATTCTTTTTATTTTCTTCCTTTATTCTTTTATTTCTGAATTAAATACATGTTTTTATAGAATATTTATATGTCAATTTACAAGTGTTTTTTTGTACAAATTATTACTATATACATGCATTTAGCTATAGATTCAAGGCCAAAATGAAAGAATAAAGGTGGTGAAATGGATATTCATCAAGGCCACCATGTGAATGGAGATATTTTGGAGGAAAATTCAAGAATCCATATACATCATTATACAGATTCTCTCACATTTTCTTTAAAATTTTTGTTTTATTTCTTATACACTAGGGCAAACTAACTTCTAATAATCAGAGGAATATGTATTCAAAATTTTGTGAAAAATGACATTCTTAAGCCATCCATCGAAAAGAGATCACTTCAACAATATTAAGATCATTAAAAATTGATTAGCTCGATGGATGGGATATGAGTCTTGATTGGGTTGAATTTTGAATGAGTATACCACAAAAAAATTAAAAAAAGGTGAGGAAGCTAATTTAGCTCCCCTTGGTGGTAGTTATTGATGGATATGTTTTTCTACTGGTCTGCTAATCAAGCACGATTAATAATCACTTTGTAACCAAGTGTTTCTCATTAACAGATAACCCACAGATAAATAAAGAGATAAAAGTGAAGTGAGTTAAAATTTATTATAACTATACAATAAATGTGTATAGGTGTAGGAAGTGTAGAGGTCGAACAATCGGAGAAAACAATGTGTATGTAATAAATATCAATATCTATCACTAATTTATATTTATTAATTTTGTTTTTTTTAGATTTTTTATGTGTGTTTTTATTACATTTAGTTTTTATTATTTTTAATTGTTTTATTTTTTATATTTTCTTTTTAATTTTGCAAATTTTTAATTTCATTTTGATTTCTAAATTTAATATGTGATTACATATAATAATATAGATATTCTAGATATTATATGTCATATAGTATATATAGATAATATAGCTATTTAGATTTTTTTAAATTCAAAATATTACCAAATTTTAGAAAATAAAATTATTTTTGTTATTTTTAAAAATTTTCTCTTTTTTTTAATTTTTATTGAGTTTTTTTTCCCAATTTTTATGGATTTTTAAAGGGCTAAAATGTACAAAGAGTACACAAATTAAATATTCGAGATTTTTATGAGTTTTATAAGTACAAATAAGTCCATGGTTTACTTTGAACAATTTTTAATATGTACTATGTATAATTTAGAAAATTGAGAAACAAAATATAAATTTTTGGATTTTTCAAGAATTGTTGCTAACTTTTATAAGGTCTTTATGATTTTGTGATTTTTATTTTTTTTATATTTTGTATTTTTAGTGATTTTTGGATATGTCGTATAATATATAATAATTTATATAATATATTTTTTGGATTTTTTGGAAATGATTTGATATTTTATGGGTTTTTATGCTAAATTGAGAGAAAATGCAGATTTTGGATTTTTAATAATTTGAAAAATAGGTTAAATGCCAAAATAAAAATTAGATGTGGACAAGCATGATGTTTAATACTTATACTAAATTTTCTATGCATTTTAGAGAAACAAAAATATTTATATGAGAAATAAACAAGAAATAAAATGCCACGGTTTAGAGGGACCTAACTGCAAATTTTATAAATATAGTCCTCATTTAATAATAAGTCCCGGAATTATAAGGTTACATATGCAACTTTTATAGAGCCTTACATGTAGCAACATGTGAGGGAGAAGGACTAAATTGTAATAACCAACAAGTTTTGGAGAACTAGTTGCAATTAACTCACAATATATTACTAATTTAACTATTTATATGACTAAATATTAATATGCAAATTTGTAGGGGTCGGGCATAAAAATACTAGTGTGGCACATGTCTGGCGTGTAGGAGTCACTTTAATCTAATTATGGGGGCTCGTTCACTTAACTCGATCCTACGACTGGGAACATGCATTGCTTCGACTCGATTGGATGACTTAAAGTAGATCTGGGACATGGTCTTCATCTGACGGTGGTTGTGACGTCGTGAAGAACAAGGAAGAACAGTTTCTTCCCCGACCTTCGATCATCCATGTCTCTCTTCTTCGGCCACCTCTCTTGCTTAGGGGAGGTGCAGAAAAATCCTGGGAGGGTTCTACTACCTCTGGGAAATTCAAATACATCCAGGCATCGTCGTTGGATCTCTTAAGTCTGTCTCTCTTCTGCATCACTTGGTAGTCAAAGATAGGCTTCGAATCCGCTCTAGGTGCTCCTTCAACGGCTGGGAATTGCACAGGAAGCACCAAGGATTAAGGGTGATGCTCCTCTTCCCAGAAACTGAAGCTCAATGCACGTGGATGAGGGTGTTGTGTATATCCGTCGATGAGTCGCGGAGGGAAATATGATTCCTTTATCTGTACAAGATCAAGGATGGATGGGTGATCCAAATGACATAGAAATGGAAAGGATAGAATGTAAAATGGTTGGCATGGTCAGAAATAATAACTGAAACATGGTGAATAGATGGCCAGAGCAGTAGCTCCGACGAACCATGATTAGACTAATTTATGCTAAAACATATGAATTTAAGCTAAACTGATAATTACGTTACGCTAAGGAAGGAAATTGCAACATATCTGACCTAACTAATCGCTCAAACCTGACCTAAGGTAGGGAGCAAAATCTTTGACAGGGTTGGTTGCTCGATGTCGGTGGACCTCCTCCAACCGCTCTTTCTCCACATCGACATCTTGGCTGGCCTCCTGCTATCATCGGGGGAGATCGGGCACTTGTTAGGATTGGTGTTATAGAGGGCTAAAGGAATAAAAATAAAAAAGGAAGAGGAAGGGGATTATTTATAGATAATGAATGGGCAACTTTTGGGCGGAGATGGCTTGAAGTTGGAGAAGAGTTGGTGGAAGCTATACACATGGAGCAGGTGATGGAGGCTGTAGGATGGTGGGTTGCTCGAGGAAGAAGCAGTTATAGAGGAAGAGTGGAAAATGGTCAAAAGCATTGTTTCTCGTGCTTCTGATATGGTTAGAGAGGAGGCCCGGGAAGTTGTCCCAAGGGTCGATTTTCCTTGGTTCCTGATTGGTCCAAGCGGACCAAGTCAGGACAAAATAGGGATTAAATTCATTATTAATTCAATAATAAATAATAAATGATTTTTTTTAATTAAAACTCAAAGTATGAACATATTTTTTTATAAAACTATTTTATTATGACTTTTATTTATTTTTACAACTTATGTTATTAGGTGTTATTCATTACATGTATAAATATATGTATATTTACTTGTATTGGGTGTATTTTATTTTTATTTTGTATTTTAATACTCATTATTATAGTGAAATATTTTATATATTTAAAATATTATTAAATACATATTTTCTTTATTTTATTTTATTTTTATGATTTTATTTACAGACATAAATAAATACATGTATGTTTATTATAAGTATAATAAAGCTATATATTATATTGTATTTTTATTTTATTGTATTTTAATGGTTTTATTTTTTTATGTTTTAAATAATATACAAACTTATATAAAAATATAAGAAGAGTAACAATTCAAAAAATAAAATACATAAATATTATATACATATACACAATAGAATAGTACCCCAGAAAATCAACTTATGTATCTTATCTCCATTTTAATGATACTAGCTTCATTAGATAGATAATTTAAATTAGAATATAAAAGAGGTGAGATTGGTTCAAATTAAGTTCTGATGGAGAAGATATTGATCTGTGAATTTCGGTTTGCTATTTTTTCATCTGTGTGTCCCAGTTGCACGGTGCATTATTTCTATTGGCAATTTTTTATATATTTTTATGTAGAAGTTACATGTTTAACATTTTGTTATTTGTAGTTTGTAAAATAACGAATAAAATAAAGAAAATGGGTATTTACATTAAGAATAATTAGGTTTTATATAAACTATTTGACCCTTATTTCCCTTACTTTATTCCTTGTCGACCAAGTCAATATTGACTTGGTCTTAGGGTTCGGGATCATTCATTATATTTTATACTTCTTTTATTTCCCTTCTCTTTTCTTAATTATTTTATTTGGATTTAAATACAAATAACAATGTAGTAATTACAAGTAAAGAATGAATGTTACGTTTAACAAGTTAGCATTATTTATAGGTCTTTCGGTAGGTAGCTACACTGGCTACCATCCATTCTTCTCTCCACCTCCTCTTCTTCAACCGGTTGTACTTGAACTTAGAAGGGAATACCCCTCTTCTCGAGGAAAGAGCTGTTGGATTGGGGAATTAGGGTCACCATGTTTGAGAAGACTGATTTTTACTGCTTTAGCCAAGGGGAGATACATATCACACACTGTCCAAGATAGATTCAAGGTCATAAGGTTTTGCGTATGAGTTGACTTATTCTGACCTGACCATTAAGAAGACGGGAGTAGAGTTTTGTGATTCTCAGAGGCTGTTGTGCTTCAAATCCGTTTCTCATTAAGGTTCCTACCACACCTAAAATCCATAGAACCGACTTGAACTCCAAACCATAATTTTGTGAAGACAAGTTTAAAAATTAAAATCAATCCATGTTATTTCTTTTTCTTTTCTTCATTTTTAATTTCTGCACTTATAAGCATAAATGTTTGCTAGGGACTAGCAAGGGCATGTATAGGGGATGGTGAATTATCATTACTCTTTCATTTGGCTTTTAAACTTTAGATAAATGCATGTATATAGCATTATTTTGCATGAACTAACATTCATTGGTAATTGTATAAATATTGAATAAAATACATTGTTTAAATATAAAATAAAAGAATAAAGAAAGGAATAGAAAAGAAAAGGAAATAAAAAGCTAAAGGTATTTTATTACTCTAAACTCTGAGACCTAGTCATCATGATCGCTGGGTCAACAAGGAATAAAGTCGGGGGAGATAAGGGTCTATAATACAATAAAAATCCCAAGTTATTTTGTCAAATATTGCATTTTTGGGATCTATTTTATTCTTTATTATTCATACCTCAAATAAAGAAACTTTATACATGAAAGTTGTAGATAAAAATACATGGAATAATAAAAAAAATTATTTTATAGAAAAATAATATACAGTGTACATTTTACAGTATGATAAAAAGAAAAAAAATCCAAACTTCTCATATCCATATCTTCTCCATATGGACTCAAAATGCATCAAAATCACAATTAATTATATATAACTTCTAATAAACTATTTAATAAAGGTGATTTCATTTAATTTGGAGTTAATATGCAAAAGTTAGATTTTGGACCCTTATTGTACTTCATACTTGAATAAAATATTCATTTTGGTTATTCTTTATATTTTCATTATTTTATATTTTTGTAATTTATAAATATTATTTATAGTATATGTACATTTTTAGAATATAATAAAAATATAAAAAATAAAATAAAATAGTATACAAAATACATATTTGAATATACTATACATATACCTATGTAATAAATACCCTTATTTATTTAAGTATAAGTATTATATCAATAAAAATATAAAAAAATATTTTTGTGCAGATTAAAATAATTTATAAATGTATAAATTATTTTTATAAAAAAATAAAATCAAAAATACAAAGTAAAAAACCTAATATATAGGTAAATCTACCCTTAAATGAGCATCTAAAAAGTAACCTATAATAAATTAAGTTGTAAAAAAATCACCATAAAATACTATATAAAATAATATATATTTTTCTTATTTTAACAAAAAATTATTTAAATCATTTACTATTTTATTTTGAATTAATAAAATTTTCTTTACTGTTTTATCGTGTAGGATCCATACATGGCTCAATCAGGCCTCAACATCAGTTGACCACATGTCAACTCTCTGACCCCCTTGGTTTAACCGCTTATTAGTGTTTTAACCCGTCTTCCTCAAATCATTGTGCCTAATGCTAGCATCCATTTAGATTGATCCCTTCTTGACTTCTCATCCCCGAACCTCAGACTTTCACGCCATGATGATTTCTTGGTCGAGGCGCCACTACATCAAGCACCACACCCCGAGGAAGACACCTTGTACATAACATCTCTTCTGAGATTCCTTGGATCTTCGATCCTTCTTTTGCCATTCAAATCCTGATCTTTGAGCATCTCGAGTGTCTTGATGACAATAGGAGTCTTGAGGATGACTCAACGACACATCTATTGTTGCATCAAGGTCAATCCGAGGCGCTACCACGAGCTCCGCTCTACACCGGTGCAGGTCTGGTAAGCTCTCTTTTTCTCTCTCTCTTTTCATTACTTAGTTTAGAAGTAGCATAGAATAATCTTTACTTCCCTTTGATTCTGTCTCATTTAGCATAAAATCACAAAAATTACTTCGTCGCAGCTCTGGTTGTGCCTCTTATTTCCAATCACTTCAGCCCTTCTCCACCTCCGCTTTCACCTCCTACACCTTGCCTTATCACTTCTCTTTGCCCCATGCATGTTCACCCCTCATGATCTCACTCAGATCAGTAAACCCCTCTCCTCCTCTACCGTATCGCTGGAGAGCTCCACCCGTGTTCACATCCGCACATCTTGACTTTGCAAGACCTCTAGGTTCCCCCTTTTTACGTGCCTAAGCTTCCTGCATGATCTAGAGGGTCAAAGGACCTCTTGCTAGTCGATTGTGATCGAGTACAAGGTACATGGACCCCCTCACTTCTCCGACCACTCCAACCTTCGTACGAGCTTCAGGTGCCCATCTAAAGCTTAAAGCAGCTCCGGGGTGCTTTCAGCCACACTTTAGATCCTTCAGAAGACCCCCAGGTGGCCAGAGTCAACCACCAGCCAAATCGAAGCTTGGACTGCATGGAGTTCTTTATTGTTATTCCGGGTGAACTCTGTGCTGTCCGATCAGGAGCTAAATGTCAAATTGAGCCAAAGAGATCGGATCATGGTGAGCAATGACTGTTGATTTCCTCCAAGGGATCTAATCTTAGGCGTCCATCATCAAAGCATCATCGACCATCCACGCCTCAACATGTGGATGAATGAAGATCTAGAGCCGTTGATCGTGCACATGGAGGGTATTTTGAACGCATAACCTCCATATTTTTGTATTTTAGTTTAAGTATTGAAACATTTGTCTATGGCATAAATATTTTTGTAATATTTACAAATGGCCTCGTACTTTCTTAGTTTGCATTTTGGTACAAATCCATGTCACCTCACGTGCATGTGCGCATAAGGGGAGACGGTATTTTACACCTAAGCCCTAGGTTTATGTATTTCATTTTAGTCCTGATTTTTCATTAATAGTGTAATATTATCTAAAAAATTGCATGGGACCCCTTTACTTGAGACTAATTATAGAAATACCCCTTTTGGTATTGTTTATTATATATTTTTGGGAAATTTGCATTTTTGGCCCTAAGGTTATCCAAGGTGTTCGGCTAAAGTCCTGATATTTAAATATTTACTTAAATGCAGCTAGCAGTATGCGTTTTCTTTTTTCAAAAAGTCTCTAAAAATGCTTACAAAATTACTGTAAGTACCTGATACACATACACACATATCACATACATTTTTGGTTGAGTATTTAAGGTTATTTTCTATTTAGTACAAATAAAAAAGAGAGCTTTTATTCCTTATTCGATTATTGAAATTGCTAAAAAATGTAAAAATATTTTGAAAAAAATCCAAGAACTATATATTTGATTTAATATGGTATTTTGACGTACAGACCAAAAACCTCTAAAAATAGAAAAAGAAAAACACTAAAAATTTAAAAGCTCCAAAATCCTTATAAAAATTATAAAAAATTTTAAAAGTTCAAAACATATTTATTTATGTTTCTAAATTTTGTTTATTATATTTATTATATATAAAAATATTTTTGGAAAATTTTAAAGCTTTCAGCTATTTTTTATTTCTAAAATAATTCGACCTTTTATTTATTCACTATTTTACCTAATTATTCAACTAAAAATACTTAAAAATTAACAAATATTTCTGAAAATCCTAAAATCATTAGAAAAATATAAAAAAACACAAAACTATTTTATTTTATAGTTTTTTGTTATTTTTGTTGTATTTACAATTTATATTATCTTATCTTGCATATATAGTTATCTATATATCTTTATCATATATTAAAAAGAAAAGAAAATTAGAAAACAAAAAATTAAAAAAAATAAAAGGTATAAATCGAAAATTTAAAAAAAATATAAAAAAATGTTATAAAAAATTATATAATGAAACCCACAAAAATAAAAAAAAATATCTGAAAAATCCCAAAAATCATTTGTTGTATTTTTCCAAGTTTGATTGTCTATCATCCATTGTTCCCTGTGTTCAAACCCTACTGTATTTGTCCGCTATACATTTCATTATAGGGTATAATAAATTTGACCCTGTCCTTGAGTGATTTATTTCTAGTATTGGTTAATTGTTGATTGACCTCGAATTTAGTGAGCGGTCACCTCAACGGCATTGTATCTCCGCATTACTGTGAGGATCCTATTTTAGACCCTAGCTAAATCCGAGTCATCGGGTGTCAGATCATAAGACTAAATGATGGTACATGTAATGGAAGGATGGCCATGGTTTGGGTATTTTGGATGCCCAACAATTCCAAATTTGTAAACCAATCATTTTTAAGCATTGAGGGAAATATTCCTACTACGCATAATCGAGTCTTTGTCGAGGTCGCCAGCTCGCCATCATGACATTTTTGCCTGTGAGTGGCAAAGGTCGAGTTTATAATTTCCTCATATTCAAGAGCCACAATGCCATTGGCGGTTTCAATTTCTGAAAAGTAAGCATCAAATTCACAATTAGTAATAGGTTCATCCTTAATAGAGTTCTCGAATTTGTGTCATCATCATAAAAAGGATATTCATATGTCTCAATAAGCACATTATTTATATTGATAAAAGCTTTGACCTAAATTTCTTATATGGGAATGGTCCACTAACTCCTACATTTATATGTTCTCTCGTCGATGTTCATTTTGATCTTCGGACTTTATTTGTTTAAAAGACATTCATAGACAAATTTAGAGGGAGGCATGGAGAGACACATGTTCTTTGATATGCTATCCACTCAAGAAAATTGACCTATGACAATTAATAATTTAAATATTTGTTGACATATCTTCCGACTCTAAAAATATAACTATTACTTATTCATTGCAATATTAGCTTTGCTCTTGTATTTAGCAATAAATGTCATACTCGTTGATAAATGATCATATATGAATGATTTATCCATTGTCCTATTCAATAAATATGTATTAATCATTGCTAATTTAATAACGATCAACAAAAAAGGCAACGGAAAATCATTTTTATATGATTCATTTCTAGGAATATAACGACGAATACAATAATCTTTTCAAGTTCAAAGAATCAAATAACAAATATTAGTCTTTATTATATATTTAACTCGGAAGATATGTCAATAAATGTTAAACTATTCCTTACCTTAGCTCATTTTTGTTGAAGTTTCTCTTCCGTCCATGTCACTCAAGTATTTGTTGATAATCTCCACAATTCGATACACTACAACAAAAGTATATATTAGAGGCATATGGTATTTGTCACTAAAAGTATTTTTTCCGTCGCTATAACACTTTAGTGACAATTTAAAAATTTGCCTCTTATTTGCCTCTAAGGTCACTGTCACTAAATGTTTTGTGACAATTGAATTTTGTCACTATATAATTATAAATAGCATCAAATACACTTGCTGCTAATTCGTCGCTGTATAAATACTTTCAGGGTCATATATAAATGTCACAATGATGTCTCTAATATTTAACATTTAGCTACAAATATATTCATTACTAAATAAAATTTTACGTCACTAAATTAATTTTGGGACGATTAGATAATTATCACACACAATCTTTTTCAATCATCACCATTAATTTTTTTAGTGACATAGATGTGTTACTTTATTATTATAAAATAGAATAAATATATTCAATATTAATTTATTAGTCATATCTCTATTTATCTCTATCATCGTAATATTTTAACTTTAAAATTTAAATCTTTATTATTACTTAAAGCATATGTTTTTATTATAGTTTATCTAAACAAACTCCTATTCGATCGTATTTATAACAGCATATACGGCTATACACACTCATCAATTAATACTTCTCTTCCATCTTATAATGGTAGCACAGTGAATTTTTTTTAAGAATCATAATAACAAAAGCTAATAATATTTTTCCAATTAAAAGTAAGACACCATCAACATTAAACATAACAGCTATTTAAGATACTCGCATTGTTCGAAAAATAGTTTCCAATTTAAACAAAGTGTTGGAAATCAATGTTCGTCCTTGAAATAAAGAAATACTATCTAACAATAAATGAAATTGCTAATTCTAAATCCTAGAAGAACTTTAAGGACATGTGGAGAGTTCGATGGAGGAAAATTGATGCTCTTCAAGCAGAATTCCATGTCTTTCTTCTACAACTCGACATTTCCTGAAAATTTTCAAAATTTTAACAAAGTTAATGTCATAAACAAATAAATTTAATGAAATTATTATTACTTATAGAGATGTAAATGTATCATTGATGTTAAATTTTTAATTACCTTAAAATGGTTAACTTCTTTGGCCATGAAATGATTGCACCAATTGCATCTCCTATCTTCTCGTGTTGTTTACATGGTCGAATCAAAGCTTCATCTTCTTTTAAAGCAACTTCTATATAAATTCCCAAAAAACTTGAGCCAAGTACATTGTCTCCAACTTTTTCAGCTGGATCTATGATTCGTATTTGTCCAAGAGCTACTTTTATTTCATTAAAACTCAGAAGAAATACATCCTGCAAGATGTAAAGTTAATTAAATCTTTTCTAAATTCAAAAAAACTTGATTAAAAATCCTATATATCATTTATGGAAATTAGTTATGTCTAATATAAAATTTAAAATATTCACCTTAATGAAAATTTTACCCAATCAATAATGGAAATTGAATACCCTGAGATAAATAATTTCCTTCACTTGATTTAAAGTTATGCAACTTCATATTTGCAATGCTAAGTTATACACATTCATGACTCTTAAGTAATAATGTCATTCAACGAATATTGATTTAAGTTATTTCAATTTATGTTCCAAAAAAACTGAACATGTAGAAAACTATCATAATGTACCTCTCCTTCTACAAATGTTGATTGACCCAACTTTGACTTAGATCCTGCTCCACCGCAAGTCTCCTAAGAACACCAAGATAATATGGAGTTTAAATATAAATTAAAGCTAATGGAGAATATAATTATTATTATATTACCTGTCGAGTTTCTATAGACGTTAAGCTATCCACCTGAGAAGTACCAAATGATTGAAACAAATGTTGTAGATTCATTTGATTTTCCTTTAGCATTTGGATCTCTTTACTTTGTAATTCCAATTGTTGTTTTTGAGTTTCGAGATCCATGAGTAATTTTTGCTTTTGTAATTTCTCTTCAACATTTGTTTGGCTCCAAGATTTTCGACGTAATACAGCCGCGTCCTTTATTTCCTTTCCTACAATTTTTTTGTAGACCTCAGCTATATTGTTCAGATCTTCACAACTGCCCATCTTTTCAATTTCTTTTTCAAATTGCTTCTAAAAAATGAGAAGTTTATAATTTTGTCAATGTAGTAAAAATATAATAATGGTCTTGACATTTTCAGTAAAATAAAAAATTACCATCATAGCGTCTGAAGTTGCATCCACTGGTTTGCCATCTTTCTTCGTGTGCACATGCATAAAGAACTCGATTTCATTTAACTTCCTTCCTTTTTCTTTCTCCATCTATTTTTTTATCAAAAAGTTAATTACCGCTAACACTTCCATTAACTAAAAAAATTGAAACAATCTATATTCATACATACTTTATCTCTTACGCATGCAAAACTCCTTGTTCCTGCAGTATGACTTATCTTAAGCTTTTTCCTATTTTGCATATTAAGGGCACAACATTTCTGCAATCATATAACTATGAATAATAAAGCAAATATATTGAATAATATAAAGATACAACTCAAGGACCATCTACGTAGATACTTTATTACCTTGGATGATTCTGTATCCCAATAGTCCATTAGAAACTTCCATTGATCTTCTATAACTCGAGGATCTCGATGTGCAATTCTTTTCGCAAGAGGTAAGTGTGGTTTATAATATTTTTTTTTCAAATTAGATTTGAAACATCTCCAACTTTTTGCAATCAGGTCCACAATTACTTTCCCTATCTCTTCCTCAAACTCAAATTTACTCTATAAAAAAGTAAGAAGTAAGTATATAAATCAACTTTATGCATTAAATGAAAATGAGTACCTTCACAAATTCTAACATCTTTATCTTGTACTCCTCAGGCATCAACCTCCAATCTTTGTAGTTTAAGGGTGCTAGCTTGCCGTTTCTTGCAATGGTCCCCAAAAATGTAGTCAAATCATTTTGAGAATCTCCAATGGGTTGATTGAGTTCGTTTTTCTCTATAAAAATCTTTTTCCCATCTTTAGCATTCCATAATTTGAGGCATATAGTGTGACCCCGACGTCCTTTAGGCTTACTAATATTGTCTGAAATTATAGCATGTTACTAGTAAAATTAGAAGAAGCAATTCAAAAGAATATAATACATATAGAATACACATTATGATATGCATAAACTAATAGAAATAAATTTCAATAAATAATGAAAGTCATACCTTCAGATAGTGAATTTTCTTGATCAAGGCATGTTGAAGGAGAATCAGTAACAATATTAGGATTGTCTAAATCTTCAAGATAATAAAACAAATATGTACTTCAGCAACATAAAAGCTAACAAAATAATTGCCACTAAATAAAGCAATTTAAATGACATAATGATATAGGAATATTACCTCTCTCTCCAAGTCCAAATTCTGGATTATTCACCGCATTAGGTGACAAAGATGCGTATCTTGATGGTATAACTTCCTTGTAATGAATCCCTGAAGATTGTGATCTTCTAAGTGAAACTCTTCTGCTTTCATGAGCATGCGAGTAATCCTTGGTAATGTCATCATTCGCAACTTGTTTATTCTTTAATAAATCAACTTCTGAGGCATGTTTACTATTGATCTTGTTCCTTGTAGCAAGCTTAAAAGATGCATCCTTTTGAACTCGATTTGCCTTTATTTCAGAGATGCTCAATGCACCCAATATTTTTTTAGACTGATGTCCCACCGGAGGAAGTACTCTTGATGTTGATTGAAGTCGGAGTGCATTTTCTTCATTGAAGCTAGTTATAAAAGATCTAGTAGCTAACATCCTGCAAATATTATACAAAAGAATTAAAAAGAAAGGAAAACATTAAGACGGTCAGAGCATTTATGATATAAACTTTAAAAATTTTGCATTAAATTGTTTAAAAAGGTATAATAAGTTGACCTGAAAGTCTTTGATATTTAAGGGTCTTCTTCACTTTCTTCTATCTCATCCAAGTTTTGCTCATGAGTATCAACGCTTCGACGTTGTTGTTCAAAAAAGTCTTTCGTGTATGTTATGCCATCTATGTCTGTTCTTATCAAATCAAAATCGACCATATCATTATCATTATTATACAAGTTAATTGGATATGTCTCATCAATTGCATCATTATCCAAGATATCCTCAGAAACATCATCAATATCAGTTTCTTCTAAATCAAATATATCTCTAGGTTTTATTCTAACTACAAAGTGCCATTCAATTTGCTTGAGATCTTGTATATAAAATACTTGTCTAGCTTGAGATGCCAAAATAAATGGGTCATTTTTATGCCCCAAATGTGCCAGCTTAACACGTATTATCCCATACTCATCAACCTCCCAATTTCCTTTGGAATAAACATCGACCCATTCACATTGAAACAAAACAATTTTCAATTGCTCAAAATAATTGATCTCAATGATATATATAAGCACACCGTAAAAGGATGTAATTCCATTTGATATATTATTTGTAGAACAATGTGATGACCAATCTGTATCCGCATCCACAATAACCCCACTATTTTGTGTCTTTCTACTCCTTTCTTTCTCTTTAGTATGAAATCTATATCCATTTATGATGTATCCACCAAAATGAAGTCCAATGTCATGAGGACCACGAGCAAGTACTTTAAGATATTCTGAAATGTGTTCCTTTTTTCCTTTCTCTTCAACCTAGATAAAATTGAAAATATATTAAATACTATCCAATAGAAAAGATAAGTAGGGTTTAGAAAGACAACCTACATTTTTCCTAAACCAATCTAGAAAATTGATGCTATGAAGAATATCCAATTCCTTTTCAGATGCATGACGATGAACTTTCTTTAAATAATCATAATGCTCCCTACAAAAAAAATTATATCTATATCAATAATTTTATAATATATAAAAATACAACTAAATTGATCTTTAGATATCTTACACTTTGTAAGAACTCACTGCATCACAATTCGCCAAGATATATCGATGCGCTTGATGTAATAAACTAGCATCTAATACCTTCGCTGTTTTCTTTCCTAATGCACGACCTTTCTGTGAGAACATTGACCAACTTTCCTCCATTGCATGAAATTCATCTCTAATATTACGCGGTAGTTGGTTTGACCGCATCTCAACTCCACGAAGATATCTAGAGCAAAAAGTGAGGCATTCATCTGCCAAATATCCCTCTGCAATTGAGCCCTCTGGATGACTTCTATTCCTTACATATCTTTTCAAAGTAAACAAGTACCTAAATGTATTCACAGATAATCAATTATTTAATATAAATAATTTGATAATGAATTATTTTATTTTTCCTATAATAGTAATACATACCTTTCAATCGGGTACATCCATCGATATTGAACTGGACCGGCTAATCTAACCTCCGTAGCCAAATGTACGAGCAAGTGCACCATAATATCAAAAAAGGATGGTGGAAAGATTTTTTCCATTTGACAAAGTATTATAACTATCTTTTGCTCTAGTTGCTCAATGTTCATTGGATCAATCTCCTTCGAGCAAAGGCATCGAAAAAAATTACAAAGATCAATCACCGTAGATTTTACCATCTTATTGGGAACAACAACTCGTACAGCTAAGGAAAGTAATTGTTGCATCAAGACATGGCAATCATGGCTCTTTAATCCAGATACGTTACACTCACTTACTTGTATGCATCGAGATATATTAGATGCATACCCATCTGGAAACTTTATTGAGTTCAAAAACTTGCACATCATGGTCTTTTCTTCTTTATTCAGTGTAAAACTTGCGGCAGGTAGAATGGTCTTATTGCCAATGATGATGGGATGAAGAGCATGTCTGATATTCATCAGTTGTAGATCTATACGACTTTTCATGTTATCTTTATTTTTCTTCTCTAATCCAAGCAAAGTTCCCAATAAACTATCACAAACATTCTTCTCAATATGCATAACATCAAGATTATGACATATCAAATGGGTTTTCCAATATGGCAACTCGAATAAGATACTTCTTTTTGTCCAATGAGGTTCAAACTTATTCGATTTATTTCTCGGATGTGTACCAATTATTTTAGGAATCTTCTCCACTTGAGAAAAAATCTCAGAAGTTGATATTCTTTTAGGTGTTTGCCTCAATTCTTGCTTCCCATTAAAAGTCTTTGTCTCCTTCCGAAATTTATGATCCATTTGAAGAAATCGACGATGACCCATGTAACAGATCTTTCGACTACCTGATAAATATTGTGATTCTACATGCATATTACATGATGGGCATGCTAAATAACCTTGAGTCCGCCATCCAGAAATATCAGCATATGCAGGAAAGTCATTTATAGTCCACAGTAATGCCGCATGTAATTGAAAACTTTCACCACGATCAGCATCATATGTTGGTATACCGCTAACCCACAACTCCTTTAAGTCTTCAACAAGAGGTTGTAGGAATACATCTATATGTGCCTTTGGACCGGATGGTCCAGGTATTAAAGTAGACAATATGATATATGGTTGTGTCATACATAACCATGGAGGAAGATTATAAATCACCAAAACAACTGGCCATGTACTATGCTTTATACTCATGGTTCTAAAAGGATTAAATCCGTCTATAGCTAGACCTAGACGAATATTACGAGGCTCTGATGAAAATTGAGGATGCAGTGCATCAAATGTTTTCCACATTGGAGAATCTGCTGGATGTCTGAGAATTCGACGTTTGTTCCTTCCTTCATTATGCCATCTTAAAAGTGAAGAAGTCTTCTTGGACATGAATAATCTCTGTAATCGTGGCTTTAGCGGAAAATACCACATGACTTGAGCTGGAGACAATTTTTTCTTACTTAATGATCGTAAATCCTTTCCTTCATCCTCATGAGCACCTTTTTTCCATCTAGACATTTGACAAACATAACATGATGTATCACTTTCTCTTTCTCCCCAATATATCATGCATTTATTTGGACACATGTCAATCTTTTTGTAGTCATATCCAAGCTTAGACATCAATTTCTTTGTATGATAATCGGACTCCGGAAGTAATTCACCCTCTGGAAATGCTTCTTTTAATAGTTCAAGTAACATAGTAAACGATCTATTACTCCATCCATGTAGACACTTCAAGTGGAAAAGACGAATAATAAATGATAGCTTTGTAAATCTCTTACAACCGGGATATAACTCTTGTTCAGCATCTTCAAGTAAGTCAAAAAAATCATTGGAACCATCATTTGTATCTCTTCTTCTTTTATTAGTCTCTCCACCACTTTCATCACATGGATTCCGAATATCAATAAAGGTATCAAATAATAAATCATGAATATCGTCTCGATCTTCTTCTCGACATTTTTCCATGTCATACATTTCTTCTTCTTGATCACTCTGTAGGCTACTTAAATCTTCTCTATAGTCACTTTGTATTTGTGCATCTTCTGAATCAATAACTTCTTCACCATGAAAAATCCAATTAACATATCCAGATAGGAATCCATTCCATATTAGATGGTTGAATGCCTCTTTTCGATTTACATGAACTAAGTTTACACATCGAGTACATGGACAAAGGATGGTTTCATCTTCACGTGATTGACTAAATCGAAGTTGATAAATTGGTTGACGCCATTAAGATACTTGGAGCTTCTCCTATCTTCATGAATCCAAGTCTTATCCATAACGATACCTTCAAGAAAAATTCAAACAAAATATTTTCAGAAGGATTAAATACGCATAAATCTACCTCTTTTCGAACATATCACTGACAACCCACAAATTATAGGAAGCAAAGAAACGATCTTTCCCAAGTGGGCATTTGGAATCTCACATAAACTTGAAACCTTGGTAGTAGAACGGCTCAAAGAGAAGTTTCCAACTATTCTCTCGAAGAAGTTCCCCATGTGGTCAGCAGACCTTTCCAAGTCTTCTTTCCCAGTCAAAAGCTCGAGTTTTTCTTAGTTGGAGAGCAACGAAGTATTGGAGCAGAGGGGTGGAAATGGGTTTGAAGGTGCTGCAGAGGAAGAAGGGAAGAAATGGACGAGAAGGGGAGGGGAAGGTCAGAAAATGAGGAGTTTATAGAGGGCGTAGGAATATATGTGACATTTGAGGCGGGGAAAGGATTTTTTGCTGACTTTGATTCAGTCAAAGTCTGGTTCTCTCAAGTCATTCATCTTCTCTTGCTAATATTTGTCTACCCTTTCATGTCTACTAGTAGGTACCCGTGCTTTGCACGGATTGTCTTGATGACAGAGAAAGTTATAATATGAAGGATCGTGAAGTTATCGTCTTAACAAATGTATCACTTGTAAAATTCACATAAGAAATCCATAAAATTCATTGCCTTGATGTATAATTTTTCAATTGGTTTTTGTAAGTCGAGGGAAAAATAATACCTAAGTCTTGAACCCGCTTCCAACCTTTGGAATGGTATACCAATATGCTAATATAAGAAACATATTTATAGGAGATATTTCCATACGACTTATCATTAAAAAAATTCTTCTTTTTTAAAAGGTGTATATTATCCAATTAACATATCCAGGTAGGAATCCATTCCATATTAGATGCTTGAATGCATCTTTTCGATTTACTTGAAGTAAATTTACACATCGAGTACATGGACGAAGTATGGTTTCATCTTCACCTATGTGACTACATGCAAAGTTGATAAATTGATTGACACCATTAAAATATTTGGAGCTTCTCCTATCTTCATGAATCCAAGTCTTATCCATATTGACACCTTCAAGGAAAATTGAAATGAAATATTTTCATGAGGATTCCGAAAATACATGTTTTATATATCTTAATTTGTCATTATATATAATGATGGAAAAATTGTCCCTGGTCTATTGATCTAGAAATTCTCATTGTACAATTGTTCTATGCATATGTAAAAACCCTGGTTATAAGCACCAAGGACTGCATCTAAATTTTTAAAAAAATCGATTTACATGTACAAGTAAAATTTGCTTTAGATTTCTCTACGATTATATTCAAGCATGATTCCGACAAAGGATGAAAGTAGATGTGATCTTCTTGAAATGCATAATCATACCAATTTATAAAATTTAGGGAGTACACAATAGACACTCATTTTTATTGTTTCTTATATAAAAATGTTTTAGCAGCATTTAGTAACATTCTATAGATCGACTATATTTGATATGATACAAGCATAAATTTTACACAAAGATCGCCTCTTGTGGGAGAAATTATGTTGTGATGCATCCTTGTGCTGACAGAATTGATAAAAGTCCACTAGTATATGACTTATCTGCAGTTGCATACATTCTCTATCTAGTCTAATGGTTCAAGTGGGAATCATTCTCTATCTAGTCTAATGGTTCAAGTGGGAATCGACTATCAAAATACAACTTGTTTACATCAAAATAATCTACAATCTCAACTTATATACAACAATATATAGTTTTGTTCCGATGGAGATCAACATTTAATGGATATTAGCATATCCATCGCATGAGCTCCAAAGAACCCATATTCCAATATCGGCAATTCTACAAATGCATCCATTGTATTGATTGTGTACGGGTTGATACTATGTATATGTTTGCAATGTCGTTGTCATGTTTGACCCATTATCAGTGGATATACAAATAATATAAATCCATGTCCTACATTAATAAATATCCATGATAACAAATTGAAAGAGCCAACATTCTAAACATGTGTTCCCTCTTTAGTACATGATATCATACCACAACATATATATAACGTATAACATCTCTCCAATATAATATAAGTTACATGCCAAATAATGTGTTAATATCATCTCTCCAATATTAGAATATATGTACCAAATATACAGTGCCTCTTTCTGATGTACCAGATTCAGGGAAAAAAATACTTTGACACTAATTGTTAAGATGATGCATTAGCTCTCTAATGTTGATTAGTATTATACCAGGATGGACTAACTTTGCCATTCTACTCTTCTTTTAATATTTATTATGTTAAGAAATACGAACCTTTCTCCTATTTCGACACATGTTCTATATTTTTTCCTTTCGAAATATCAACTTTAACAAATTCAATAGAAAATGAAATGATTAAACAAAATAAAATGGAGATATCCACTTGGTAGAGCAACATAAGATATGTATTTCTATTAGATTTTAATAGATGAAAAAAAGTTTAACTTTTGCGAACTACGACAGGTAAAAATTATTGTATTAAGAATTAAATTGCAAAACCATACCAACCTCCAATGCAGCAGATGGAATAGATTAGTAATTTCTGCTCACGTTGATAGGATAAGCCTGATATCTACACAATCTGGGAAGAAAAGAATGTCTTCAGCCGTTTGCGTGTGTTGAATCGGTTGATAAGGTCTGCCGAATATCTACACTGGTTGTAAAAAAAAACTGCAGGGTAGCGGGAGGGAGTTTGATTAGCAGGAGAGCGTGGACATGTGAAGTAGGGAGTTGTGGTTAGGGCATAGACGTGCAGCTCAGAAGATAAAGAAGATAAATAAAGGGGGGGTTTTGGCTTGTGTGATCTCGGCGCTAAAATAAAAAGCAAGCTCCTTCCCCCGCCAAAAATAGCCAAAACGAGAAGGAATGTAAACAACCTCCCCGCGCTCGACCAAAAATAGCCAAAGCAAATTCAACATGATGCTAAAAATAGCATTCGTATTAGTGAGTTTAATGTTATAATATATTTAAATTTGAATATTCTATAATGGTCTAATTTCACCTAAGAATGCTAAAGTTACGTATTAAAATACTTCAAAAATCACTAAATTTTAATATGCACAATCTAATCTTAATGAAAAATACCATCTCTTTAAATTATTAATATTAAATAGAATATAAAATAGAATAACTTATACATATGCATCCAAGATCTCCATTTTATTATTCATACTCTAATGTTATATATTACGAGACATTGGAAGACTGAATTGTTGAAACTAAAAGAAGAATCAAATTTGTGAGTTCTACTACCAAAAATAGAAGATCAAAATTATGTTCGGAATGTCACAATGCATTTGTGTTGAATCAAAAATCCGTGTGATATTACTTTAGTGACGCATGAAAAGAACTTGTCACTAAACAAAAAAAATTGCGACACATAATTGTGTCACTGACGCAATTCGTCAACTAGGACATTTGTTGTAGTGACATTAAATTTATTTTGTTGCTATAGTCAACTATTAGAGACAAATCAATTAATTGTCATTAATTGATTTGTTGCTAAATAACATATTTGTTGTAGAACTCGAGTAAAACTGACATCATACCTTGCATGCACATGACAGGAAGAAGGACCAATTCAGAGGAGCGTAGACAAGCCATCCACTACTAACATCAATGTTAGAGAGAGAATATCAAGTTTAGCGGGCACAGGGAACGCCGTCTTTGCAGGGTCTTATTTTGCCGCAACAACAATTGGTTTCATCTCTCTCTACTGCTTACTTCTACTTACGTATCTTCAACCATTTAATATTTATACATGGTGGTGGCGTGGATTATTGCTCCTTGTATGTATGGCTGTCAGTATTCCAGTATTTGGAGGCACGGTTGTGCTTCTGTGGCATCTTTTGGACAGCAAACGAGAGATTGAAACCACTACAATCCTAGAAGAGCAGCAAGAGCTATCAAAAACTGATGAACCTAATAACCTGAACCTTGTGGGTTTCTTGACGACGCAGTACGGTCGCCGCCCGAATCTCCGAGGTACAACTTTTCAAGCCTACATTCTTGCACATATAGCAGTGATTAAAGAAGAACAGCATCATCTCTTACCTATCGATGTGATTAAAATCAATGTTTTCAATTTAATGATGAGGTTTTTCTTTGACCGATGAAAGTTTCTATGGACTTTAAAATGCACGCTTTTCCTGTTTATTTCTTATTCTTCTTCTTGATTAGATAGTAAGCTGCTGAGTTTGATTCTCTTCTTCTTCGGACGGAAGAGACACTTCTCAACTACGAATGCAACGAAGTTGGTTCTTTTCCTACATAATTCTTGAAAAAGGTCTCACTTTCATTCGTGGAAACGGTCTCCTGTAAATAGATTGAATCCTTACCGCAACCCGCATAATGAGTGGTAATGCATCGAATTAATCTTACAACTCTCTCTCCTGGTTCCAATGCAGACATGTTCGGCCAATTCTCGCGAGAAATGGGACGTGTGGATGTGGGTGTGATGGTGTGCGGCCCATCGACGCTTCAAGCGGCTGTTGCAAAGGAGTGCAGATCGCAGAACATCGGTGGGAAATGGAACAATCCCGTCTTCCACTTCCACAGCCACAGCTTTGATCTTTAATCTATTATCCGCAAAGCCATATGTATATATTGAAAGGTTCATCTGCACGTCTCTCCTTTCTATTGCAATCCATGGATCATCTGACGGGGAGAAGACATTGATGTGGTCGTCCATACAACGGACAAGCATGAGTAGTTCCAAGGGGCTGTCCTGTGTACTTATAGTTTACTGCTTCTAGCATTACATCGCCTATATTGTAAAAGTTTCAGTTTTACTAATTATGACAACATTCCTGGCATAATTATTTTTAATTACCTCTGGACAATTAAAGATTAAATATGAAGTTAGGTCACGGATCTTACATCATTCTTTAAATATCTTATTTGTATTTGTTGCGATATTTGCTTAGTTGGATACAATAATCCTCATCCCAATGGTAATGTTTCAACTATTACGTAATTAAGTAGAGTCTCAATATATATAATTAGAAGATCAAAATGACATTTCTAAGTTGATGAAAAAATAGTCAACTAGTTTTTTTTCTTATTTCTCATACTAAACAAAACGATTCACAAATAAAAGTACCAATAATGCAACCAATCCACAAAATTATTGAAGCTTCCATAAAAGTCAGATTTAGTAATAAAATACTTCATAATTTATTATATTCTCAAATTTGTCTAGCAATATCGGCTACAACTTGTCTTTTTGTAGTATCTGGACCAACTCTATATTCGATGGGAGAAACCCCACGACTACTCCGACATAAAAAACGAAAGTGGCAGAAATAAGTGGATTAAAAGGAAATTAAGTTCTTAAAATATTTGAGATTAAAATAGATTAAAATAGTGAAAACAAACACTCAAATCACAAGGAAGAAGACATGCATTTCTACAGAGAGGGAAAAATCACATGGGTGCACAAATCCCTGGTCTCTTATAACAGGAATTAAGGCACACCTTTTCAATTCAATAGTAGTAATGGGTACCCATCAGTGGAGACATTCTATGAGGAGAATCCTTAGGTGTGGGAAGTCAACGGGTTGTGGTACTACCATGACCCAATCGTCAAATAGTCGTGGATGGAGGATGGTCAACACAGACATCCCTCAGCGTATCAAAACACCAGATTTATTCCCACCCAACGTCCATATAGACACACCCACTAGCCATGTATCAGTAGCCGCAATAGAAGTATTGCACCTAGGGCCTGCATGCTCAATTCGTCCGTCTTATCAACAACAACAGTATCAGTAGACCTCGACCAGGCAGAGTCAAGGTTCTATCCCAACAATGTCCCCAGAGTTACAATGAGTCCTCGACGAGCTTCATGACATGAGAATTGATCTAATTAGCTCTCAAGATGGTAGAATGAGTTCACCATCCCGAAGATTGTGTTGGACATGCACGCCCACGACGAGCCGTTATGCAATAAATGTTATTGCAAATATCATTCCCTAATCTGAAATGAACAACTATTAATTTTCATAATAGGTTCCTTAGTACAATTAGGGTTATGTAGCCTGGCCATCTTAATGAACATACAACTGTTGATTCAATTGTTGAATCATCGAAGCTGGTGCTTGGATGAATATCTAAAGACTTAGATTGAGGAGTAATCAAGCACCATCAAATGATTATCAAGAGATGATCTCCAGCCTAAGTATGAGATGACAATCCTTTCTCTCACGGGCGGATATCTAACCGACCTCTGAATGCAGCTCCTCTGCATAGGAATAGAGATTCGGAGGTGTTAGATAAGTAAGGTCAAAGAGTTGGCCAAACGAGATCTAGATAACCAAGACCTGTGTCGTATGTTGTCATGATATAGGCATGCGTCCTCTGACCAGAGATAGATGCGTCACTGTATGTTTGAATATGTACATTTGGCATATCGATAAGTTGATGATCTAATCAAGGTCTATACACTAGCGAGCCGATGTGCAAACAAGGGCATATGAGTAATACAATCTCTCAAAGGGGATCATACCTGTTCATTACTGAACCAAAAGACATGAGCTCACTCATGAGATATTGGGGATCAAATTCCGTGCACGGTCATCTTGCTTTGGAAGCTTGATTGAATTTTTAGGTTTTATATATGCTTTAGGAAAGTATATGATCAATACCTAGGTATGATATATGCCTTTGGAATGTATGCGATAGATACCAACTCCCAATGATCAAATGAGAAACTTAATGATAAAACCCTGAAGAAGACATTCTAAATAGATCTAAAACTTTTGGTTTATTTTATGTCTTCCAATATGCAAGATGTTTAGGTATTAGAAATACGTGAGGGTGATGTGATCAATAAATAATTATATAACCATGACTCTTCCATTCTGATGGAGTGATGAAACAGGTCTGGATTTTAAAGACTCCTCTCAATAAGGAAGTAATCTAATATTGATCCAAATGTTGGATAGTGATCTGAATGTGATTCAGATGCAATGAGAAGATTAGATTTACGGCTTGATTTAATCAAACATTATGGAAGATCCCGGAGGTCTGAATTTGAGATTTGATCTCAATATCCAAGTCACAATACGTGGAACATACAATCACCCTTTCCTTATCTCCAAGTACCCGAGAAGAAAGTACATTATTCTTGAAAGAATTCAAGGATAATTTCATTGTTGATAACATGTCTGAGCATTGAGGAAAATTAATAGTTAAATGTGATTTAATTATCACAGATAATATGAATTTGATTCTTATTATTTGGCAATATAAGAAGAGTTATCTATGATAATTAAATTTGATTTAATTATCAAATATGTGAATAATGTGAATGCGATTCATGTTATTTGGGTACATGAGAAGACTCGTCTTGGATAATTAAATGTGATTTAATTATCTAAGATATGATTAATGTGGATATCTCTATCTATAATAATCATGGATATTATAAATATGACTTATAATATATTGGATAGATTTAATTGTAAATAGAATTACAAATTACGTGTTGTTGTGAATTGGATTCACAATAAACAATTAATTGTAAATCCGATTTACTTGTTATGTTGGATATATAAAAATGTATCATATTTATCAATGACATGATTAATGTTTTCAAAAATTTAATTTAGAATTATTTTTGTGTAGAGAAACGTAATAATAGTGTTGTATTTTAATATATATATATATATATATAGCAAATACACACTAAGGAAGGAAAAAACACCAAAAAGGGTTGTTGTCCATTTTGACCAATTCAAAGGGGGGACAACCGCCCCTTTTTTGGGATGGTGGTTGCCTCCCTTATTATCTATTTATTATAATTGAAATGAATTAATTTATAACTTGATAAAGGGATATAATTAATTTATTTTAAATAAATAAGTTGGTGCAAATTAGTAGAAACAAATCATGACCGTTAGTTAATAACCTCTTAATCTAAACCGTTGAATTAAGAGGGCATATGGATTGAGATCCATGTTCATCCAACTAGTATAAAAGGAAGGACAACCCTTGCCATTTTGACTACATTATTTCAAGAGGAATTAAACTCTCTCCATATCTCTCTCTCTCTCATATTCCTTACACACATCCCTCTCTCTCCTTAGAGTGGTCGTCCACCTTAAAACCCTAGAGAGGGTCGTCGTCGTCACCACACCGTTGTGTTGTCGCTTCAACCACTCATGGATGTTCGTCTCCTTCGATGTACTTCGCTCGTGAAGAATATGTCGGATCTCGTGAGACAAATCAGGAGATTTGTCGCTTTGATCATCAACATGGATTGTGTAGAGCACGTGTTTCATCAACGCGCTCGCAAGCGACTCCTCCGTTTGATCGGACTTGAGACAGGATGTCTCTTCATTTAGAGACTCGATCACAACGATGCTTCAAGAGGTAACCATAATACATATTTGTGGTTTAGATGAAATGATCTGAGAAGTGTTCTTGGATCATGTAGTTTCATCGTTCATTTTTTTTGAATTCTGCTGCTCTAAGCGACTAGTATGACTACTCACTCCCGATGCATATGATGTGATCCTTATGCTTCCGTGATGTGCATAAGGATCTTTTCATATCCTTCATGTGGTATCGGAGCTAGGTTGGATGTTTCGGATATGATCCATAAACCTAAGATTACATTGCAAATTTTGGTTGTGCGAATTTTCATTACATTTTGTTCATGCAACCCTATTTTGTATGATTTTTTCTCCCTTCTTAATTTCCTTAAAACATGATTGGATTATGTTCCCCATCTTATTATAAAATTGTAGGACTTGAGTTTGCGTGATTTGGAATCTATTTGCAATCTGTTTGCTCTAGTTATAATAGTTTTAGTAGACATGTGTCCACTGTTACGAGATTGGTATTTATGAACGTAATCAAGAGATAACTACGATTTTAAAATGCCTAGAAATTCGTGTCTATCACTTGGATTCTTTTGCAAATCAAATTAGCAAACTAAGAAAAAGTAGTTTGCATGATTTGGAGTTTATTTGCTCAAGATTTGTTAGTTTTGTAAACATGCATTACTGTTGGAAACTTAACAAATTTGAGCAACAATCTGGTAATTGTCATCCATATAATTCATGGAAATTTATGGTTAATCTACTAGAATAATTAGTTTATATATATTTATGAAATATTTAATAATGATATTTATTTTTTTGAATGAACATAACTAACATGATAAGATAGTTGATCTTGATAGATTTGGTTATAATGAACTTTTCTACACATTTATATTTGAATAGGATTGAGGATTTGTTTAGAAAATCTCCTTAAAATAATAATCAAAATGGTTTTGATAAATATTATATGGTATAACTTTAGTTGAAAGACCGACTATCATCTGAAATACAAAATGATCAAATCACATTATCCTGATATGAGGCAGATATGGTATCTAGCAGGAGATCGATGGGGTAGCAGGTTGCTCTGTGAGCAATCGGTCCCATATCCTGTGTGTACTATCCATGACAACGGGTAAATGAAAGTATAATGCTTGAAGAGTTCATGCTGTATTTTTCTAATTATTACAATTTGAATAATACGTATTTTGAGATTATACCATCCTTCAAGTAACAATCAAGATTGTTTGTTGGTTGATTGATTAGATCGATAATGGATTTAGTATGATTAAATTAATTAGATCTAATAAAAAATACTATATTATGAATAGTGTTGTAATTTCCCTTGGAAAAATTATATTTGTGAATATGATTCATAATAATTAATTAAAATTCGAATGGGATATGGAGAATCACATAAGTGACATCCAAGGTCTTCTGTCAAGGCGAAGGTTTCCATCGCCAGTGACTATATGTAGGAGATACATGTCCGAAGTGACAGCTCCTGCATACAAGCACATCTGGATCGGGCTCTTTGGTTCTCTAAAGAGTAAGATCGTATGCGTAGTGACCCCAATATTGGCTCCTCATATTACTAGGGTGATATTGGATTGCGCATAGCGAGTTCTATTCCTGTTGACGGTTGGTTAAATTAACGACGGGTCAACATTTCCTTAGGGTGGTGGGCCCGGGTGTTAAATGCCGAATCGAGAAATGCAAGTTGGACTTGCAAGGTAGAATGAGCACCTGCTTCTGTTTATTCAAGTTACAGGTTCTCATATTTTTGGGATGTAACAAAGATAAGAAAGGAGATCTCAGATATTGCTTGAGATATAATGGTAAGTATATATCTTACTTTGAAAGTGAATAAGGAATGAAAATTCAGAGTTGACAAAGAAAGACAACTTGAATATAAAAATTCTAAATCAAAGCAAAATATGTATTTAAGCAACTTACCTTATTTCAGATAACCTACATTAAGCCCACTCAAAACTATACTCAATAATAACCAGTAAATTCTCAAGCATTGGATTCATAATCAAGATATTGTACTCACAGTTGGATACATAATGTATGTGGTTGCAATGAGCAAGTTTCCTCATAATAATGAGGAATGACAATTAAATAGGTAATAGGACAACAATATAGGGTTTGTGTGTCTCTATAGTCTAGATCTCTCATCGAGTGTGCATGAAATTATCATGTCGATGATGATCGCAATTGTCAAATAATCCTTATAAAATCTAGGAAGATGTTTGGCATTTATATGTGCTCTTGACATTTAATGGTGAATGACTTGGTTCACTGCATTATGCAGAATGGTGACTTGATACAAGATGATGTACTCAAAATGTTTGACCTACCTGAACCAAAGTCTTTAAGAGTTAAGATGCATGTAGATATGATGAGTGCCATCATTCTATTATCTATACTCTAGTCTTTCATGAAACTTCATAATATTCATATTGTATGAATTGAATAAAGCATATATAAATGTTGAAATACTCTTATATTGAAATATTTTGAGTTCAATGTAAGAGATACTTTGTCTTATGTAATGGTTGTTTAAAGATGAAGGAAGCACAATGGAAGCATGTGTCTGACCCAACTATGAAGGAAAGTCAAAGATTTGATTGTACTTCTATGGTTTCAACACATATGATATCCAAAGAGTTGGAATGAATACCAATACTACAACAAGTCGATGTATAGATAGTATGACTATTTAGATTATCTAAGATCCTTAGGGAAGTACTCAGATAGTGCATCGAAATAATCTACATATAATCATTGAAATTGACTTGCTTATTTTATAAGATGTATATGTTGTATCTCATTTTTAATAACATTTGCTATTTGGTGCATATGTTTTAGAAGACAAGAAAATTTGATCTTAAGGTTTAATAGGCATCCACATGGATATTGATGCATATGTTGCAACAATCTCCATTGGATAGATGAACTTCATATTTTCAGTGGGATAGCCCTCAGTCTTAGAGAATGTCTCTATGACCCAGATATTAGAATACACTCATTGTTTATTACTAAATGTTGGAAATAAACATGAATTCTTAAATATACCCATCATAAATAGTTATGATGGATATATTTTAGATAGTAATCTAACATTTAGTCGACTCTACTAAATTAAAAATTTGATGAATGGCTGATTAACATTTCTAATACTAAAAATTTAAAGCTCAAAAGATTAGTAGGAGGACGAAGATCATTTGACAATGCTATGGCATTTAGCCTAAGACATATGTCTATTGATGAGATCAATAGACTAGTAAGAGATGAATCTTTATAATCTCTAAAATTTCAAATCTTACATACTTGTGAATATTGCATTCAAAGTAAAAAATTTTCCAATGCAACATTCTCTGGGAATGGTGTAAGATGCCAAGTATTCAAGATCTCATACATATTGATGTATTGGATCATCTATATCATAATGAACATTAATGGCATGCAATATCAATTGTTGATTTTTGTGATACGATATTTCTTCCCTTTACCTTAGAAACCTTTGAAATGTTTAAAGGTTTCACAAACTTTGTTTATAATCAAAGTTTGAAGGTAGACGAAAGAATTTGATCTAATCAAGGTAGAAATGACCTATTAGATGAATTCAAGGAATACCTTATGTATAAAGGAATATCACTCCCATATCACTCCTCCTAATACACAAACTCAATAGAGTTGTAGGAAGATGCAATTAGATAATGTCTGACATGATTTGATCAATGATGAATTTTAGCATAATTATGTTTTAGTTTCCAGGTATATATGTAGTAGAGACTGCAATATATATTCTTAATAAGATCCCATGCAAGTAAGCTGGAATCTAGCACCAGAGAGTGCTATTTAATTAGGAATATAAAGGATGGTATTGGATACCTACTTTATGACCTTGATATTCTTAAACAATTTCATCTCTATGGATATGGTCCTTAGAGGATGAATCTCTTGAGAACCAAGATGAAAATGAAGTGAAAGAACTCATTTCATCTTTAGAATATAATAAAGTTCCTGAAATCAGAAACAAAAAGGACAATTAATGATGAAACACTCATACCTCTTCAAACGAGTTAGAGGATGGATTCCATGTGTCAATTAAGTCTGGTAATGATCCGACTTCATATGATGAAGATTCCAAGGATCATGACATGGAGAGATGGATGTTAGCAATAAAGTCTAAAGTAAACTTTATATACAAATGTTATATATGGACTCTCGTGGATCCACCTGTAGCGGTCAAACCCATTAGGTGTAAATGGATCTTCAAGACAAAGAGGGGACCTGATGAGAAGGTAGAGACCGTCAAAGAAGGACTCATATCCCTAAGATACACATGAAGAGAAGATTTCTCTTGCGATGAGACTTGCTCATCAGTGACCATGCTTGAACTCATTAGAATATTGATTACTATAATTACACAACTTGACCAAGACATCTGCAAGATGGAAGTTAAGATTGCATTCCTCTATGAATTCCTCACAGAGGATATTCATATCAAGTAGTCCTAGGGCTTCATAGTTGAGGAACGCAAAGTGTGCAAGAGAACTCGATCGATGGATCAAATAAGCTTCTAATAGTATGAAATGGACTCAATTAAGCTTCTAATAGTCAGAACATCAGATTTAATGAAATCATAAAGGTTATGGTTTCATACAAAATCTTGATGAACCATGTGAAGCTTAGTGGGAGTGCCATTGTGTTTATCGTGCTAAATGTAGATAATATCCTAATCATTTGGAATTATATAAGGGTGATAATAAGTGTTTTATAGTTTACTTGTTCCATACCTTGAGATGAAAGATCTCAAGGATACCTCTTAGATTTTAGTTCTGAAGATGTTCAAAAGCAAAGAAAAGAGGGTATTGGGACCGTCACACTATTATTACACCTTGGACATGTTCCATTTTTTGGAAAAGTCCTACTAAAAGCTTCCTTCCCTTAAGATATTGTACTAATCTATCTGAAGGGATATCACCTTAAAGTAGTTGAGGAAGTGAATGCTAAAGCCGCTTGCCCTTGTGCATCGATTATTTCGAGCGAGGTGTAGGCTAGACGTGTACAAAATTCAGATATCTACCATGTAGTGGGAGTAGTAAGCTATTACTAATCCTGCTATGGAGATAAAACACTTGATTGCAGTAATAACAATATCTTCAATGATGACAATGCTTTTGAGATAGTGATCTCAAAGTCTTATCGTCAAGAACTTAACACTTTAAAGATAGCGATATAAAATTATCTTAACTGCAGATACCTTTAGAGATAGAGATCTCCAGGAATAATGGTATTCTAATAAGGATAATAGAAATTACATACTGGTTACAATGATTATTGAGTTGTAGTATTGAAGACACTATAACTACTTCAACAAGATTGAGTATTGGTTGCCTAAGATGCGCCATTCGCAATGGATGCGAGCACTGTTACTACGAGTTATGCAAGTACCGTAAAAGAACTTGGTGTAGTTTCTTGGAAACAGAGTGACTAGTCAACTAACCAAGCTGTTTTTATAAATAGCTTATAATTTTCACATGAGTGTGGGTTTAAAGATTAGCCCATTAATGGGTCTTTGGACTAGTGGGAGATTGTTTGACATGCGAGCCCATGGTAATCCATTATGCAATAATGTTATTGCAAATATCATTCCCAAATATGAAATGAAGAATAATTAATTTGCATAATAGGTTCCTTAGTACAATTAGTATTATGTATCATGGCCATCTAAATGATCATACAACTGTTGAGTCAATAGTTGAATCATAGAGGTTGGTGCTTAGATGAATATCTAAAGAGTTAGATTGAGGAATCTCAAGCACCGTCAAATGATTATCAAGAGATGATCTCCAACCTGAGTAGGAGATGGAAATCCTTTCTCTCATGGGATGATATCTAATCGACCTCGTGATGCAGGTCCTCTACATAGGTATAGAGATTCAGAGGTGTTAGATATGTTACGTCAAAGAGTAGACCTAACAAGATCGATATAACCAAGACTATGTTGTATGCTATCATGATATAGGCACACATCCTCTGACTGGAGATAGATGTGTTACTATATGTTTGAGTATGTACGTTTGGTAGAACGATAGGTTGATGATCTAATAAAGGTCTATACACGAGTGAGTTGGTATGCATACAAGGGCATATGAGTAATACGATCACTCAAGATGATCATACATGTTCATTACTAAACTGAAAGACATGATCTCACTCATGAGATATTAGGGATCAAATTCCGTGCATGGTCATCTCGCTTTGGAATTTTGGCTAAATTTGTAGGTTTGATATTTGCATTTGGAAAGTATATGATCCATTACTAGGTATGATATATGATTTTGTAAATTATAAGATCGATTCCAACTCCCAAGGATTAAATAAGAAACCTAATGATAAAACCCTAAAGAAGACAGTATAAATAGATCTAAAACTTTGAGTTTATTCTAGGTCTTCCAATATGAGGATGTACATGTAGTAGAAATACCTGAGGGTGATGTGATCAAGAAACGATTGTTTAACCATTACGCTTCCTTTCTGAGGCAGTGATGAAACATCTCTGGACATTAATGACTCCTCTCAATAGAGAAGTAATCTAATCTTGGTCCACATCTTGGACAGTGATCTTAATGTGGATCATATGCAATTAGAAGATTAGATATACGGATTTTTTTTCATCAAACGTCTATGGGAGGTCCTCAAGATCTGCTTTGATATTTGATCTCAATATTGAAGTCACTATACATGGAACGTACAATTGTCATGTCCTTATCTCCAAGTATCCACTGAGAAATTGCATTATTATTGAAAGAGTTCAAGGATAATTTCATTGTTGATAACATGTCTGAGCATTAAGGAAAATAGATAGTTAAATGTGATTTAATTATGACGTATAATATGAATTTGATTCATATTATTTGGCCACATGAGAAGAGTTATCTATTATAATTAAATTTGATTAAATTATCAAAGATGTGAATAATGTGAATGTGATTCATGTTATTTGGGCACTTAAGAAGAGTCATCTTGTATAACTAATGTGATTTAATTATCTAAAATATTATTAGTGTGGATATCTCTATCCATAATAATCATAGATATTATTAATATCATTTATAATATGTTGGAGTGATTTATTGTAAATAGAATTACAAATTATATGTTGTTGTGAATTGGATTTACAAAAAATAATTAATTGTAAATCTAATTTACATACTATGTTGGATATATGAATATGATTCATATTCATCAATGGCATGATTGATGTTTTCACAAATTCAATTTAGAATTATTTTTGTCAAGATAAATGCAATAATAGTTGTTGAATTTCAATATATATAATAAATATTTATTAAGGAAGAAAAAACCATCAACTAAGGTGGTCGTCCTCCTTGACCAATTCAAAGGGGCGACAACCACCCTTTTTTTGGATAGCAGTTGCCTCCCTTATTATATATTTATTATAATTGAAATTAAAATGAATTAATTTGTAAACTAATAAAGGTATATATTTAATTTATTTTAATTAAATTAGTTGTTGCAAATTTGTAGCAACAAATCATGGCCATTGATTAATAACCTCTTAATCTAAACCGTTGGATTAAGAGGGCACATCGATTGATATCGATGTACAACAAACTAGTATAAAAGGAAAGGTAGCCCTTGCTTCTTAGACTACATTATTCCAAGAGGAATTAAGCTCTCACCATCTCTCTCCCTCTCTCATATTCTCTATACGTCCCCCTCTCTCTCCTTAGAGTGGTCGTCCACTCGAAACCCTAGAGAGGTCGCCATTGTCGTCACACCACTATGTCACCGCTTCGACCACTCATGGATCTTGCCTCCTTTGGTGCACTTTGCTCATAAAGAAGTCGTCGGACCTCATGGGATGAGATCAAGAGATTCGTCATTTGGATCATCAATATGGATTGCGAGAAGCACACATTTCATAAACATGCTTGCAAGCTTCTCCTCCATTGGATCATGCTTGAGACATGAGATGAGTTCGTTTAGAGACTCGATCAAAACAATGATTCAAGAAGTAACCCTACTACCGATTTGTGGTTTATGTGGGATGATCTGAGAAGTGTTCGTGGATCATGTGGTTTCATCATTCAAAATTTTATTAAATTCGGCTACCCCGAGTGATTAGTATGACTAGTCGCTCCCAATCACATATGATGTTATCCTCATGCTTCTTGATGCGCTTAAGGATCTTTCCACATCCTTTAGAATGTTATCCCCACACAGGATCAGACAAACCCAAACAACATGAACCAAAATCAGCCACGACCACTTGATCAAGTATTGTGTCAACCTAATCC
Source organism: Ottelia alismoides (assembly GCA_037367405.1). Classification (NCBI taxonomy): domain Eukaryota; kingdom Viridiplantae; phylum Streptophyta; class Magnoliopsida; order Alismatales; family Hydrocharitaceae; genus Ottelia; species Ottelia alismoides. Next base: position 82,556 of record JAZKJV010011903.1, on the reverse strand, counting down.
CCCTAAATCTTGAATACCACGCATTCCAATCCACTTATTAAAATGCACGATAGTTGCCATACCTAATGCCCGATCTTGGAGGGTCTATTGTGTCCCACAAGCCCAACACAACAATTGATGTATCGATGCATATCTCGACTCCCAACAATAACCTTAAGTGTTAATTTCAATAATTAACCCACAACAATGATTAAGCAATAAATGTAGGTGTGCTAAAATTTTTTATATCGTACAAGAATGTGTATAGTAACAAGCTGTAGGGGTCGAACCACAAAGGAGCAAACGAGATAGAGCAACAAAAAAGAATAGACAACTTAGGGATTTTTTGTGTTTTTTTAATATTTTTATGGGTTTTAATTTATATGTATTTTTTAGGTTTTTAATTTTACAATTCTTTTTATTTTCAATTTAAGGATAAAATATAAGATAATATATATAGATACACTATATAGAAAAGGAATAACAAGACATGTTTTTGGATTTTTTAAAATATAACAAAAACATATAAATCCTAAAGAAATAAATACTTTTTAGGGTTTATAATTTCTTCATTATTTCTTGTGAATTTTATATAATTTTTGAGAATTTTTATGGGGTTTTAAATATGAAAATACTCAACATATTTAAAATAGTAAATCCAAGAACTTGAAATGAGCTTAAGAAATATCTAAGCAATGAAATTGAGCCTAATATCTATTTTTCTATATAAAAGATACAATAAAGAAAATTCAGAATTTCAGACATATTTTCATGATTTTTCTATTTTTATTAATTTTTGTAAGTTTTTCTATGTTTTCAAAATTTTAAGAGTTTTCTTAATATTATGCTAAATATTTGGTTGGAAAATAAAAGATACAAAGTAGACATATATGGTTTTTTTTGTAATTTTTCAAAATAATTTGTTATTTTTAGGGATTTTTAAATGCTAAATAGGAGAAAATGCAATATTTTTGATTTTTTAGAAATAGTAATATAATTTTAATTGACTTAAGAAAAACATATGTGATACAATATGGTTCCAGGCACTTAAAATAGTTTTCCTGTAATTTACAAATGTAAAATGGTAATTTTAATAATTGGAAGACAAACACACAATTTAATCTGCAATGTAGGGTCCTAGTTGTAATTTTCAAGAAAGTTTTGAGCATTTAATAACACTATAATGAAGTTAAGGCCATTCATGAAATATTTCCACATTTAAATACCATATCCACACTAGTAGGAGTGTAAATGCAAATAACCAAAATAATAATGCCAAGAAAGCAATTTTATAAAAAATATTTAAAATAATATTAAAGGTTTCTAGACCAAACATAATGACACATCACCAGTAGATGAATATTTTTAAATTAAATAATAAATACAAAAAGAGGAAGGAAAAATGTGCAAAATAACCTTTGTAGCGTGTTGGAGGGTGGCGAGGTCAACCCACTTATCCACATGGCACGCTAGCAACGAAGGATGATGATTCGCTGAGGTGCAGTTGAGATTTGATCTCATTGCTCCATCTGATGGTCCTTCCATGTTGAATCTAACGTCTACTATATACATGGAGCTCGAGCCTCAATCCAACGGTGCTTGACTGATCTGGAAGAACAATCGAAGAACAATTGGAGAGTGAACTTCGATCGAGCCTCCTACTTGATCATAAGGGTCTCCTGAGCGGCTGAGATGTGCTTCGCCTTCCTAGAGTGAATCCGTATATTTGAAATGGTTAGAAAAAAGATCTAGGCCTCATCGGATGAAGCATGGTGGATTCAAGGAGCTAAAGCGCCTGGAGTAGCTTGGTCAAGTCGATTCGACCTTCATATGAACTTGTTTCCTCCACATACATCTTTAAGGTTCGAGGGAGAATCTCTCGACCGAATGGTGAACAAAGATGGGACTGGAATGGAGCGGGTGGTGATCTCCAGTGACTAGAGAAGGAATGAGATCTATCTCCCATATCAGAGCAAGATTTGGGGTGGAAAATGGATTGGAGAGACAGAAGATGATGAGGAAAAGAAGTGAGGGTGGTCAGCGGGTCAGTCAATGATTTGAAACGGGTGAAACAGACGTCGGAGCTCAGAGCTCCAATGAACTACGACTTCAATTTTTAAGCTAAAATAGCTTGAATCAAATGAAATAAAAGGCAGAACTATGCTACACTTACTCCTAGAAATCAAAAGGACAAGAAAAATAAGAAGCTCACTGGCCTAGGAAGATGGAAGCATACCCACCAGGATCAAACTTCAGTGATGGCTGCATGATCTCCTCTACCCTTCCTCCATGTCACAAATAAGGAGGCGCCACGTCCTATCACGAAGGGCAAGCTCCAAGAACGATTCATGGGAGAAAAGTAGGATAATAAGGATTAAATTTTCAAAATGGATGAAGACATTATATACAAACAACTCAAGTGATAATATTCACCTATGATTTTTGGTTTAATCAAGGGTTGATTGCTGCCATCTCTTGATCCACATGAATGATCAGAGGTAGGTAATGAAATCATGAGAAGGAATCGATGGGAGAAGGAATTTGTAGTGAGCCAGAACAATTGGCAAGGAAGAGGAAAAAATATGGGATGGACAGGTCCAAGAGGAGGATGGGGAGTTGACCTAGGCCAAGTAGGACCGACACCTCGTTGGTCCACATTGTCCAGAAGTAGACAAAAGAGAAATAAAAATATGAATACAAGGAAAATAAAATAATAAATGATTTAATAAATATTTCTCAAAACATGAAATTTGTTTCTTATTTTATGTGCTATTTTTCGGTGATTTTTATTTATTTTTAGAGATATATTTATTAGGTGTTATTTTAAGTGTACAATTATCAGTATATGCCTATGTTTTGTGTATTTGTTTTTTATTTTGTAATTTATATTTTATTTTAATATAATTTTTATTTTTATAGGATCCAGAAATACATATATATATATATATATATTTATTTCATTTTTATGATTTTGTTTATTTACTTAAATAAATAGAGGTAAGTATAGCATATGTATAATATACTTATGCATTTTATCTTATTATTTATTTTAGTGAATTTTTAATATTATTATTCAATATTTATTATTTTTAATATATTTCATATAATATTTATAAGTACTTAAATATATAAAAAGAATAAAAATATATAGGATGAATAAAATGTATATGTATAAAATACAATGGGGGCACAAAAGCCAACATTTGCATCTTAACCCCAAATTTAGTGAAACCACCTTCAATAGATATATACATTAATTTGAGTTTGATGAATTTTGAGCTTGCTGAATTTTGAGTTCATATAGAGAAGATATGGAATTTGTTTGCGGCTTTTTAATTGTGTATCCCAATCACATGGTGTGTTATTTTTAGAAACACTTATTTTTATATATTCTATATATTATTATGTACATGCTCTGTGTTAAAAATATCTTTATTTTTATCGTATAAGAGAGTGTATAAATTAGTGTAAGTTTCAGCTATATGTGTATTGTATTGGGCACATAGAGTTTCTAGGTGACAGTGTTATTTTGGTTGTATTCCTTTGTTGTTATCTTCCCCTACTTTATTCCTTGTCAACGAAGTCAATATTGACATATTCTCTGCGTTTAGGGTCGGCCAATGTTTACAATACTTCCTTTATTTTTCTTTTCTTTATTCATTTATTTTGTATTTAAATAGATCTATTTATGCACTATATATAGACAATAGTCAGTGTGTTAATTTATACAAGTTAGACATATTTACATGCATTTATCTAGGGGTTTAAATATAAAATAAAGGAATAAAAGTGTATGAATGGATATTCATCACCCCCTTATACTTTCCTTTGCTAGTCCCTAGCAAACTCTTATTAAGAGGATAAGTGATGCAACAGAGAAAAAAAAGAAAAGGAAGATAAAGAAGGTAGAATGATTATGATTTTTAAACTTGTCATTATAATATCAAAGTTTGGAACCCCGTTAAGACCTTTGGATTATTAATGTGTTCGGAATCATGTTAAGGTTAGGATTTGAATGTCAACAACCCTTATGTTCTATGTTCCTCTATCCAGTTCAATTAAACAGCCTGGTCAGAACCATCCTTTCAGATGCATATTCTTGTAAACTTGAAATGACAGATACCAGATGTGTGAATTTCGTTAGCTCTTCCCATAAAAGTAATTGAATTATCCAATTGTCTCCCCCTCTAGTAACTCATCCTCTGAGGGATGAATATTTCCTTCTAAGTTCAAGTACATGCTAGTGCACAACGCATTAGGGTTTAGGGTTTAGGGTTTTGACCTAAGGTAGAATCTAGAAGAAAGGGAAAATAAGTGGAAATTGACCAGTGTGGTCACATTTTCTTGTGAAGCTCAGCTAGTGTGACAAAGTCTCCACTAAGAATTATACCTTTCTTGAAGATCATTTTTTTTGGAATTTCTGATGTATGTTTTTTTGGTACTTTTGTGTTTTGGCACTGCACTGCATTCATGTTTTGCACTGACGGATATAGAATCTTTTATCCATCCATGTTATGGGGTCTTTGAAAATTTGTGCTAACATACCATTCCTCATCTGAATCTTTATTTCAATTCAATCTCCAATCATTATATGTCCATGCTACTAGAGAACAATAGGTTGAAGCACTGGTTTTAGCATTCCCCATGAATGATTCTTGAGCCATCCTTTACGAAGCGGCCTAGTATTGTCCAAACTTAGACTTCTAGATTTTTCAGCAACCCATCTTGGTTGGGCCAAGTGTTGAGTGCGGGGCTTCTGATCATACCACTGTCTCAAGAATCGTACATCTGACATGAAGGGTTCTAGTCAGTCACATTGAATTGATTCATGAATATACTCTCATAGAACCTAAAGAATTACGTCATACTAACCTGAAGCATCTCAATCTAGTTCTTAACTGGTACCTCCAAAATAAAGTGGATTAAGGTCTGGACCAAGCTCCAATCTTCGGATTTCATTTAGACTTGTTCAATTGTCAAAACCATTCAAAAAATGCTAATGCAATGTAAGGGATTATTTTTGTTAAGATTTTTTAGGTTTTGAACTTTCTACGGAGTTTTCAAAATGTTATGCTCATTTTTATGACATTTTTGAAAACATTTCAAATATTTTTAGGTATTTTTGAAACTTTATAAATTTTATAAGATTTTTGAAAGAGGTAAAAGAGTTAGTACAAAAAAGTAAAAGAGGTAGTGTATAAGTGGTTTGTGCAGGTTTCATAAGAGTGTTATTTTTTATAGTTGATTTATCATATACTCTCACCCAATGTATTAACCTTATTTATTGAAAATACGCAAGTACGAGTTATGGCTAATGTATATATACAAATATATGACCCCCCCATACTTAGGTCGAACAACATCCTCATAGTGATCAAAGAGAAGAAAGGAAGACATAACTCATGCTAAGTATAGAAAATCCTAAACTACAATGACTCTGAGAATAAGAAATTGATCAGCCCCCTATACCTATGATTAACTAATCCAAAGTATAGCAGATTGTATACAAAGCAGAGATGATCGAGTGTTAGAATGTAGGGAATCATCGGCTCAACCTGTCTCCCACTATACATAGGGAAAAATGCCCTAAGTATAGAAAAGAATTATTAACAAGTTCAGAGATAGGGGAGTGATCAAAGAATGAACACTCGAGTTAGTCACCCCCTATACTTAGGATGAAGCATATCCTAAGTATAGTAGAGAAGAAAGTGATGTTTGAGTCACCAGAAGAATAGAAAAAGAAATGAATAGACGAAAAGGAGAAAATAATTGAAAGAAATGATATTTTTGAGATTTTATCTGTCTGATCCATCAGCACGAGAGAGCTCTTCTAGATATATCACATGCATTAAATAAACAACGAACATGAATGTGTCATACTCGAGATACAGTTTTAGCAGCTATCCGTTGACTACTAAAGGTTGCGTGTCAGATGACAAGCTTGATATTACAATGCTAACATTGTCTAACACATTTTTCACGATGAAAGTTTGACCACATACTCTTTAGTTTTCCTTGAAATGACTTCAGCTTTGCGTCAAACAACCAAACCTTTTGACTCGGCTCAAAGATCTTTCTTTGGATATGTTTGTCATGCCATTGCTTGAACTTTTTTTTGTACATAAGGTTGTTTTCGTACGCAGAGTCCCGAAATTCCAACAAACGATTCAGATACATTTTTTTCTTTCCAGCTTTCTCTTTGTATAGATTACACATACTAGCTGCCCATAATTATTTATGAATGAGTTCCACTAGTGTTGAATTCTCACTTCATCACATTTATTCTTTCATTTTGACCTTAAATCCCTAGTTAAATGCATGTAAGTATCATTAATTTGTCAAAATAAACACTATATAAAATGTACAAAATACTGTATAAAATATTGTATATTTATTGTTTAATTCCAAAATTAAAGACTAAAGGAATAAAAGAAAAAGAAATAAAGTTCAAAGAAACTGAGTGACCCTAGACCCCGAGACCCAGTCATCATGATGACTTGGTCGACAAGGAATAAAAAAGGGGAGACAGGGCAGAGTAACCATACAAAAAATACACAAAAAATCGCAAACAAAACCCTAATTTAATTGCCCAAATATTGCATTTTGGAATATATTTTATTTTATTATTTTTACACTTCAATTAACAAAATCCTCTATATGAATATTGTAGATTAAAATATAAAGAAAAATATAGAATTGAGTTCACATAGAAATAATGCATAGTATACCCGGTATACACAAAATAAAAAGACAGAATAAAAACTACACAAACATGTATCTTCTCCATACTATATCAAAATTGACCAAAATCACCTTTAGTTGTATATAACTTTTAATAAGCTATTTAATGAAGGTGACTTCATCCAATTTGGAGTTTAGATGTGAAAGTTAGGTTTTGGGCCCTCGTTGTGCAATATACCTATATATTATATACAATATATTTATCCTATATATTTTTTAAATTTCTCATATTTTTTTTTAAAATCATGAAGATTATTTGAAATATATGTACATAATGTTAAAATAAATTAAAACCATTAGAATAAAGTTAAAATAAATCAATTCCCTTCATACATAGATGAAATATACCTATTTATACCTATTACATTATTAATTAAGTATGCAATATGTTTCAAAATTTACAACAAAAACATCTTAACATGTAATTAAATAAATTAAATTTATTTAAAACACCTGTATATAACAATAAATTAAATAATACAAATTAAAAATCTAAAATCCAATGTACAAGTATATTTACTTATAATTATACATGTAGAAATTAACTTCTAATAAATCACCTAAAAAATAAATAAAAATAAGAATGGAATACTACATAAAGTTAGAAATGTTTTCTATTTTATAACCTAAAATCAATTAATTCATTTTCTATTTATAAATGAATTTACAAAGAATTTTATTTCTCTTTTTTCTTGGTTGGTCTAGGTGGACCAACTAGGGCTTTTCTTTTGTTGACCAAAGTCAATTGTACTGGCCCGCCCCCATCCTTGTCAGACCTCACGTACGGGCTTTCATATCCATTTTTCCACACCATCTCCCATGCATCTTGCACCTCGAGCCTTCCACCCTTCCATGCCTTGTACCTCAGCCACCCTCGCCAACCCAACTCCTTCCACCGACCCTCGCTCCATTGCATGCAACATCACCTCCAACTTCACAAATTCACCTTCTATAACATTGAATCCTCTTCATCATTTGGAGGTTTGATTACTCCTACGTATGTTCTAAGCACCCCAAATCCTCTCAACGTCATCCACTTCGTGACAGGAACCGGAGGGAAGGCTCTATAGCGAGGAGGAGATGTGGAAGAGTTTGATCAAAGTCCTATTAGGGGTCGCTGGGGAGGTTCTGCCTCTCTGATTCTTGGACCAGATTGAGGCCAGTTCTTTGAATAATTAGGTTAGTCTTAATACCAAGATTAATTTCTGCAGTTTATTTTCAATTATTAGTTCTTAGGCTTAAATTAATTTCAAAATTTCTATTGACCTGGAGCTCGAGCTCCAAGTCTGATTCATCGTAATTGGGTATGTTTCTCCATCCACCTCCACCACAATTTCATTCCCCTTCGTCTTCTACGCAAAATCCCCATCTCTTCCACCTAGGTCTTGCCTAGATCTGGTGAAATGAGCTCCTTCTATCACCCCCTCATCGGAGTTGCATCTTCATTCCACCCCATGTGCCTACCAACTTTAAGGACTGGCCGAAGGAGTAGCCTTCATGTCTCCTAAAATTTTGGTGCATGAGCTAGCAGTCGAGGACTCCTTTGGACCCTCTTGGAATGCCTGGGGCATCTCCAGGTGGTCAGGATCAATCAAAGACATCCAATCCCTTTCAACGTCATCTAAGCTACCCAGCACCTGCAGAGGAATGCCAGAAACTAAAGGAGTCGTCAGAGAAATGAAAGATTGCTAGAGTTGCGGGGAATCAGCGATCAAAGGCTCTTGCTCCTTGTTCTTGGGAGTTTGCCATTATTACCGTCTGATCAAGAGACCAACATAGATCTAATATGGGTCTTTCATCCCAGATGAAGTAGCTTCATCGCCTTCCTCCCGCCGAAGGATCGGCCACGTGTTGTCCAAGCAACGGCTCTATCTCGAGCATTTAAAGGGGTAAATTACAAGCATCCCCTCTTCCTTTCCCAAAGAGTATTGTAAATATTTTTGGGTGTGTGAAATTACTTGGGAATGTTGCAGTAAATATCTTGAAATTATATTAATTACATGTAGGTCCAGTGCCGGCTCAACTCACGTGGCCCCCCACATTAGTAGGGTGTGATGAATCTTCATTTCATCACATTTATTCTATCATTTTGGCCTTAAAAACCCTAGTAAATGCATGAAAATACCCTTAATTTAGGCAATTTAGCATCCACGCATTCATTGTTGTGTAAATAATGTATAAAATACAACTTTTAATGCTAAGATTATAAAATAAAGAAAAGAGAAGAAAAGAAAAAGAATAAATTATTGAAAATAATTTATGACCCTAAACCTCGGGACCTAGGCTTCTCGATGACTTGGCTAATAAGGAATAAAGTAGGGGGAGATAAGTGCAAAGAAAAGAATAAAAATCCCTTTTTATTTATTCATTCTTTATTCATTTTGGGACCTATTTTTAGTTCAACTTTTTATACCTCAAAAAAGAAACTTTGAACATGGAATTGTAGATAATAAAAGATATAAAAATATAAAATAGATTCCATACAAAAATAATATACGGAGAAAAAGTTATACTCGGAATAAATTTCGAAAATCCCAACTTTCCAGATCCATATCTCTAAAAAAACTCAAAATATATCAAAATCACTTTAATTTTAGATAACTTTTAATAATCTATTTAATGAAGGTGGTTTCATATTTTTGGGTTAGGATGTGAAAGTTAGCTTTTGGACCCCTATTGTATAGTTATACCGATTAAAATATTCATTTTATTTATTTATTATTATTATTTTTATAATTTTACAATTTCTTAATTTTGTAAATATTATTTATAATATATATACATAATAAAATAGGAATAAAACAATAAAGTAAACACCAAAATAAAATAAAGTGTAAAATACATAGTTAAAATACCTATAGCTATACCTATATATTTAATAAACTTATTTATTTAGGTGTATATATTCTATCAAAAAAATATAATAAAAATATATTTATATATCTAAAAATAAGTTATAAATATCTAAAATAATGAGTTAAATGAATAAAATAAAAAATACAAATTAAAAATAAAAGACATAAATATATAAATAAATATACCTATATGTTACCCAAAAAAGTAACTTGTAATTATAAATCTCTAAAAAATAAATAAAAATGACAATAAAATAACTCAAAAAACAATAAACATTTTTTTATAATATGCAAATAATAAAATCATTTTACAATTTATATGAATTTTCAAATCTTTTTGAGCTTGGTTTTTCTAGTTGGTCCACGTGGACCAACCATAATCTTTAGACCATTGACCGCAGGTCAACTGCCTACCCTACGACCCTAGCTTCTATCAGAATGCACGAGGAGCCTTCCTTCTTGATTTTTTCATGCATCATCTATTGCTTGAGGAGGATTGGACTCTTCACGAAAAAGTTTCCTTGTACATCCACCTTCCACGCGACACCATATCTCCTCTCATATCTTCCTCATTCATTCTATATCTTGCCTCGAAATCACCCCATCGCCAACTCCATCCCCTATACATAGGACCACCCCCTGTCCTTCTTAAATTTTTCGAGTCTCTTTTGGCCACTCCCTCTCTTCCCTCTTGCGCCCAAATGGTCATGGGTGGTGACAACACCCACACTATGCTTTGAGGCAGGTTGAAGGAGGCGGTTTCAGGTGATCTCCACACCTCCGGCGAAGGCTCGTCGTCAAGGTCTTTATCTCTGGTTACTAGGCCATTGAGGTATGTTTTTATTGCTTCTTTAGTTATATATAACTCTTAGCTTTAGTTTCGTGCTTTTATTTTGTCGTTTAATCAGGTCGTTAGTTTAGATTTAGGATCCAAAGCCTTCGTCGGAGCTCTTGAGCTCCGGCCACCACTATCCACCATCCTTTATCTACCAATTCATCATCAAACTCTACCAAATAAAAGCCATCACATGCCCCGTACCCACATAGTGTTTTCTATCTTCCATGTCGGTGCTGAAGGGGGGAATTTGAGCCCTAGATGTAGCCCAGAAACGAGCTCCAGGCGTTGAACATGTCCAGTGTCCCATCGATGGACCCCTGATCTTTTTGAGACTTCCCTGAGGTGCGGATTGAGCCCAGAAGCCGTTTCTTCACCTCGGCACCTTCAGGGAGTGCAGGAGCGTTGAGATTCATGTGATCGAAGCAACTCTGGGACGTGTTCTTCATGCGTTCGTCGAGAGACTCTTAGAGCCGTTCAATCTCTAGCTGTTCTTACTATGCACTAGTGGACGTCAGATTAGGAGAGTCTCAAGCTGTCGATCTCTTTCCTAGATCTAATCACAGGCGTCCGGTTCGAAGGGGTATTGGGTGTAGCGGGGCGACCACATGTCAAGTGGACGGTTATCAGCCGTTGATCAACTACTAAGTAGGGGGTAAATTTCCATCATACCCCTACATTTTTGTTCATTTGTAATTAATGATGTATATATTTTAAGTCGGTTAAAATTTTCTGGAACATTTGCGTAAGGAACCCTATACTTTCGTGTATTTACAATCTGGTCCTTGCCAACACATCTCACGTGATTGTTCACGTAAGGTGCGTGTCTTTTGCAGTTAGGCACCTAGACCTTTAGTTATTTATTTTTAGGACTTAAAATTTCAATTGTTGTTTTTTATTTTTTGTGAAATTGCATCCTTGGCTCTGGACTTTGAGATATTTGCAATAATACCCCTGCTAGTATTGTGTTTTCTCTTTATTTCTTGTACTTATTTGAAATAGCTACATTCCCTTAAAAAATAAAAAAAAAGTAGACTTAAACTCCTATTGTATTGTACTTTACTGCCCAATTTGTATTTTGCAATTTGGAGCCTTTTTTTATTATTTACTAAAAATAAAAAAGTATCCTTTTTTGTCCCTGTTTGTAATAGAAAGTACATAAAAAAATAGTTTGAAAATTCCTAATAAAATATATATTATGTACATATGTATTTTTAACCTTCGGACCAAAAATCAGTAAAAATATAAAAGAAAACTAAAAAAAAGAAAAACACTAAAAACCATTATAAAAATATATGAAATTCCAATCATTGTGTTTGCTATTCTATATTTTTCTTTATATTATTATCTTTATTTTAAAATTAATTTGGAGAATTTTTTATTTTGTTTGATTTTTTATCTCCAATTTAATTTTAGGTATTTATTTTATCCCTATTTTAGGATATTTTTTACTTTAAAAATATATAAAAATTAGAACAAATTCCTAAAAAATATATTAAAAATTGGAAGTTAAAAATAAGAAAAATATAAAAAGAAAATAAAAAATATAAACATAAAAAAGAATTATAAAATAAAAAATACAAGTAATTGAAATCCATAATAACATAATTAATTAATTTAGTAAACATTGTACAAATGTACATTATTATTTATTCACTATTTATCTATAAAAAAATAATATTTCTACATCAACTTTTTCCTTTTGTTCGATACTCTACATGCTGTCCACTATACACACATTGTAGGGTTATAATAAATTTTGATCGACACACACTTTGATTTCATTGATTGTCTTTTATATTGTGGGTTACTTGTTGATTTAATCATTATGACCTCGAGAGATTTCATCATAATTATTGTTGTTCCCACCTTCTGTGGACGAAAAGATAGTTCCTTGATATTTCTCAATCAATCAATAGGAAAATGACATGGGTTGCAATACACAAGGCAGTAGGAAGCATGCCTAAAGGATACATTTATGTTGTACGATAGGCCCAAAGAATTGTGTTAAGCAACTATGACTAGTGCTTTTTTCAGGACATACATGTTTTTGCAGGATTGTCTCTATCTCCCTATTCGAATATTCCTCTAAGCCATTAGACTTTGGGTGGTTGGGAGAAGCGACATGATGTTCAATGCTATACTCCTTTCCAGCTTCTTGACCTCTTTGTTTATGAAATGGATTCCCCCATATGATATTAGTATTTTTGAAATCCAGAATCATACAATGATGTTATATTTGAGAGATAAACCATGTTGTTGTCTACGGCTCAAGTAGGGATAGCCTCCACCCATCGACTGACGTAATCGACAGCGAGAAAGATGTACTCAAAACCCTGACTTTTCGGAAACGAGCTCATGAAATTGATAACCCATGCATCAAAGACATCTAAGATCTTAATATACTTGAGAGGCATGGTATATCTAGAACTAATGGTGTCGAGCATCTTCTAGCAGTCAGTGCATTCTTTGACAAATTCTGCAGCATCTTCGAAAAGTGTCAGCCACCAGAGGCTGCATTGAAGCACTTTAGATGATGTCCTCTTTCCTGAATGGTTTCCACCATATTCTAACTCGTAGAAATAGTTGAGGACAATTGTATACCATTCTTTAGGAATTCATTTTTGCTAGATATAATCTACACCTTCACAAAGCAGGTATCGACCCTCCCATTGGTAAAGATGTATGTCGGACATGAACTTGTCCACTTTCACCTTTGTCCAATCTCAGAGGACTTCCTTGAAGGCAAGGTAGTTCTTGATATTGGTGTACCAAGAGAGCAAGTAGACTGACAATATGACTTCATCTCGAAAGTTTTCAGTGATTGGAACAATATCCTGCTCAGGAGTGTCTATTTCAGTAATTATGGAAAGATGATCTTCCACAACATTTTTGACTCCAAGTTTATCTCGTATTTCCATATCAAACTCCTAAAGTAGAAGGATCCAACAAAGTAAGTGTGACTTTTCATCCTTCTTGCTTTGTAAGTACCGTATGGCCGAGTGGTCTGTGTATACGATCACTTTGGATCTAGAGAAAATGAGATCTGAATTTTTCCAGTGTACAAACTACCAATAGTAGTTCTTTTTCCTATAATTGTGCCATTCCTTTGGGCTTCATCCAGAGTTCTGCTAGTGTAGTTAATTATAAATGACCATCAAACTTGTCGATGTCCCAACACAACCCCAAGAGCATAATCGGACACGTCCATCATGATATCAAATGCAAGACACCAATCCATTGGCTATAAGATATGAACCTAGGTGATTATTTATTTCAACTGTTCAAAGTCATGAAGCACTTTGTCATCTACAATAAATTTGGTGTCCTTGCCTAGAAGCTCTATAAACAATCGGGCAACCTAGCAGAAATTTTTGAAGAACCTTTCATAAAAACTTACATGCCCCAAAAATAATCGAACATGCTTCAAAGAAGTAGGTGGCTCCTATTTTGATATTACTTCTACCTTGGTTGGGTTGACCTCCATGCCTAAAATACACGAAAATCTCTGAGAGGTATTGTCTTATGGTCCAGACAAGGCAAGACCACTAAGTCACCGTGATGACAACCCACGAAGATCTCGACTAAAATCAACAATCAAACCACAAAATAAGAAAGAAGAAATGCAAAATGGATGTGGATCAAATTCATTATACCCTACGATGAATGTATACAGTGGAAAAGCTGGTAGGCATCAAACACAAAATACACGGGATGTATTAGGAATTATTTAAGCAAAAAAATAAAGCAAGTATGTATACACAAGTGTGTACAAAATCAATCAAAGTTCTTGTGGGTTCATAATTAATTAAATAATTATTTTTTAATTAATTATGTTTTTTACTTTAAAATTTTCTGATTTTTTAAATTTATTAATATAATATATAAAGATATATATAGGTTCGTAAGGCTATATAAATAATATAAGTGATATATAATATAATAAATACTATGAATATACAAAAATCTGAAAAGTAACCAAAAATAACAATCCTTTTTATTAATTAAGGTTTTAAAAATATAATTAAAGTAGTAGTTATATTTAATACTAATATAAATTATATGTATTAATATACAGATATATAGACTATATAGGGTATACTATATATAGATAAAAATATACAAAAATAATAAAAAAATCTACTTATTTTTTGAAAATATTTTTCCTTTTTTAAGTATTTTTGCGACTTTATAATTTTTTATATTTTCAAAATCAGAATAAAATGAAATAGGGACTGATTTAAATAGGCTGAATTGATTTGAGATTTAAGAAAATGATCATTTTCAAAATTTCTGAAAATACATTTTAATATATAGAAAAATAGTATATATAAAAATATGAAATATAAACTAGTATTTTTTTTATTTTTTGAAAATATTTTATATTGTTTTTAAGGTTAGCAATGGTTTGCTAATTTTAAGAGTTTCTTTTGAGATTTTTTGTGATTTTTTGTCTGGAGTTGTAAAATAGGCTAATATTGTAAGTTTTTTTTGGAATTCTTCAAAATTTATATTTTTTTGTATTTTTAAAGTTAAACAGGGAATAAAATAGCTCTTTTTGCTTTTTAATAAAAAATAAATGCATGTAAAATGGAAAATAAAAATAATAACATGAACATTCAACCAATCATGCACATACATCTATTTTTTTGAGAATTTTTAGAATCGAGGAGCTATTTTATATAAATACAAATGCAAAAATAAAATTAATTCAAGCAAGCAAGGGTACTTTTGCAAATAAGATAAAAGGTAGGGCTCACATGTAAAATAACATAAAAGTTTGAATATCAACTTGATTTTTTAGTACTTAACAAAAATTATAAAAGCCAGGGGTTCCTATTTGCCAAATTTCCACTCATGTTGGGGGGGTCCACGTGAGGTGACCTATCATTAGATAAATATTAAAAATTATGCAGGATATACAAGCAAAAAGTCCACAATGTTTTTTACTTAATTTCTTATTTACAACACTATTTATAAAATACAAAAAAAGATAGACAATTTACTTGCATTTTTTCACCACTAAACCCCGCTAGATCGGGCTATCATCTTTGTACCATGTGCTCATCATAGGCACTGGTTCAAATAAATTCAACAACCCATATTAGATATGGGTCACATTATTGATCGTACGACTTAGAGGGTTCTCGAAGAACTCATGACAAACAGGTCGTCAGTGACTATTTATTTGACTTATCTCCATGATCTGGCGATCTCTTCTTGATTCAGTAGGGGGCTTCACTTCTTGGGACTCCTCTGCATGTAGTGGGATGCTCCAATGAAGGTGAGGGAGATCCAAGGGCTTAGACGAGGTTAGAGCACCTGGAGCTGCTCCAGGTGTTCAATACTACTCAAGATGCCCCCTTCTAACCGTGGACCTGCACAAAAATACTGCTTGATTCGAGGGCAACTTCCTCGGCTAGGGGGTTAAGCAAAAAGAGGTCGGGGTTGAGGTGGAGATGGAGCTCCATCGAATGGCGACAAAGAGAGCTTTGACTCTCCGATCCACGATGGATTTGGGGTGGATAAGATGGACGGTCAGTGAAGTAGATGGGGGGGGAATAAAATGAGATGGAAATCGAGGGAATATGACAATCGGATCACGAGGATTTGCCCAGGAGCTCAAGCTCCAAGGATTTGCTGAGTTTTAAAATTAAAGCTAACATGTAGATTAAACCTAAAATTAAAACCTGGCATCAAAAGAAGGCTAGGGGATTTACCTAAGAATCGAAAATAAGGGCCTCAAGTCGGCCGTGGCCCGATGAAGAAGAACCACCTGTGGAGATCCTCTGACGACGATGATGGATCACTCATCCACACATCCCCTCACTGCAAAACCTCTAGATCTCGAGATATCACTGATGAATCTTCTATTCATCACCTTTATTCTATCATTTTGGCATTAAAAACCTTAGCAAATGCATGTAAATACCCCTTATTTTCATAAATTAACATTCATTCTTTGTGGTATAAATGCTGTATAAAATACTATTTTTAATTCCAAAATTATAGAATAAAGAAAAGAAAAGAATAAGAATAAAGTGCCAAAGGTATTTTATTACCCTAAACCCCGAGACCAAGGCATCTTGATGACTAGGTCGACAAGGAATAAAGTAAGGGGAGATAAGGGCCAATAATACAATGAAAATCCCATTTAATAATTCATTATTTATTCAATTTTGGGACCTATGTTTTTGTAATTTTTATACCTCAAATGACGAAACCTTGAACATAAAAGTTGTAGATAATAATATATAGAAAAATACAAAATTGATTTCATACAAACATAATATAAAGTGTAAAAGTTATATTCTGAATAAAATTCTAAAATCCCAACTTCCCAGACCCATATCTCTCAAATAAAAAAATATATATTAAAATCACCTTTAACTGTATATAACTTTTAATAAGCTATTTAATAAAAGTTGTTTCATTTTTTAGAGTTAAGGTGTGAAAGTTAGGTTTTGGACCCCTTTTGTATAATATACCTGAATAAAATATTCAATTTATTTATTCATTATTATTTTTATAATTTTATATTTTTATAACTTTTTAAATATTACTTATAGTATATGTACATATTCAAATTAGAATAAATCAATAAATAAAAAATTAATATAAAAAATACAAAAATACATAGATGAAATACCTATACTTATATCTATATAATAAATATACCTATTTATTAAAGTGCATAAATTACATCAGAAAAATATAATAAAAAAGTATTTAAGTATCTTAAAGTAAGTTATAAATATAGAAAATAATCGAATAAAATAATAAAAACAAATTTACAAAATAAAAATGAAAGACCTAAAACACATGCAAATGTACTTAAACATTAACAAAAACTAACTCATAATAAAACACATCAAAAAAATAAATAAAATTCATAATAAAATAATATAGAAAATAATAAAAAAATTTATAACTTAAAACAATAAAATCATTTATTTATTATTTTTGAATTTATAAATATTTTGGGTTGTTCCTGGTAGGTCCACGTGGACCAACCAGGTGGCTCGGAGAGTTGACTCTGGTCAACTCTTGACCCGTCCAGTAGACCCTGTCAGATATAGCCTCTGACCTACCTTCTATATTTTTTTCCTCGAAGATACACTCCTCCATTTGGGATGAATTCTACTGCAATATTTTTTCTTGATCCATGGTGATTTACATCGGGTAATTACCTCGTGGAGTGGATCACATCGAGCTTACACCCTAGATCTTCCCTCACCCCTCGTCCTCTTGTAGAAAGACCTTCCCCAAGCCCTCTTCCATTTTTGAACCCTTTTCCCCTATATTTGGCTCTCTATGGTGCGAACAGGATCGACGTCCATGACAGGGGCTTCTTCAGCTGCTTGCAGCAAGTCCAGGCTACAACGTAGGTGTTTCCACAACCACCTCCGACCTCCGCCGCCGTCGAGGTATAGCTTCATGGTCATCCGACCATTGAGGTGTTTTTTCTTCATTTTCTCCCTTATTTAGCTTAGTCTAGCCTTAGATTTAATTTTAGGCTTTTATAATCCTTCGTTGTAGCCTTAAACGACCCATTCGACGTTCGTTGGAGCCCCGCTTTGGTGAACCACTTTTCACCATGTTCTCTGTCGTTTCTACCCATCGACCATGTCATTCATCACACTAATGCATTCTTCATATATGTCCATCTCCATAATACATTGACTCCCTCCGGATCGAGACCTTGACGCTCCACCGTTGCCATCCGCCGGAGCCTACCTTCTCCCGAGCCACCCACACCTCATTTCAACATCTAGAGGGTTGAGGCAATTTTCCCTCGACCCTTAACATCTTTTTTACAGGTCCTGGAGCCTCATATGCAGATGGCACATTTTTAGTGGTCTGCTTGAGGTTTCTGGAGTGTCATTGCTCCACTGACCTTGTGCAAGTTCTCCAGCCTTCGCTAGAATGTTTTGAAGCTACCATCTCACAGAGGAAGACCCCATGTGCCATTTGGGCATTTTGGTCATTAAAGAACGATGAAGGAGGCTGACTTGGACAAAGGAAGCTTGCATCACCGACATTCCTTCCCTGTTCGTCCACTGCGCCTCTCCGCCATTGGATCAAGACCGACCGTCCAGATCAACCGGCACTGTTGGATTAGCCCCGCTCAAGGGTGTCAGATCTGCGGGGTAATCTAATCTCCAACATTCATTGCCGAAGCATCATCGGCTCTCCCAGTTGAGACATGTGGCAAGTGACCGAAGATCATCCATCGGATCCAGTGCATGAGTAGGTATTTTGCATCCTACACCCACACCTTTTTGTAATTTAATAATTAGTTTTTAAACATTCCTCTACCATGTAATATATTTTGGAACTTTTGTAATTAAGACCCCCAACTTTCCATATTTGCATTCTAGTCCAGTCCACGCCACTTCACGTGACTCCCCACGTGAGGTGGTATTTTTGCATAGGAGCCCCCAGAATTTATTGTATTTTTATTTGGTCTAGAAACTTTTAATTACGTTATATATTTTTGGAAAAATTAAAACCAGTCCTTGTGTTTTTATTAAATATATGCCCATCCAGCAATTGATTTTGTGTGTGTTAATTGCATTTATTTAAAATAGCAATTGTGCTACAAGAATTCCAAAAAAATATATTTACGTTCCTGATTGCTTGTAGTTCCACGCCATATTTTCATTTATAATGTTGGACCCTTTTATTATTTATTAAAAATATTTTAGAGACATTTATTCCCTATCCATAGTAAAAAATTCTAATAAAATACAAAATTATTTCTAAAAATTCCCAAAAAAATATATTTTCTTCATTTATGTATTTTTAACATTCAAACCAAAAATCACTAAAAATAGAATAAGAAAACTCGTAAAAATTAAAAAACTCTAAAAAACTTTAAAAATCTAAAAAATTCTCAAACCCCCCAAATAGTCTTTTCTATTTTATAATTTTCTTTATATTATTATTTAACTATTAAAATTAATTTGAAAAAAATTTGACATTATTTGTTATTTTCCTCTTCATTTCAATTTCAGGTACTTATTAAATCCTTGATTTAGGGTATTTTTGAATCTAAAAATATATAAAAATTTGCAAAATTCACCAAAAAATTGAAATAATAGTAAAAATTTATTTAAAACCCAAAAATAATTAATTCTACAATTTTTATTTTTTTCAATTTATCTTTATAATTAAATTAGATTGTATTGTATACATATCATCTGTATAGTTATATTACATATTTAAAAGAAAAAGAAAATACAAATATACAAATATAAAAAGTAAATTAAAAATTAAAAAGAAGATACAAAAATATAAGAAAAATAAAATAAAATAAATAACAAAATTAAAAACTCACATAAAAAATAGACAAAGAACACACAATTGCTTTTGTGCATTTTATTGCCCAATATATCTAATTTGCTCCCTATTTTTTACCTCTCTATACTTGCACACAATACACACCTATTGTAGAGTTATAATAAATTTTAACTCCACACTTTTATTTCACTACTTAATATTTTTCTCGGTTAATTGTTTATTAATTGAGGTTTCATCTGAGGTCGCTTCGACAACTGTAGATCTGCCTTGTGGATTGACAAGACTTCGACAAAATCTTAGTTATCAAATGACACTGTTGTTGGGTAGCAACAATGCATAGATTGGCTTTATTCTATTTTGTCTACGTTGTCTCTTTTGTTCGTATTTTTGTTTTATTTATTTATTATTTTATTTGATATTAATTGTTGGATTGTCTAACCTCTCTTCTTTGTTGACTTTGTTGCTAGGGATTGTGGACCGAGGAGGATCGCCTAAGGGTTCTTACGTAGTCTTGGGAAGTGGAGTCGGCTATTCTACCCTAATCGACAGGAGTGAGCATCAAGGAATACATAGAAGATTTTTAGGAGAAAGCTTCACACTGCATTTTTTTGCATTTATTTGTGTAATTTTAAGTGAGAGAGAGACTATTTATTGTAATAACTTGGACTCTCCAGACTGCCACACTTCATGAGGTCCAATGCCCGAGGGATTGTTCCCTTGGAGGCCTTGTTAGTTTTCTTGCATTTTCTTGCCTTTCTTTTATTTGTTTTTACGATTTTGTTTTCTTTAATTTGTGTGATTGCGCCCTAGCATATGATCAACTTATTGATAGTTAAGGCCAAGCACCTAATTACCATTGCCTCCACCCATAGTCTCATTTGGACTTAGTCAAATTTTGAATTGCTATTTATTTGAACTTGAGACCGCATGCCGAGAGAGGTCGTATACAATGCTTGCAGGACCTATTATTGTGGGAACCAATCTTCATCGAAGACGAGACCTTGGTCTCATTTCTGGATACTTAGCATATTGTTCTTCATGCTAATAGTATATTCTCATCTAGGGCGATTTCCATTGGCTTGCATTTGTATATAGATAGGTCTTAATTCTACTTGGCATCCTTGCATGTAGAGAGCTGGAGGCAAGGTGAGCATTTATGCTTTATCATTTATCATAGATTTATCGCTTGCATTGCTTTTATGACTCTCTCCTTCTGATTTTGATGTCCTAGGTTGCTAAAAGAATTGACTTCTCGATAGGCGCGTGCATTCTTATTGAAAATCTAAAAAAAGTTATAACAATAAATTTGGGACTGCTAACATTACTCGACCCTAAAATCAACCAAAAAGAAAATCATTGTCTTGGGGTCAGTAATCCCCTCATTATCTTCGTATTTTCTTGCTCACCTATACACTAAGGTTAATGCCTAAATCCCATAAGCAAACATAAGTATTTGTACAACTTTGTGATTCTCACCTCATTCTAATAGACAAGATAAAATACCACTCTTTTGTGGTCCTCACGAAGTTGAGTAGGTGAATTGAGGGGGTGTGTTTGTCTTGTGTGCGTTTGTTTGTGATTTCTTGTATGCATACTCGATCTCTCTGTGCATTTGCGCCTTTTTCTTCACTTCTTTTGATTTGACCATCATGCTTGCCCAATCGTTTTCCTTTTATTTCGAGATGGCCGACTGGAGTGATTTTTATCCGAACTTTGCGGATCCCTCATACCTTCCAGATGGTTCACCTCCATTTTTCCTAGAGGACTTTGCTCCTGACTTTTGTTCATATCCATCTAAGTCAATGTTTCAGGAATGAGATTTCGATTTTTACCCATCATTCCCACCACCGTCATCTTCACATTTTGACAATCTACTTTTCCAAGACTACCTTGATCCGGAATGTTATTTTTACCAATACCCACCACCCTCATTCCATTCATCCAATCCTGAGATGTTGGAGTCACCTCTCATGGAGTCCACCCCTTGGGCCCTTGACCTAGATGATGGAACACAAGAGATAGAGGATTGATGACCTCACTAGTTTAAATAGGAGCCACCATGATACTCCACCATTTGATGATATGGGTTCATTCAAGGATTTTCATGAGAGCTTGCAATTGCCCAAAATACAAAAATGAGCAAAATTAAAAATTCTAAAAAGAATTCGGAAGACACTTTGTTGATTTATTTTGTGAGGAGTGAGCCCACCTGTCAGATCATCTTCCACACATCCATCCACATCATGTCCCATCTTTGACCCTGAAGACAACACTATACAGACTACTCTTAGTCGTCCTTGCGTAGAGGATAATTATGATCAACTCCCTCATTTGGAGGAGGTCCAAAAATCCAAAAAAATATTGTCTGAAACCAAAGTGGTGGCCATTATTCATGAGATCATTCATGCCCCACTTCGCCAGGCCATGACCCATTTTTCTACTCCTCAACCCAAGAAGAGAAAGCATAGGAGCAGATGTGAGCATCTTATCTTGACCATGGCACTGCCCATGCCATCATCCATCACCTTTCTTCTAGGAAAGGGAACACTGCTACAGTATTCATTATATGCACCATTTTATATTTTTTATGTGATCACACGCTCCTTGATGGCGATGATTCAATTAGCATCACACCCTTCTCATTGGTACAATCTCTTCATTTAGGGCCTCTCATGAAAGCCAGGATGATCGTTCAATTTATTGATGGATCTATCAAGAGGCCAAAGGGTATTCTAGAAAACGGTGTCATTCGGATTCAGTGCATGAGCTATACCATTGATTTTGTCGTATTACCCAAGGAGACCTCCACTGGGAGCACTCCCCAATCATCCTGGGATGATCATTTCTCACCTTTACGAGAGTCGTCAGTGATGAATCTCGGATTCATCACTCTAAATCTCATTCATTAAGATCAATTCCCTCAAAATCATCGGCATATCTGCATCTATTCAGCGTAATTAGCATGCATGCATGTTTTCATAAGAATTGCATTTTATCCATTTTGTTTGCATAAAATAAGAAGCCAAAAATCCAAGCCAGAAATGACCTGCAAATAGCCTAATTTCCCGGATTTTTAACTCCTTCATGCTAACTCCGAATAACACAAAACCACTTCCATTGTGTACATATCACTAACAAGAATAAATAAAAAATACAAAAAAAATCACCAACCCTGATAAGTGGACCAAAAACCCAAACCCTAGTTTCAGGATTTTCGGTAAAAGCCCCATATCTTCCCCATCTAGTATCTGATTTAATCCTACTCACTTTTGAACTAATTTACATTCAATTACCTTCAAAACAAGACCAAGTTCAAGTGAATCGGAGCTCATATGCGAAAATTGGGTTTTGGGCCTCTTTTGTACATTGTCTATTTTAGCGGTTTTTTGACCCGATATTTTATGTACATATTTTATTATTAATAAAAATCCAAAAAAATAGATTAAGGTGTCTTTATTTATATTTTATTTTTCCATATTTTTTTCGGACTTTTATCTAGTTTAAAAAAATTACAAAAAAATAGAAAACCCAAAAATCTAGGTATTCTATGTGCATGGGATACCCCACAAATTCACTTTGTGCATTTGATCGATTTTAGTTTTGATGTCTTCATGTAAGTTGTGGATGTCATCGAGACGAGCATTTTTTTGTTATGGAAAGTTTTCGTTCCGAGGTCGTTTATTATTTATTTTTGATTTTACAAAATCTTTTACTTCGATTTTTCTGATGATGACACGTGGCAGCCCCTGGGGCCGCTACGTGTCAGCATTTTTTGGGCTTTGTATTTATTCATTTTTTATAAAAAAAATAATTAATTAATTAAAGCCTCCACACTTGTGTCGCACGTGCTTCCAAAGTACGTGCTCCGCACGTACTCCGCCCTCTCCCCCTTTATCGCCACGTGGTGCGTTTACGGCCGTTCGATCTCGACCGATCAAACGGCCCGGGACCCGTCGTCTTCCCCAGGCACCCCCTCGCAACCATCGCCCTCCGAATTCTCTGCCGTTGACCTCTTCTCCAACCGCTGCCCCCGCTGTTCTCGCCAGCCGCCAACCGCCTCCGCAACGTCCTCTGCTCATCTCACGTCTCCCACCATCTCCTCCAGCCCTATTTAAGAACATCACCGACCCCCTCTTCAACCCATCTGCCGATCAAGGATCACCTCCGGGGTGACAGACCGGGGCTTTCTCTTCCCGACGAGATCCGGTGGCTCTGTCGTTGACCTCATCTCCAACCGCCACCCCCGCCGTTCTCGCCAGCCGCCAACCACCTCCGCAATGTCCTTCGCTCATCTCACGCCTCCCACCATCTCCTCCAGCTCTATTTAAGAACATCACCATCCCCCTCTTCCACACATTTGAAAGTAATTTGCATTTTAGTCCCTAAAATAGGTCGAAATTGCATCTTGCATACTTTATTTGCATTAAAAATTCCAAAAAATGACCGCCTCAAAAATCGTGCATGAATCTTGATAGACATAATTCTGGGTTGTTCCTTTGCCTCCTTGTGACCGACCTTGGGACTTACCCAAGTAAAATAAACATAATACCACTTGATTGAAACTGAATAAATATTTGTGGTTATTTCTTGACCGATTCCGATAGCCGCCTACAATGAACAAACCATATTTTTGGCACGAGCAAATTAAAAACATCTCTTTTAAAGATGTGATTTACAGACATGTTAGATGACACCGTTGCTGGGGAGGTACACGACTTAGTTTAATGCTTTGAAATTTCTTGTTCGGTTTTTCGCATTGAGTAGTCTGACCCCCGAATTTTCACTATAAATTCCATTTTTATCTCCTACATTTATTTTTCGGCATTTATTTTGCTTATTTTTTGAGTCACTCTCTTACATTTTTTCTCTTATTTTTCTTGCGAGGTACCCGTCGTACGTGGAGCAGTTTTTCAAGAAATCGAAGCATCTCCACTGACTTCTGAAAAACCGCAATTAATTTAAGATCGAGTCGAGTCATGAGATAGCGTAGAGCCTAGGTTTTTAATTTCTGCAAATTTGAAATTCTGCTCATTTATAGCGGTGCCCGTTTGGACTCTCGTGTGTGTAAAAAGACTCCGAACTTTTTGTGGTGTGTTGTGGCCTGTTTCACTCTCCGGTGAGGGTGGGGCCCGACTTGAGTGGCGAATAGGATAGACTTGCACATACGGATCTCAGAGCATTTTAATTTTTAATTGTGCTCGTAGGATTAGGCCACATTTCACATTAACTGATACATACATAGATCGTTCAACTTAACCAAATTTAACTCAATTCTTCCCCGCTAATAGAACTTTCTGCTTAGGTCCGGTTTTCATCAGCTTGCATTTCATATAGAATAATTTTCAAATCTTGTATTGCATCCCACATGAAGATTGCGAGGATTCACTGTAAGTCTTCTAACTGAGCATTCATCATAGTTTTCAGCATGCATCGGCTTTTCTCGAATTTCTCCCTCTTGTTTTATCACATAATTCTAAGGGAAATTGGGACTGGACGATAGACGTGTATTTGTGCTCATTGAAATTCTTTAGTGATCACCTAATAAAAATTGGGACTGCTAAATATAGCCGATTTCAAAATAATCCATAAAATCAAGAATTTCTGCATGAGAGCAACCCCGACCTTGGATGTTTCTATTTTTCTGAGTGAGCGAGAGACGACACTTAAGGCTAGAGCCCAAATCCGAAATTTCAGCACCTAACAGCTCGCTAAATTTTTGCCAAGATTTATTTATCACTAACTAAAATTGAAAAGATAATAGCCGAACTCTTACGGCTTCAATGTGTGCGTTGGTGAACCTAGGGTTTGAATTGTGTTTGTATTGGTGTGAGTGAACCGATTTCAAAGATCAATAGCCGCACATTTGATAAAATTTCTTTTGACTATCCCGTGCAATCATCTCTCTCCTTCTTGATTTAAACCTCATCATGAAACTCTTATCCAATAACTCTTGCAAGCCCAAACCATCATTTCTTTCAGCTCTTTCAAAAATGACCGAACGTGTATATGAAAATCTATCAGAGCTATACTATGAAAATGAATTTGTCTCGGTTAGGCCCAAGTCAACTAAATCCTCTTCTTTCAATAATCCTCCAACATTTGCGGGAGACTTTCACCCGCAGATGAATTCGGCCTCCTCATTGAATTTCTATTCGAATCATCCAACCAAACATGACCATCTACCATCTTGGATTGAACCGTCCTATTCTCGGATTCTCACTGATGAGACATTAAAAGATAAAAATACCTTTGAGTCTCATGACTGGCCAAGAAACCAAAACCCTGATGGAAAGACCCGCACGAAATGATCATCAGCGTTGGATTGACCATGACAAACCCCTCTTTAGACATGGTACTCATACAGAGGACTGGACTGACCACATAGAAACATATAAACCATGTATGCTGACTCGACAATATAAAAGTCTGACAAATCATGATCAAAGGATTGAACTCTACTCAGACCAACTACACATGCCTGGACCATATGAACAACCTCCTTCCATAATTTTTGAGGAGAAATTTTAAGAAAATAATGATCATATAATGGATATTTCAAGAAACTCTCCTCTTACCACAAACAGGAAGATGGAAGATGAAATTATTGAACACACACCGACTGCTCCCATGATTGATCATGAACAGAACTTTGAGGATGATATTTCGAGGATAAATAAGAGATTCAATTCAATAGAGGATAGATTTCAAAAATTTACCGACCGATTAATTTCACTCTATGGGAGCTCGAACATAAAAATGAATGAGGAAATGATTGGATCTCATGTTGACAATTTTGAGGATGTTCAAAAACCTAGGGATGATTCTGTGAACGACACTTGTGCTTATTATTCCCCTAGACATGACTATGCATCTGACCCCTTATCAGAACATCAAAGCCCTACTCATCGATGGAAGAAACCACATCACCATACCACACAGAAAATACCAAAAATCAGAATATTTGAAAATCACAAAAAAATCGAAAATCTCAAAAAATACATAAAAACTGAAACTGAAGAAGATCTGAAGAATTTGGACCCTGCTGTACGGGAAGCACTAGGAAAGAAATTGATTTTTGAACGTCCCTTTCTACAAGCCATTGAACACTTCCCCGATCTTAAAAGATTTGTAATGGACAAATTAACTATGAAAAAGTCGGGCAGGATTAGAACAAAGACTGAAAGACATATCTTGTCAATGGCCTCCTCCTTGGTGTTGAGGAGAAAAACCAAGAGCCGCATAGTTAAGCGGTTGCCCAGATTTGACTGTGTAATCAATGACACAATTTTCACCCATGCTCGGATTGATGACGATTCGCCGATCAATATCCTCCCGACCTCGGTATTTCACGAACTCAAACTCGGACTGATTCGGAAGATACGAGAGATTATTCAGTTGGCTGACCGATAAATAAAGCGGCAGAGAGGAATCATTTCTATCATCATGACATCCAAATGTGCTCCGCTCAGAGTATAATTCACGATCATTGAGATTGAGCATCAAGGAGAATTCACCCAGTCTCCAATCATTCTCGGAAAGTCGTTCTTAGCATTGGCTAAGGCAATTATTGATTGTGAGACTCGGGAAATCTATTTCACAGCATTGGAAGCACTTAGATCCGACCCTGTCTTTGAGGAACCACGATCTCCTAAGGCAACCCACGAAGTCCCAGACAACCGCAACCATGAAATGGTAGAAGAGCCCTACCACGCAGCCACACCTGAGATAGTAGGTGTTGATGAGACTATTGGTTTAGAAAATATCCCCACTGCTCCATTCCCAGCTGCTCTCACCATAGAGAATCAAGTACATGGATCATATGATCCGGATACTTATGCATGGGCACAGCCTGGGTCAACCTATTCTGACTACATGGATCACATCAAATTGACACCATGAATGCTCCAATGTCAAATCAATTAAGAATGAACATGCAGAGACTCTCCCCAGTATTTCAATTCCCACGGATCTCAAAATAGATAAATCTTTCTACTACGATCCTGAGACATATGCTTGTCGCACCCTGGAGCAACATTCTCTGAATACTTGGACCAAATCATCCCAAATTGAGAGTGCACCAACATTCAGAAGACCAAGAGTAAACAAACAAAACGCAAATCAACCAAGGAGAAGAACTCTAATGGCTATTCATCTGATACTCAAGTGAACCGAGACCTTCACGAATAAAGAAAAAGAGAGTTACCTTTGACCTTTCGGAAGAGGAATCAACTGATGATACCTCATTAGGTCCGGAAAAGGTAGTCTACATGAGGGAAGTCTGTTCGACAGCTCTAAAGCAATATCTTCGCAAGGATCCAAAATTCAATTCTCGTTGGACAACTCCCGTTCCTAACTACTATTCATCCAAAGCTGATGCTCCTGCCCTCTTCAAATACACTGGAATTATTTCTTATGAGATGACTGAGATCGATTGCTTCCGAGTATTCATCCGAGGACAAACCACTTGATCCCAAGAAGGAATGAATTCTGAGAAAACATTTGATGAAACAAAAGACCAGATATTTCGAGTATGTCCACTTTCCAATACTATTCCTCTGAAGAAAACTCTGATGATGGATATCTTTCTTCTGACTCAAACACTTCATCTATTATCCATCATGATTTTTCTGAGGATGACACTGATCATAGTTGGGAATCATATGCTTCATCTCCATCTCGTCATTACAATATCCCATTGCATGCTCCCAAAAAGATCAGCCGAAAACCGCCTTAATCATCGGCTACCCACCCTCCCTCCCGACCTCATCGGTCTCCTTGTACAACTTATTCCTCTACTTAGGTCTTGGCCTAAGTATAGGGGGGACCGATGCCATCTGAATATACCATTCTTCTCCTATCTTCCGATCGCTCCATTTCCACCCTTCTTCCATACGTAGGCTGACCAGAGCCTAAGTATAGGGGGAACTGACGCCCACCTGTATATACTCTCCTCACTCACATCTCCCGACCGCCTCATTTTTTCGCTCTTCTTATATACTTAGACTGTTCACAACCTAAGTATAGGGGGGCGTTCCGATCCATATTTTTCTTTCCCTTTTTCACTCTCTTACGCTTAGCCCGAGCTATGTCTTCTTTACACTTCTTGTGCTCTGAGGACACTGCACTCGCTAAGTATAGGGGGTCTGTGTATATACTTTACACCATATCTCGTACTTGCGCGTAAGTCTATATATATTTACGGGGTGGGTAATTAATTTGAAAAAAAAAAAGAGTTTTGCCACTAACACTAATCGTGCCCAAATTTTTTGAAAAGAAAAAAGGCTTCTTATTTCATTTTTGCATCAAAAAATTATATGTGTCAGCATTTCACACACCTGCACTTCATCCAACATCACATGCATTTGCATCTGTGAGAAGTCATTGGGTTCTGAACCGAGTTATGAGCAGAAACCAAGAGTGGTCTGGACTTGACCTTAATCAACCTAATTTTCAGAGGAACTTCACCGAGAAATAGGATTTTAAGAGCTTCAGGTCTTTTGACTTAATTCTTTAAGTTCCATAGTACAACGTTTGACTCTTAGTGTCTAACCTGGTCTCTTCATTCTGGGTACAACTTTGGAATAGGGAATTAATTTGTACTACCGCACTATGCACTTAGCTCAACTCAGACGGGATGTTGGAAGACTTTGTGAGCCTCTTTTCTGGTAGCGTGGAAATCTAAAGACCGGAGTACGGGTTAAAATAAAGATTCGGAAAAGTGATGGACGACTGGGCATAATTTTTTCTAAGACCCCAAAAAATGTACAGAACAAAAAGATTCTATATCCATAGGGGCACAACAAGATCCAAGCAGAACCACCAAAAATTCCAAATACAAAGAAACATTCTACCAAATAAAATCTGACCAAAAAGGTCCAAGCTTCAAGAAACCTGCAGATCTTGGTGGAGACTCAGCTACACTGGCCATCTTCAGAAGGAGAGGTGACTACACTGGCCACCCTCCAGTTTTTTCCCCTTCTTCTAACTTCTCCCCCAATTCGATTGTGAACACAGCACGACAGACCTTAGAAGGAAATACTTGACTCCCCAAGGACGAGTTACTCGAGAGGAGAGGAGCATGGTAGTCCGGCATTCTAGATGGGAAGAGCTAAAACCCTTCACACACATGAGTCGGTTGTTCAATATTCATAGTGTATACTTTGAGAAGAGGATTGATCTAAGATGACTTCTGAGCGAAAACTGTGACAATGATGTGTAGAACTTGAAGGCTGTTGATTTTGAAATTCTAAGTCTCACAGAAGTTCCACCACACTATTAATCCAAAGGTCGAGTCTAGTTTCATTTTCATCTTCAGCTCATGGTCTTGGTATGGAACCCAATCTCATTTCACTTCATGGCATTTCTTTTTGATGCTCAGGGACGAGCATGGTTTAAGTATAGGGGGATGATGAATCTCGAATTCATCACTCTAAATCTCATTCATTAAGCTCAATTCCCTCAAAATCATCGGCATATCTGCATCCATTCAGCATAATTAGCATTCATGCATGTTTTCATAAGAATTGTATTTTATCCATTTTGTTTGCACAAAATAAGAAGCCAAAAATCCAAGCCAGAAATGACCTGTAAATAGCCTAATTTCCCGGATTTTTAACTCCTTCGTGCTAACTCTAAATAACACGAAACCATCTCCACTGTGTACATATCGCTAACAAGAATAAATAAAAAATACAAAAAAGTCGCTAACCATGATAAGTGGACTAAAAATCCAAACCTTAATTTCAGAATTTTCAGACTAAAAGCCCCATATCTTCCACATCCAGTGTCCGATTTAATCCTACTCACTTTTGAACTAATGTACATTCAATTACCTTCAAAACAAGACAAAGTTAAAGTGAATCGGAGCTCATATGCGAAAATTGGGTTTTGCGCCTCTTTTGTACATTGTGTATTTTAGCGGTTTTTTTGACCTGATATTTTATGTACATATTTTCTTATTAATAAAAATCCAAAAAAATATATTAAGGTGTCTTTATATATTTTTTATTTTCCACATTTTTTCTGGACTTTCATCTAGTTTAAAAAAATGACAAAAAAATTAGAAAACCCAAAAATCTTGGTATTCTATGTACGTGGGATACCCCAAAAATTCACTTTGTGCATTTGATCGATTTTTGTTTTGATGTCTTCATAAAAGTTGTAGATCTCATCGAGATGAGCATTTTTCGAGAAGGAACTTTTTCGATCCGAGGTCGTTAATATTTCTTTTTGATTTTATAAAATCTTTTACTTCGATTTTTCTAATGATGACATGTGGCAGCCCCTGGGGCCGCCACGTGTCAGAATTTTTTGGGCTTTATATTTATTCGTTTTTTATTAAAAAATTAATTATAGCCTCTGCACGTGCGTCGCACGTGCTTCCTAGGTACGTGCTTCGCACGTGCTCCGCCCTCTCCCCCTTTATCGCCACGTGGTGCGTTAACGGTCGTTCGATCTCAACTGATCGAACGGCCCGGGACCCGTCATCTTCCCCAGGCACCCCCCTCGCAACCACCGCCCTTCGAATTCTCCGTCGTTGACCTCGTCTCCAACAGCTACCCCCGCCGTTCTCGCTTGCCGCCAACCGCCTCCGCAAAGTCCTCCGCTTATCTCACGCCTCCCACCATCTCCTCCAGCCCTATTTAAGAACATCACCGACCCCCTCTTCAACCCATCCTCCGATCAAGGATCGCCTCCGGGGTGACAGACCGGGGCTTTCTCTTCCCGACAAGATCTGGTGGCTCCACTTCCAGCCACCGTTGCAGCCACGCCCCTCCTCCGCATACTACCCTGCTCCGAGCTTCTCGTCGAGCCAACGACCTTTTTCTCCGCCTCTCCACAACTTTGACTTCGCTCTCCAACGCCATCGTCTACGACTTCGCCATCACCTACGATAACACCGACACCTTCTTCGACGACCACCACCAACGACGCCTCCGTCTCCGCTTAGTTCATCATCTTCTCTGCCATAGTCGCCTGGAGCTTCACGTCCATCGACAACATCTCTCCTCCGACTCCAACGCTGTCATCGTCAGCAACTTCAACACCTCCAGATGCTTTGAGCTTCATCCTCGACGTGCACCACCGGCGATCACCTCGTCAACATCAAAGCGTCTCGACCGCAACTCGGTCCTCCTCCTCCGCATCACAACCAGCTCTGGTCGGTGCCATAAGCTCTGCAGCGCCAGAGCTCAGCCTCCCCCTTCCGCCTCTCCACCGCCACTCACCGTCAGGCTCGAAGCCCGAGACCCTCCTCACGTGTTACGCACGTGAGTGAGGGGATGTCTTGCATCCAGGCCCCTGGAGTCTCTCTAACTCACATCGAAGTCCAAGGGTCACGTGGCTGGCACATAACCTTGGAAATTTTGCAGAAATTCCCCTGGCTATTTAGCTAATTACGCATACACCCTTGTTCTCCATTATTATATTTTGCATTGCATTTGTACCCATGTGTTCCTCCTTTGTCTTAAACCTCTTCTTGACATTATTTTATTATTAAAAAAGAGCATTTTGTTTGTTAATTAAATCTCCATATTTTAACATATTGCAGTTATTTTTGTGATGAATGCTTAATTAATATTTAATTATTCTCTGAAAAACTGCAAACTTTACACATTTCGTGCTATTAAATTTGCCATTAATTAAGCATTGCTCTAAAAATTCGCAAAAAATCATATATGGTAGGATTAATTGTGCTTGACATTGTGCCCAAAAAAGATTTGCATTTGGACGTATAATTTGCTCTGTAAAAATCACTTTGCATATTTCAGTGTTTGATTTTTAATAGGTATTAGATCTTACATTTTCAAGGTTTAGGATTTTTCTGAGATCAATCACCTCGTGATAGATCTTAGATAGTTTTATCTCTTGAAAATAAGTAGGTTTAATATTTATTATAATTAAATATTGAAAATCATTCTATTTGCACTTAAAAATTTATAAAAAACTCATATTACATCCAAAAATTCCAAAAACATTATAGTGCATTCATTTCATCATATTGTGCATTGTGGCCAGGTTTCGTATTTTTCTTACATCATTTGAACGTAATTTGCATTTTAGTCCCTAAAATAGGCCGAAATTGCATCTTGCATTCTTTATTTGCATTAAAAATTCCAAAAAAAGACCACCTCAAAAACCGTGCACAAATCTTGATAGACATACTTTTAGGTTGTTGCTTTGTTTCCTTGTGATCGACCTTGGGACTTGCCCAAGTAAAATAAACATAAAACCACTTGATTGAAACTGAATAAATATTTGTGGTTATTTCTTGACCGATTCCGATCGCCGCCTACAATGAACAAACCATATTTTTGGCATGAACAAATTAAAAACATCTCTTTTAAAGCCGCAATTTATGGATCCGTCAGTCAGTGATTATGGATTAGAAGAGATCTGTTTACGTCTTGACGATGGGAGCAATGTGGTCATCACTGCACCTGCTACCGACCAGAGACCTGCATCTGATGTGACTTCACCTATCTTAGCCGACCCCGAGGACTATGACCTTGATGGGACTATCAGAGGTTTTTGATGTATGTTGGATTCTACCGAGACCTGATAATTCCACTCCAAGGAGGAAGAATTGAAAAGCATAGACCTTGGAGTTCCCTTTTCTGGTACTTGACAATGTGTTGATGACATCCGTGGGATTTACATGATTGATACATTAGAGCGAAGGGAAGATTTAAATGAGACTGATAAGGACGAATTTGATTTGATTGCTTTTATTAAGGAGTTCGGGCTTTTTGATGATACAGATGATCCAGTTGAGACTTTAGAGGATGAACATGACTTGACTTCTTCCACAGACGAGTTCGTTCCTTTTAATTTTGACCTAGGAGAGATTCGCCAGGCTGAACTTGACTGTAATTCTTTCAATGATGAGTTTGAGCCTTTTCACTTTGATGACATCTGCGAAACACCCAAGGCCGGACCTAGTCACACTACTTCCACTAACCCATCTGTGCCTTCTCATCCCAGGACCACTAAGGATACCTTCCCGCTAGACCCTGATTGGTTTGTGTCATTTGAGGACCCCGATGTTGAGCTACACCCCGTTTGATCCATTCCTCAACGATCTTGCAAGAAGGTTCACTTTCCTCTTTCTTGACCGTTGTATATCCATCCTCATGTATATTCGCTTTCGTTTATCTCTTTCTATCCACTATATCGCCCCTCCGCCCCATTCTCATGTGTGCCTCGCTTAGGACGTACTTTTTCCTAAGTATATGGGGTGTGGACAAGCCGAGTGTTTTTTCTTCATTCCGTTTCATCACTCTAGTCGTTTCCTATACTTAGGGCTCTCTTACCCCAAGTTTAGGGGGAGTGATGCGTACATTTTCTTTGATCTCTTCTTCTATGGTCATATGTCGTTTTTATTTTCTTCTTTTCCTTTTCATTTTTCTTTTTCTACTGTAAAGGTGTTGCCCCTTTTTGTCAGTCTTCTATACTTAGGACATACTTTGTCCTAAGTATAGGGTCGGACTCCGCAAATCGCTCTCCAGACTCCTCACCTTCTTAAAGAAATCGGGATCATTCTTGTCCCAAAATATGTCCATTTTGTATGAAGATTGATTGCACTCCTTATACCTCCCCATCATTAATGAAATTATGTGTTGTCCTTATTATAGAACGATTTTCCATATCAGGTGCTTAAATTCAGACTGATCAGAGCATTATTCCATTTGCAGATCAAGAATGTGATCTAGAGCCAGAGATTTTGTCCAATCCATCTCTGAAATAGAGATGACTCCGAATGGAAAGGGAAAGGGACCATAGCATCAACAGCCGCAGTCAGGCCTGCAACCAAATCAGAACGCGGCGAATGCACAGCTTCTTGACTCCATACAGGAAATCCTACAACAACTCACTGACAGGGCATTGGACCAGGTCACCTTCTAGGATACGGGGAATGATCTAAGGAGAAGAAGATAACAATCAGGACGAGCACAAAAGAGAGAAGATGGAGCTAGTGAAGGGTTGGCACATGATTGAAGAAGAAGGCAACCCAAGCCTGCCCTCAAAGATATCTACAACTCGTGTGCTGGATAAATGACTGAATGGATTCATGTTCCTGCTGTCCATGCACATTTTAAGTTGAAGCCTCAACTCTTGGCTCTACTTCCCACCTTCTATAGGAATGCAAATGAAGAACCACACATTCATCTCTAATAGTTTGGGCGCATCTGGGAACCACACACTACCCTAACATTCTGTTAGTTGATGGCATTCCTTTTCAGCCTTCAAGATAAGGCGCTTCCCTGGATCAATCATTTTGGAAAGGTCATCACAACATGGGAGGAACTAAAGTTCGCTTTTCTGCACAAGTTCTACCCACTCAGGCAGTTGAATCAGATATGTACTCGTATTACTAACTTCACCCAAGCCACCCACAAGTCCATTCAGAAGGCTTGGGAGAGTTTTATTGATTTATAAGAATAATGTCCCCATCATGACATTTCTCGGACCATCTTTGTCCAACATTTCTTTGGGGGACTTACCAATGAAATCTAGAAGCTCGTTGATTCTTCCTGTGGCGTGTCACATTTTAACAAGGACGATGATGTCGTATGGCATATTTTTGAGGAAATAGCAAAAGGAGAAGCTACCTTATCATTGTCCTAAGCATACCAGCGCCAACACAGATTCACCACAAGGAAATACATTTGGTAGCCTCGTACAAGCAGGACAGGGATGAAAGCAGAACAGGGATGAAAGATCCAATCTAAGCATCATCGGAATCACATGTCCAAGGTGGATAATATTGAAATGATCACAAGACCTTAAGAAGCTCATTGTGATTAAGAAGAGGACCAAAAATTTTGACAAAATAGATCAGATTTCCAAGTAGATGGAGTTGCTGGTAAGCACAATCAATGCCAACCAGTCTGTGTCTACATCGACTTTGACTCCTACTGAGCTGAAGGAGCCCTCATTGCATGAGCCTCCTCAACAAAGTCGGTCATAAGCAGTGGTCCAGCACGTGTATTACGAGCATGCCCCCATGTCATCATCGCCCTAGTAGCCATAGCAGCAACTGATTGTATACCAACCAGAACATCAGATTCTCACATATCCATGATCTCTTCCACCGCCTCTCATTCTGCAGGTGAATGGAGTCTAGTCAAATGATGCGCGGCTAGCCCATCCATGTGGACCTTAGCAGGGCCAGTTTGCCAACTCCTGTCCATTCCCTCAGCAACATGGAGGGAGATTTGTCCAAGGGAACCAATAGCCTCACCACCAGCAATCTCACCATATTAGTAGGACTAGAGACATAATCAATTCCAAAAATCATAGTACCATCAGCAACAATCCTATCAGCAATACTTGGTTGTTCTGTATCAGCACACTCCTCTTAATCATAAAAAATTTCAGTCATCTTCCAAGTTTCACCCCCATCATTCCTATCATCCACCTCCATACCATTTCCAGTCTCAGCATGACCAGCACGGTGAACCATCAAAGGGTGCCCTTCCTGTTAAACTTGATTTGGACTACTTGGCTTAGCTAATAAATAGACCTGCAGAGATGAGTTAGAAGATAGATGACCTCACCGTGGCCAAGACCTCCATTCCGACACAGGTGGAGGCAAATCCCAACAATTATCGAAAGTGAAAGCAGGTAATGTGTGATGTATTGTCCAACCCCACAAAGTCAGATGTGCAAGATACTTTACTATATAATGCAGTCACTCTCAAGAGCGATAGGATGTTGTATGCTTCTGCTGCAATGAAGGAAAAGAATAAAGCTTCCATGGGCGAGTCATCATCTTCTTCTGGATGAGCGAAACTATCACAAACAAAAAGAAGCACCAACAAAAAGTCAAAAAAAAACAAAAAAATTAAAAAACAATAAAAAGAATTCAGCAATAGTTGGAGTGTTAGCCAACCAACAATGGAGTGGACAACACATGCAACTAACTCAGAGCCAGCCGATGGAGTCCTGCCTGCTATTTTTGGATGCCCACCACCTCAGATAGATGAAGATTGTTCTTTTTGTCATCCAATTATACAACCAGATTTGGGCAATGATTTTGTTTTAAATAAGAGCAATATTTCTGCATCTGGTTTTGTAAATATTCCTTTTCCAGATGCTTTGCAAAAATCCAGAAAAATAAAAATGTGAAAATTACCTTGTCTGCTCCAGATGTGGTTGAATTAAATTAGAATCTTGCTCTTGAGATGCCTCTGCTGAAGATTGATAAGTACATGCCAAACATCAAGAAGGAACTTAAAGAGGCATGCACTTTAGAAAGACTATTGTGCCGAACTAGACAAATAAATGTGCAGCACAGCCTAACGGCAACGGTAGTGAATGCAAACAACAATCTCCCTAGTAAGAAGAAAGACATGGGAGCCCTTCTTATCCGATGCATGATATTTAATCAAGAGTTCAATGAAATTCTTCTCAACAGCGGATCATCCATCAATCTGATGGCCACTTCCCGACTAAAAGAATTTGGTTTGGGCCCGCTCAAGTCCGCCAGGATGATTATGCAATTCGCAGATACTTCAATCAAGCAACCCTGGGGAATTTGGCAGGATGTTGTTGTTACAATTCAGGGAATGCAGTTCCCTGTGGGCTTAATCGTTCTTGATATGGACATCTCAGCTCCTCTTCTGCATACCCCTATTATACGTGTATGGTCGTTCCTTTGAATAGCTGAGGCAGTAATGAATTATGGCAGTGAAAATATCACCTTTCGCTCTAACAACGACAAGCCAGGTACAAAAATTGGTATAATTTGCACTAGATATGAGTGTATCTTTAGAGCAGACATAAGACTGTTACTTTCTGGAAGATATTAGATATACAAATCTATTGATGAATGACAATGAAACCAACAAATTCCTCAAAGTTGAGGAAGGATTGAATAGCACAATAGATTTCCCATCTATTTTAGAAGATGAGATTTTTGCTGATCTACTTGAAGAACTTATTAATGGCGACCTGTCCTTAGTAGTGGCAAAAGATATCGTTGAACATTTTTGCAAACAAGATTCTTTCGTTGATAATTTTTGTGCGTCATTTGATTCAGAGCTTGAACTGTCAAAGATGGATAGTGTACAACTTATAGATCTGACCAAACTAATGCCTGTACAGTTATAGAGGTTACCACTGAGTAGATTCAGACACCATCATAGCTCAAGCCGCTTCTAGTAAACATGAAGTATGCCTTCCTTGCGGGAGCACTGAACATGTTTCCTACTATCATCAACTCCCAGCTGACTCAGGAACAAGAATCTCGTCTGGTCAAGGTTCTAAAAAGAAACTTCAAGGATCAGCTAGAAAATTTCCGATCTCCGTGGGATCAATCCGCCAATGTGTTCTCATCACATTTATTTAGAAGAAGATAGCAAGACTTCCCATGATTTCCAGCGAGATTGGATCCAAATCTCTGGGAGGTTGTTATGAATGAGATTACAAGATGGTGTGATGCGGGCTTCATATATCCTATCTTGTACTCAAAATGGGTGAGTAACTTGCATGTCATGCTGAAGAAATCAGGGACCACCATTGTGAAGAACGACAAAGAGAGGATATTGCAACCAGAGTTCCAACATCTTGGCATGTCTGTGTTGATGACAAACACCTGAATTTAGCGACAAAGAAGAATAATTTCCTACTTCCCTTCATCAACCAAATAGTCGAAAGACTGGCTGCAAAGGAGTATTTCTAGTTCTTGAATGGTTACTCTATGTATAATCATAATACAATTGCCCCACAAGACCAAAAAAGGCTACCTTCACCTATCCATTCGGGACATATGCCTTTCGCAGGATGTCGTTAAGATTATGTGACGCTCCTACGACCTTTTAGTGGTGCATGTTGGGAGTTTTTGCATATATGCTTAGTAGTTTCTTCATTTTTTCACGGAGAATATCTTGGTCTACGGTGACATATTTGATCAGTGCTTATCCTATCTAGACCGAGTTATGAAGAGATGTTGTGAAGTCAACTTTGATCTCTCATGGGAGACAAGCCATTTCATGGTTACCAAAGGGATTGTACTAGGCCATATCATATTCAAACGTGGCATGGATGCCAATCTTGCAAAGGTCGAGGTTATTTCAAAGCCATAGCCACCTATAAATTTGAAGAAGGTCCGGTCCTTCCTTAGGCTTGTGGGTTTTTATCGCCGATTTATCAAGGATTTAAGCAAAATTGCCCAACCGCTAACTGAGGTTCTGGGCAAGGAGGCAGATTTTATTGTTAATGCGAGAGCTCTCCAAGCCTTTGATCAACTCAAAGATCTAGTCACTCAGACCCCTATTATGCAACTACCAGATTGTCTCTACCATTAGAGATCATGACAAATGCTTCATACTATGCTATTGGAGTAGTTCTGGGACATAGGAGAGACAATCTTCCATTTGCTATTCACTATACCAGCATAACTCTTGATGAAGCACAAAGGAACTACAAAGTCACTGGGAAAGAGCTGCTAGCAGTTGTCTTTCCCTTGGAGAAGTTTGCATCTTATTTGCCATGATCCAAAGTTATTGTCTACACAGACCATACAATCATCAGGTACTTTCTAGCCAAGCAGGATGCCAAACCAAGGATGATCAGACGAATCCTTCTTCTCTAGGAATTCGATCTTGAAATCTGTTAAAAACGTAGAGTTAAAAATGTGGTGGCAGATCATTTGTCAAGATTACCCGAGATAGACACTCCTGAGTAGAATCTATTATCGATTACAAAAATCTTCTCAAATGAAGCTAATTCTGTCTGTCACCTAGCTCCCCTAGTTAGCCGATATTGTGAACTATCTTGTGTCCAAGAAAATTCCACAAGATTGGTCAAAGCATAAAGTAGATAATTCTTTGTCAGATATTCATTTTTATCAGTGGGAGGATCCTAATCTTTTTTGTAAGGGGGCATATTGCATCTAGAGGTGGTGCATTTCTCAGGAGGAAGTCCATAGTGTCCTCTACCATTGGTATGCTAGAGAATCAGGAGGACGCCACTCTAAAAAGTGTAAGGCAGCAAAAGTGCTACAATGCAACCTCTGGTGGTTGACTCTCTTTAAGGATGCAGAAGATTTTGTGATAAAAATGTACTGACTGTCAGAAGATGTGTGACACTATTGGAATGAGAGATATAATGCCCCTAAAATAAATTCAGATTGCATATGTGTTTGATGTGTGATTCATTGACTTCACGGGCTCATTTCCAAACAATCAGGGCTATTAGTTAATTCTGCTCGTTGTTGCTTGTATGAATTGGTGGATGGAGGCTATCCCAACCTGAGCTGCCGACAGTCGCATTGTCTACCCGTTTCTAAAGGAGCACATCATTGCAAGGTTCGAGATCCCAAAAATTCTGATATCAGATGGGGGAGCCATTTTATCAACAGAGAGGTGAAGAAGCTGACTCGGGAATATTGCATTGAATATCAAGTAGCTTCTCCATACAACCCACAATCTAATGGCTTGGTAGAATGTTCGAATAGAGAAATCAAAATGATTCTCCATAAGCATGTATTTCCAGATAGAAAGAACTCGTATCAACTGCGCGACTCAATTTTCTAGGCCTATCAGTCCGTGTACAAGTCTACTTTGGGAATGTCTCCCAACCGTCTGGTATATGGTAAGCCATGCTATTTGCTTGTTGAACTAATTAAAAATCACTATGGGCAATCAACATCTGCAATTTGGATCCGAAGAAGGAAACAAAGAACATAAGTCTAGATCTGAATAGACTTCTTGATGTCCATGACTATGTATATGACAATTGCCTGATGTACAAGGAGAAGGTTAAGAAGTGGAACGACAAGAACATGAGCCATAATACTTTTGAAACTGGTCAGAGGTTTTTGTTGTTTGATGCAAAGTTAAAATTATTCCCAGGGAAGTGGAAGAGGATGTGGACCGGGCCGTTCATAGTACATCATGTGCATGGCAATGGAAGCATTGTTATATCCGGATTGTCAACTAATGAAAAATCGTTCATCATCAATGGACTACTTCTGAAGCCATATTTAAGCATGATACATTCATGTCTGTGGTTGACTCGATTAAGGTGTTATATGAGGAAGAACTTCCAGCAGCAGCATCTGAATATTCGGACAAGGAATCAAAAAACATTTTTCATCAGTAATATTTTTCTTTTGTTATTCTTTTCATTTTTCATTCATTTATTGTTCTGAAAATTTCATTCTTCTCATTCACCATTACTATACTTAGGACTTGCTTTATCCTAAGTGTAGGGTGGATGAGTGTATATCGGTGTTCATTCTTTAATCCCCTGGCTTGTCTCCTCAACTCTTGACATTATTTCTATACTTAGGGATATTTTACCCTAAGTAAGAGGGAGAAAGGTCGAGATGTTGATTATTAATTCATTCCCACTCGACCTACCTTGCTTTGTGTACAGTCGGTTATACTAAGGAATATTTGATCCTAAGTATAGGGGATTTGTCGACTTCTCATTCATTATTCGATCTTTGTAGTACAGGATTTCCTATACTTAGTATGAGTATGTCTTCCTTTTCTCTCTGATTTATGAGGACATAGCACAAGTTAAGTATAACAGGTCATATATACATTCTATATATTTTAGCCATAACTGGTACTTGTGTATTTTTAATAACATGGCCAATTAATAAAAATTTAAAAGGCACATTGAAATTATTTGTAACGGTAGTTAATGAACCAATTAAAAATATTTTATAAAATGTTTGAAAATTGGTTGGAAAAACTCTTTGAAAAATCTTTTGAAAACAGTTTGGAAAATATTTTGTAAAATGTTTTCACACCTTTGTAAAAATGTTTTGTTTGTAATATTTTCTTTCTTCTGTTTGAATAAATTTTTTTGAATATTTATTTGCAAATGGTTTGGAAAATGATTGCAAAAATACTTTGAAAATCTATGTATATTATTTGAAAAATCTTTGCAAAATGATAATCAAATTTTCTAAATGTTTGCAAAAATTATGTGTCAATTTATTCTTCAAATGAAGTTTTTAAAATGCTTGTCAAAATCTTTTCAAACTATTTTCAGAACTATATACACAATTCAGTCAAATAAAAACTCTGTACAATAACTATACATAAATATGTAAAAATAAGTGTAAATTCTTTTACCTAATTCTTGTAAATAACAAGATGCACTCTTGTGTAAATATCCACACATATTTCTTTCCCGAACTCTTTTTGTTTTTGAAAAATCCATAAAAAAATACAAAATGTTTTCAAGAACTTGCATAAAAATTTGCAAAAACCTTTGAAAAAACCATAAAAAGTTCAAATTCAAAAAATTGCATCACAAAAATATTTTATTGCATTGTGCATAACATTGGCATTTTTAGGATTGATGATGACAACTAAACAAATATGAATAAAATCCTATGATTAGAGTTACATTAGACCTTAATCCACTTAATCACATGAACATAAGGGAACTAGAATTGAGGCACTTCAGGTCTACTAGAATTAATTCTTTGAGAAAATAAGACTAGGTTTAGGGTTGTCTTGACTGCCTAAGTAGAATGTTTTAGAACACACATATGACTCTTATCGATAGTGA
Organism: Ottelia alismoides; assembly: GCA_037367405.1. Taxonomy (NCBI): domain Eukaryota; kingdom Viridiplantae; phylum Streptophyta; class Magnoliopsida; order Alismatales; family Hydrocharitaceae; genus Ottelia; species Ottelia alismoides. The sequence continues at coordinate 40,307 of JAZKJV010011903.1, read as the reverse complement.
CCTAACTTGCAAACTTGCACCTTGCACTTTGCTCAACTCAGTTGAAGTGGTAGATGGTTGGATTTGCCGGCATGAGACACAAGCGAATGGAAACATGCGAAGTCACGATACCATGGCCTTTGTGCCCCAACCAAATCTAGTAACCATGAGGTCCAATGACATAATGTTGTGGTTTCCAATATGCTTCAAAAAAGCGAAAGTCTTTAGGCACAAGAATAAAAAGTCCTTATGTAAATGGTGTTGTATATAGCAAAAAATTACAAAAATTTAAAACTCCAAAAAAGTAGACGTGCAAAAATCAAGAAAAATCAATTCCCGTTGGAGAATGTATGTATTCAATAAGCAAACTTGAGCTTCAAAGTCAAATATTTATGTGAGCCTGCAGCTGGATGACCTGGCTACACTGGTCTAGCATCATAGGATAGGTAGCTATATTGGCTACTATCCATTCTCTTCTCCATCTCCTCTTCTTGAGCCGGTTGTATTTGAACATATAAGGAATTACCATGCTTCTCGAGGAATGAGTTATTGGATTGGGTAATTATAGTCATCATGTTGGAGAAGCCTGGCATTTACCACTTCATCCAAGAGGAGCTACATATCAACAAACTGTACAAGACATACTCATAGTCACAAGGGATTGTGTATGACATCGACTTATTTTAACTAGCTTTTGAGGAGATATGGGCAGAGTTTCCTGATTCTCAGAGGTGGTTGTGTTTCAAGTCTAGTTTCAAACTAAGGTTCCGACCGAACTAAAAATTCAAAGGTCTGATTGATCTCCAAACTTCGATATTATGAAGACAAATTTAAAAGTTAAAATCAATCCAAGCTCTTTCTTTTTCTTTTCTTTATTTTCTTTTCTGCACTTATAGGAATAAGTCTTTACTAGGGACTAAGAAAGGCGAATATAGGGGATGATGAATCTTTATTTCATCGTCTTTATTCATTCATTTTCACCTTAAATCCCTAACTTAATGCATGTATGAATCATTAATTTGTCAAAATAAACACTCTATAATTGGTACAAAATATTGTATAAAATATTATATATTTATTATATTTAATCACAAACTTTAAGAATAAAGGAAGAAAATAAAAATAAATGAGACACCATAGGTGTTGATTAACCCTAGACCCCAAGACCCAATCATCATGATGACTTGGTCGACATGGAATAAAGTATGGGAGATAGGGTAGGCAAATGGTACAAAATATACACAAAACCCTTGTTTTAAAATCGCCAATAATTGCATTTTGACACCTATTTCATTCTATTATTTTTACACCTCAAATAAGAAAACCCTCAACATGAATATTGTAGATAGAAATACAAAGAAAATACAAAATTGAGTTCACATAAAAATAATGCATAGTGTGCTTGGGACATACAAAATAAAAAGTCAAAATCAAAACATCAAAGACTTATATCTTCTCCGTACTGCATCAAAATGGATCAAAATCACCTTTAATTGTATGTAACTTTTAATAAGATATGTAATGAAGGTGGTTTTATTTAATTTGGAGCTAAGATGCAAAATTTAGGTTTTTGGACCATATTGAGAAATATATATGTATATGTATGTATGTATATTTTATTCAATATATTTAGTCTTTGCATTTTTCACATTGTAAATATTATTTAAAACACATGTACATAATTAAAAATAAATTAAAATCATAAAAAATAAAATAAAATAAATAAGTCTATTTTCATACAAAGATGAAATGTATATGTAAATACTTATATAATAAATGCTCCTATTTCTTTAAATGCACATATAAACTCAGAAAAATATTATAAAAATATCTGAATGTGTAAAAAATAAATTTTAAATATATAAAATAACTGCATACAATAGTAAAGTGAAAATGCAAAATAAAATAAAAATATACCACTACATGTATATATGCATATATTATTACTTGTAAATTTTAACTTGCAATAAAAGGACTCATTAAAAATAAATAAAAATATATGTAAAATACTACATTAAATTACAAAAGGTTTTTATGTGTTAATAAAATTTTAGTTAAATCATTTGTTAATTATTATTGATTTTATAAGGTATTTCTACCTTGGATTTTTCTTGTTGGTCCATGTGGACTAACCAGAGTCGTTACCGCATTAACCTGGAGTCAACTACCCCCTCTGCCTCCTCTGACTCATCTGACACCTCGAGTCCCTCCATTCTCTCCCTTTTTCAGGAAGCTCTAATAATTGATATGCCTCATGTCTTGAATGATTTCTAAAGCCCTGACTCCCATGATTCTCGCTGGATCTTCTGATGGTCATGATCTCCGTCGAGTCGATCAACATTTTTATTAAAACTCCCCTCCTCATCCAGCCTATAAGGCGTGCTTCCTATCTTTACGTCCAATTCGATCGCTATTTGGTTGTTCTTAGCCCCTCAAAACCCTTCAGATACCCTTCATTTGGTGACAACAGGCAATTAGGCAGGTTTTGTAGCGAGGAGGAGCAACAGAGGAGTTGATCCATGCCAATGTCGGAGGAGCTCCACCGGCTGGTTCAACCACATCGATTATGGTAGAGTCGAGGCCTCATTCTTCATTTCCAAATATATCTTTGATTCTAGTTTTAATTCTTTCTTTTAATTTCTAGTTTAATCGCATCTTTAATCGCAATTTTACAAACCCCCAATTATCTAGATCTTAAGGTCCAGGTCGATTCTCTATGATCCGACCGTTATTCCGGCCCTCTTTCCATCCCATTTCACTCCCCATCATGTTCTACGCCGATTCATCCATTTGTTCCCCCAGATCCATCGTGGATCTGGGAGTCGAGGCTCCCACCACTTCCCTTTGCAGAAGCTACATCGCCACCTCATCCCCTAGTGCTTTCAACTTCATTCCAATGTTGAGGGAGTATCCCTCGAGCCAAGGAGCTTTTTGTTGCAGGTCTCGACCCTTGGTGACCTATCTGGAACCTTATAGAGCACTTGGAGTAACTCCAGGTTTGTTGGAGTCGTCTGAGCTCCCCAATCATCCCCGTCATCGTTGGAGGCCATTTGCACACGTGGAGGAGTGACAGAAAGTTATGCCCACCATTGCATCGAGAGGAGGATGATGAAGCAAGGAGAAAAGCCAAATTGAATACCATCAGCCTCTAGTTCTTCACGAGTTTTTGCAACCCACTTCTCAACCGTTGGATGAAGAACACGACCCAGATCTAATCTGGGCTGACTATTTAATTCAAAGGGCTATGTGACGGCGTTGGTTGTATCGTCCACATAGCAGAAGCACAACGGTTCGATGAAATGCAGTTAAGAGGCAACATTTGCATCTGACCACCTCCGCCTTTTTGTTATTTGTAAAAAGTTATGCAATATTTTAATTGAGTACAAAACTTTATGGACTATTTTCTTTTATGTCCTAGCACCTTTTTGTTTTTACAGCTTAGTCTAGTGCCAGACATTTTGCAGGCGTACCTCTCTAGATCCTATATGTATTGTTTAGTCCTTAAAAATCAGGTTGCAGTGTTAACTTTCTGATTGTTTTTCATGTGATCCCCTGGACATTATTTTATTTGCAAATATACACCTGCCAACTTGATTTAAATTTATTTATGCATTTATTTTAATTAAAAATAGCTCATGCACTCTAAAAAAATGCAAATATAGGTACACGTGCGTGAGTGGTTCTTGTTCACGTTATATTTTTTTTCCATTTTGATTTAATTTAATATTTATTAAAAATAAAATAGAGCTATTTTATTCCCTATTATACTTTTCCTAAAATTCCAAAAAATTATCCACTATTTATTAGCAAATTTTATAACCAGACCAAAAATCACAAAAAATCTCAAATGAACCCCCACAAATCAGCAAACCTTTGATAACCTTAAAAAATTATAAAATAATTTCAAAAATCCCAAATATTTTTTATGTCCCATATTTTTATATATAATTAGGTATTAAAATTGATTTTGAGAAATTTTTGCCCTTTTTTATTTTTAATTCTCAAATAAATTCAACCCATTTAGAAATCCATGTTTTGGCCCATTTCTTAATTTAAATATACCAACAAAATTAGAAAATTTCCCTAAAATTAGAAAAAATAGAAGAATATTTTAAAAGCACAAAAATATGTTTTTATTTTGATTTTTTATCTATATTTATAAATAGTATACCCTATAGAGCTTATATGTACCTAAATACTATTATATATAGTTTATACTATTAGTAAATGTTATAAATACTATAAATATATTTTATAGCCTTAAAAGAACTAAAAAATGTTCTTTGGGATATTTTTTTGATTTTGGGTATTTATTATATATATATTCTATTATATGTTACTTATATTATATATATCTTTTATATATCCACATATACACTCTTATATATTACATATTTAAATTAAAAAATAAATTAAAAATGAGAAAATTGAAAATTAAAAAATATATATAACTGGAGAAAAATAATATTATATATTATTATTGTATTTAATTCAAAAGCCATAAAACATTGAGTAAATAGTGTGCAAACACAAGTACATACATACTTATATTATTTATTTATAAATAATCTACAGTGTTGCGTCCCTTATTCCCTATGTTCGAAACCCTACCTTTTAGTCCACTATACACATACATTGTAGGATTATAATAAATTTTGATCCACATTTGAGTTTATTGATTTATTTGTTATTGTGGTTTGATTATTGAATTTAGTTGAGACCTTTGCAAGAGGTCACCATAACGACTTCGATCTCACCTTGTTAGATTGTACGACTATCTCCTTTGATCATTGGTTATTTCAAAAGGTGTTGTTGCTGGGGAACAACAAATATCATAGCATTACGTATATTATTGTGTATATTATTTTATCTTTCATTTTAAGCCCTCTTTATTTTTATGATTATTTATTTGTTTCCGACCCATATCTCTTTGTTTGTCATTCTTATGACGGATCACATCACAAAGGCCACTTCTTAGGAGGTGGATGCTCCTGAGCCACGAGGAGGTTGGTGATTCTGCTTGTAAGCCAACCAGAAGAGAGCAGAAGAGAGGCAGAGAATGAAGGAGAAGAGCAACACCATTGGCTATTTTTTGTTTTATTTTGTGAGGAGAGTGATTTTTATTTTATTTTTGTAATAATATTTGTAATAACTTGGACATGGATACTTCAAAAGATCCAGTGCTTTGGTGTCTATTCATATGGGGGCCTCGATGGGTTTTTCCCATTTCTACCGCTTTCTTTCATTTTGTTTCACATTTTTTGAGCTTTCTTCCTTTATTTTTCTTTGTTTTATGTGTCTTAGACCCTAGATCAAGGATTGTTTAAATCGATAAAGTAGGTCCGAAGCCCTAATAGAAGCATGCACCTATAGTCTCTTTTGCTTGGACTTAGTCAAATAATTAATCGCAAATTACTTGGAATTGGAACCACAAGTTGTGAGAGACTCCACACAATGCTTCCATGATTCGTTGTGGCAGGCACTGAGGATTCTCTAAGATGGGACACTTATGCTCCATTTTGAGTAATTTTCATATGGTTCTTCACGATAAAATTTTTGTATTGGACTCTGTATAGCTTTGCATACCATTTATGTAGTATAGCTTTATATATTCTGTCTGGCATCCTGCATGGATAGTGCTTGGAAGCACTATGAGTCTTCTTACTTTACACACACCATGTGACACAAGAGTGAGATTTCCACTCTACTGTCAACTTGCATTGATTTTCCACCATCTCCATCTGTTTTCTATCACATCTAGGATTCAAAAGAAAATATAAAAAAATCATTGGGTGGTTTGCTTTGAAAAATACTCAAAAAAAGTGAAAACTCAAAAATTAAAACAAGGAGATTGCTAACAAAACTTTGACCTTAATAAAACCGCAATGGACATTCTTGTTTTGGATTCATAAAGCCCTCCTTGTTTTTAGATACATTACGTACTGAGTGAGGAATGCCCCCCTAAGGATTAAAGTAAAAAAACTCATTCTGTGGCTCCCTTGATTATCACTTGTGTTGGCAAAAAATCGGTGCTTCTATTGTACGTGGGCGAGTAGGGACTTGTAGACAACGATGTTCCTGCATTGTGTGGATCATCCTACTTGGTCCGTAATATTTAGCATAGGCCACGCCTTTACGAGGATGTATGCCTTATTATCCCGCGGTCGAGTACCTCACTTACGAGGGAAAGATACGTTTCGTCTATTAGCTTCCTTCCTCTATTTCTTTGGTTGAGTAGCTTCCCAAGCACAAGATCAAAGACCTCAAAGTGTGTAGACCACATGTTACAATGGAGGTGAAAGAAGTACGGGGTACTTTCTTGGTAGTACATACACTCCTAGAGGGATAACCTTCATAAGGGCTTGTTACAGGATTTTGCCTAATAAACAACCACAAAATTGAAAAGATAAAAATAGTCCAACTCCCATGGCTTCAATTGGGTTGAGTTGGTGAATCCACAACTTGTTTGGTGTTTGTTTGATTAGATTAAAGTCAAAGATCAAGTACCACTCACTTAGGCGAAATTTGCCTTTTCATTTCCTCTTCTTATTCTCATTTGGCCCCCACTTACTTTGAGCCATTCTACTATTTTGCACTCCTTTTATTTCTTATTGACCTACGTATCATTCATCCATTGTTGATCTTCTCTTTGGCCCCCAAGATGGCGACTCATAGATGGCTTAGTCGGGACTCCTCTTATTGAATACTATATTGGTCCATTCCAAATTCCCCCCCCTTCTTCTATCTTCTCTACACACTCAATTGTAAAGACCAGCTATAGTTGTCCGTAGAAGGAAATATCTGCCTCCAAGAGGACAATCTTCATGGAAAGCAGACTCTTTGATAGTTCAACATTTTTGTCTAGGAAGAGCATAAAAATTCATACATATGGATTTGTCATTTCAAAGTAGCAAGAGTATGTGACTGAGGGGATGGGTCTGACCTGACTGTGAACATAACTGGATGACCGGATTATGGAATCTAATGGGTGTTGTGTCTCATTTCCTAACTTTAGTGTGGTCCCGAACACAATAATAATCCAAAGGTCTTCTTTAAGCTCCAAACTTTGATTTTAATAAGACAAGTTTAAAAGTCAAGAATCATTCCAAGTTCTTTCTTTTCTTTTCTGTATTTTCTTTTATGCACTTATAAGCATAAGTGTTTGCTAGGGACTAGTAAAGGAAAGGATAGGGGGTGATGAATCTCCATTTCATCACATTTATTCTTTCATATTCACCTTTAAACACAATCTAAATGCATATATATAACTTTATCTTGCACATAATAACATCTATTATTTATAGTGTAAATATTGTATATAATAATGTATTTAAAGCTTAAATAAAAGAATAAATAAAAGAAAAGAAAAAGAAATGAATTACCATAGGTGTTGAATGACCCTAAACCTCGATACCTATGCATTATGATGATTGGGTCTAGAAATAATAAAGTAGGGGGAGATAAGGACCAAAAATACTATAACAATACTAATTTTTAATTCATTTTGGGACCTATTTTATTCTTTATAATTTATGCTTCAAATCAATAAACTCTGTGTATGAAAGCTGTAGATAAAATTTTATTTTACATAAAAATAACGCACAATGTGCCCTATACAATCAGAATAAAAAGAAAAAAATTCAAACTTCACTGAACTGTATCTCTGTTGCTCGCGAGAAATTCGAGGATTGGAAATTAGTGATAAATAAGTCGTTTCTATCCCCAAAAATCCCGCGACAAACAAAATTTTGTTTATTTTCTTTTTGCTACATATTAACCTGTATAGCGGACAAGGTTGAACTCAGGGAGGGTACAAATCCCGAGGGTTATTCAATTAATCAAAAATCAATTAAGAGCAAAACATGAATCTCAAAGGATAACTATCCTTGGTTTTTGGGGTTTTTTAATCTTTTTTGTTTAATTTTTTTTAAATTTTTTTCTATTTTTTTTGTATTTTCTGATTTTCAAATATATAGTAATTTTGATTTTGTAATTTTTTTTATTTTCAAAAAATAACGAACAAAAGGAACAAGCACAAGAAATATGCACACCAACCCTTTTTTTGTATTTTTCAATTATAAAAAACACTCTGAAAATTGCAGAGAAAATGTTTTTGGGAGTTTTTGCAAAATTTTTAGATGTTTTTCTATTTTTCTAAAAATCAGACAGTGAGAAAATGTTAAATTGTGCACAACCTGGAGTAATTTGCAACATAAAAATATTTTAAGTGCCTAAACTCTTGGCAATTATTTTTATAAAAAACTATTAGCAAATACTACAAATAGAAATTGAAATGATAATTTTTGGATTTTTTGTAGAATTTTTTAAGACTTTTATAAGATTTTTAGTATTTCAATTTTTGGAGTTTTATAAATAATTAATGCACGATAATCTGTTAGAAATTAAAAAACACAAAAATACACCTACTATTTTTTGGATTTTTTATACGACTTTTCAAATTTTTATGATTTTTTTACTTTCGGGAAGGTAAAAAGTTATTGTTTTTTTATTTTTTAAATTAAATCAAATGACAACAGAAATTGATAAAAAAAATTTATACAAGGATCAGGAGCATGCACCGGTTTTTTTTGAGAAATTTTCGAACGATAAAAATATTTATTTAATCAAAAAGAGCATGCAATGTTACTGTCTGAAAGCAGTGACTAAAAAGTAATTGTTCAAAGTTTCAGAGCTGAATATAGAAATAAATAAACAAGTGAGGCTCAGTTGCAAATTACCCAGGAAGCATGTGCAATGCACGTGACTTTCTTTGAAGAGCAAGGACGTCTTTGCAATTTGACAACCTTCAGGGATGGATCTGAAATTTTTACAATTTTATATTGCAACAACCCTTAGGATTCTTCTATGTTGAGTGTGTTTCCAACCCAAATGGAAAGGCGGGACCGCCGCCACCGCTGCCAAATGGAGTAGCGGCGACGCGGGCGGAGCACAGCTTCTGGCGGCGGAGAACGGCGCGATGCGGGGGCCGGGGGTGGCGGCCTGAGGGCACGACGAGCGTGCGGACCGTGCACGGGGGCTGTGCATAGGAGGCATTGCGGCGCCGACGGAGGGGTTCGGTCAAAGGATGCTGCCTCGCGTGGTAGCTCGCGCGACGACGGGTAGAGGCATGCTGGAGGGGAGACCTCCGCGGGGGGTCCGCTGGAGGGCGTCTTGGAGCGGCCCACGCGGCACGACCGCCATGAGTGGAGACCCACATGGGGCCAGGAAGGAGTTCGCACGAGCAGCGGTGGCGGTGCTTTCGCGTAGGGTTGGCTAGCAGGAATCACACGGAAGGGCCGACGACTTGCGGACGGCAGCCGGTTGGAGGTGTGGGCGGCAGGGGTAGAGGCCCGCCGTCTGCTGCAATAATTCTTTTTTGTTTTTTTTTGTTTTTTTATTTTTAAACTACAAGAAAAGATTAGAATAAAAAAATGTATATTTTTTTTGTTTTTTTAAACAACAACTGTAAATAGAGGAGAAATGATAAAAAAATTTCTTTTATTTTCTTTTTTTTTTTATGTTTTTTATGATCCTGCAAAAATAATGGTTAGAGAGATAAAAACAAATATATGGTTTTTTTATCTATTTTTATTTATAAATAAGAGATGTTGTGAATGGGGATCCGGCGAAAGTGAAATGAATCGAATCCGATTCTCCGACCACCGTGCGTGGTTGGAGTTGATAGATCGTGGGAGGTAGAAATTGAACGCGGAGAGATCAAGAACGTGCGATGAAAAATCGAGTCGAAGTGGATCAAATCGTGATGAAACTAATGATCTAAATAAAGATATTGATGATGAAATAAAAGTACGAGAAATAAAACTACGATTAGCCTAGATAAAAATAAGAAAAATGCGGATCTCACCTTAGGAGCGGAAATGGACCGTGATCGCCACGACGAAGGCCGACTCACTGTCACCAGACGACTCGAAGGCTAGGTACTTTTCTCGACAAAATTTTCTCTCGGAGATCGGTCTCCTCTCTCTAATGGTTGATCAAGTTGTAATGACGGAGAAGGAACCATATAAATAGACAAGACAGAGATGACATTTGAATTTTTGAATTTTTTGGTGGAAGAGATAAGAGAGATGAAGTTTTGAAATGAGATAAAGTAAAAGAAAGATAAACCTTTTAACAAAATTAACTAAATTTTTTATTTTCATCACTTTATTTATTTGAAAAAAATGTTTATTTTTTTTATTTTTTTATGGTGGTTAATTGAGAATATCAACTATATACATATACTATATACATATATGACATTATATACAAGGGTAAATGAGGAAATTAGCTTTTTGTTTTAAAATTTTTAATTTTTTAATTTTTATTCATATTTTAAAAATTAGTAAAAATAATTTACAAATATATACAAATATAATATTTACAAAATACATGGGAAAATTTCACAAACCACCCCAGAAAACCAACATTTTACTTGTAACTCCAGAAATTATGAAAATGTAGCCATTTAAAAATAATTTAATTTAGAAACCAATGGAAGTGAGATTGTTTCAATTTGAGTTCATATGGAGCCGAAATTGGTCTTTCAATTAGTGCATAGTTGTTTTTTTCCAAGTGTGGTTGCTTTTATTCTGTACATGATTTAATTGTACAATTATTTTTATTAGTTAGAACACATTTTTATTTACAACTTTGGTTTTGAAAGTTATTTGATTTGAGGTCAATTAATGTACAAATAAATTAGTGTCATTTTTATACAGATGTACACAAAATAACTGAGAAGTATTTACAACAACTCACACACATTTTTTTGGATTTTCAGCTTAAGGACCCTATCTCCCATTACTTTATTCCTGGTCGATCATGTCAAGTCTTGACCTTCTCTCGGGGTTTGCGTCAGCTTGTATATAGTCTTCCTTCCTTATTTTCTTTTCTTTATTTTCCTTATTTTTTCTTTCTTTCTTTCTTTATTTATTTTAGGTTAAAATTAGTAAGAAGTGTATAATATTTACACACAGATGCAAGTTAGTAAGAATATGGAGTTAATGTTTTAAGCAGGTGTTTTATAAGGGCCTTTAAGCTAAAATAGATGAATCTAGATGACGAATCGCAGATTCATCATCCCCCTATGCTTTATCTTTTCTAGTCCCTTAGCAAACACTTATTTGAAAGAATGAGTGAAGAAAAAGAAAAAGAAAAGGAAAATAAAGAAAGTAGGACAATATTGTATATTAATCTTATCTTCATAAAATTGTAGTATAGAGCTTTGTTGGACCTTTGGATTATTAGTGCGTCAGAACTTCTGTGAGACATAGAATTTTAAAATCGACGGCCTTCAAGTTCTACACATGATTGTCACAGTTTCGGCTCAGAAGTCATCTTAGATCAATCCTCTTCCCAAAGCATACCCTATGAACATTGAAAAATTGTCTCATGTGTGTGAATGGTTTTAGCTCTTCCCATCCAGAATGCCGAACTACCATGCAAATCTCCTCTCCATTAACTCATCCTCAGGGAGTCAGGTATTTCATTCTAAGGTCTATCGCGTTGTGTTCACAATCGAATTAGGGGACAAGTTAGAAGAAGGAGAAAAGAACTAGAGGTTGGCGAGTGTAGTCACCTCTCCATGTGAAGCTTGCCAGTGTAGCCGAGTCTCCACCAAGATCTGCAGGTTTTCTTGAAGCTTGGACCTTTCTGGTCAAATATTTATTTGATAGTGGTTTCTTTTTATTTGAATTTTTGGTGGTTCTGCTTAGATCATGTTGTGCCCCTACGGATATAAAATCTTTTTGTTTCCGTACATGTTTTGGGGTCTTAGAAAAAATTGTTCCCAGTCACACATCCCTTTTCCGAAGCTTTATTTCAACCCGTACTCCGGTATTAAGATTTCCACGCTACCAGAAAAGAAACTCACACAGTCTTCCAACATCACGTCTGAGTTGAGCTAAGTGCATAGTGCGAGAGTACAAATTAATTCCCTATTCCAGAGTTGTACCAAGAATGAAGAGACCAGGTTAGATACTAAGAGTCAAATGCTGCACATTGTCATGTGGAACTCAAAGAATTAAGTCAAAGACCTGAAGTTTCTAAAATCCTATTTTTCAGTGAAGTTCCTCTGAGAACTAGTTGGATTAAGGTCCAACTAAGCCCTATTCTTCAATTTTATTCCAGACATAGTTTAAATGTCAATACTATCCTGAAAAATGCACATGCAAATGCAAGAAAAGATGAACAATGCAAAGATTTTTTTTAAAGAAATGATGCACATGTGAAAAGAACATATTTTTAAAAACTTTTCTAATTTTGAACTTTTTATGGATTTTGGAGAAAATGCAGATGTAAACGAAAAGGGTTTTTTTAATTATGCAAGTTTTTATGGATTTTTGGTTTTGTAGTTTTTTTAAAGGAAAAATGGTTAGTAGAAAATATATATATACAAGATTTTTTTATTTTTTTATTTTTTTTGTTTTTGTATTTTTTTGTTTTAATTTTTGTTTGTTTTTTTACAAACATGGATTATAAACATAACCCTCCCAAATAAACATTTTAAAAGTACGATTTATGTCTAAAGTATATATACAATATATACGACACCTCCTATACTTAGCTCGAACTATGTACTCATAGTGATCAGGGAGCGAAAAAGGAAGACATAACTCGTTCTAAGTATAGAAAAGTGAAAAGACTCCTATGCTACAACGACTCAAAGAAAAGATAAAAAGAAGAGAAGTTGGTGATCCCCCCTATACTTAAGATCAAATACTCCTAAGTATAATAGAGTGTACTAAAGGGGAAAAACCGATGAATAGAATGTACAGACTCAAAAATAAAAAAACACGATATGAATAACATCACCCCCTATAATTAGGGTAGAGTATCCCTAAGTATAGGCAACAACAAGAGTGATGCACAAGACGAATATGAACAACACAAATCATTAACCCCCCTATACTTAGGATAAAGCACATCCTAAGTATAGCATATACACACACACACACACGAAAAGGGGTGAATGATAAAATAGAAGAAGAAAGAGTGAAATGAAAGGATATACAAGAGGAGTGGATGTACAAAGGTCAAGAAGGTCGAAAGCAAACCTTCCTGCGGGACCACTGAGGTATGGATTTGACAAGGTGTAGGTCGATATTAGGGTTATCATTAGATATAAACAGAGTAGAATCAACCAAGAATGTATCCTCAGCAGTTTCAGATTGTGCAGGCCTAAAACGACTATTGGAAGTAGTGTGGTCATGTCCTGCCTGGGAAGTCTCGGAAACATCAAAGTAAAATGGCTCAAAATCATTATTAGAAAAAGTAGGATCAATTTCAGCCTGGGAGCCTCTGCTGGATCAACATCTTTATCAAAAGGCCCAAATTCCTTTATAAAAGCAATCAAATCAAATTTGGCCTGATTGGTCTCATCTGAATCAAGGTGAATAGGAACAGACTCATCAGTGGAAGGAGTCGAATCATGTCTGTCCTGTCTTGTCTCAGATTCTGCCTTCCTCTCTAGGGTGTCTATCATGTAAATTCTGTGGATTCATCAATGCATCGCTACATACCAGAAGGGGGAACACCAAGATCTATGCTTTTCGAATCTTCCTCCTTGAAGAGGAATTCATGGGTTTCATTATCATCCAACATATAACAAGAATCTCTGATATTATCATCGAGGTCAATTCCTTGGGGTTGGCTACCACAGGTGGGCTCTCATGGGATGCAGGTCTCTGGTCACATCACTCCCTACATCAGAATGGAAGCGAATCTCTCCTGAACCATAATCAGTGACGGCTCCCGCAGAGGTGAGGAAAGGCCGTCCCAGGATGATTGGAGCGTGTTCCACAAGGGTGGGTGTCCCCATGGGCATCATAACAATATCCGAAGTGAATTCATGCCCTGAATAAGAATGACAACGTTTTCGAAAATACCCTTCGGCCTCTTGATAGATCCATCAGCAAATTGAACTATCATCATGGTTTTCTTGAGAGGTCCAAGATGAAGAGATTGTACCATAGAGAAGGGTATTATATTGATTGATGAACCGCCGTCAAGGAGAGCATTATCACAATAATAGTCAGATATGGAGCAACTCACAAGAGGTGTGGCAGTGTTCCCTTTCTTAAAATACAGACGATGAGAGATGGCGTAGGCAGTGTCCTTGGTCAAGACATGACACTCAGATCTTCTCCTTCGCTTTCTATTCTTGTGTTGGGGAGTAGATAAATATGTCATGGCCTGTTGAAGTGGAGCTTTAATAATCTCATGAATGGTGGCCAACACTCCAGGTTCAGTCAACATTTTTTTGAATTTTCTGACCTCCTCCATACAAGGGAGGAGGTCAGAATAAGCATATACACGAGGGTTGCCAAGAAAAGTCTCTTTATAGTGGCATCCTCGGGGTCAATGGTGGGATATGATGTGAATAGATGTGTCAGTAGATGATCGGGCATTTGGGTCCTCTCCTCACAAAATGAATCAACAATGTGTCTCCCAGATTCTTTTTGGATTTTCAAAATTCTCATTTTTTTTTGTATTTTGGGCGATTGCAAGCTCTCATGATTATCCTCAAGTGAATCCATATCCTCAAATAGTGGAGCAGCGTTCTAGCTCATTTTTATGTTAAATATATTGCTAATCCTCAAATTCATATGCTCCATCATCTGGTTCAGTGTCTCAAGTGTGGAAATCATAAAAGGTGACTCCAAAATCCCCAGATCGGGTGGGTTGAATGAGGGTGGGTGAAAATCAAAGTCCTCTGATTCCTGAAATAATGGTTAGGTGGATATGGACAAAAACCAGGAGGAAAGTACTCCCGGAAAAAGCAAGGTGGATCATCTGGAGAGTACGAGGTATCTGTGAAGATCGGATTAAAATAACTCCAGTCGGTCATCTTTGAAACAAAAGATAGCATCAGGAGAGCATGAGTGGTCAAGTCAAAAGATATGGAGAAAAAGGCACAAATGCACAGAAGGATCGAGTATGCATACAAGCAATCAAACACAATACAAACCCCCAGTTCACCAACTCAACTCAATGTGAAGACCGTGAAGGTTTGGTCAATTATCTTAACAATTTTAGAGTTTGGTGAGAATACAATCTATCATAGTGGATAAAACGAGCTGTTAGGAACACAATGCTCTCAGGAGACTAGACCAATCCTAAAGTTAGATCTTTCCCAGCCTGTATGAATTGCGAACCGTTTACCGACTACCCGATCAATTCAATCTGTTAAGGACGTCACGGACCGCTTTACCGGCTACCAGAGAGATCCTCAGTGGAGAACGACTAACCCAAGATAGTAGTCTGAAAAGAGTTCGGGCGCGGCTCTATCCGAGCGTGCGGGTCGCTCTCTCGCTCAAGCAAGCCAAACAATGAGGGGGTTACTCACCTCAAAACAATGAGTTTTCCTTGTGTTTATTTTAGGGTCAAGTTTTCTTTAGCAGTCTCGTATTTTAGGAAGTTATCACTTGGTTAAAATATTTTCAAAGAATCTCCTACAGAGTGTCTAATTACATTTTTAACTTTTATGAGTGAATACAAGGAAGGAGATCGGAAATGCCAATGCGCGATTAAAAATAATGATGCATGCAGGGGTTAGAGATGCGTACCTTGTCACCAGCACTCTACATGCAAGTGATCCACGCAGAATTGAAATACAGAAAAATAAACTAACCTATATACAAATGTAAGTGAACCGACCTAGATGATAGCTCATATTAACAGGCACAGAAATTTCTTGTTTAGGGTGTTTGAACCTAATTAATTACCTATCTCAAGCAACATGTAGCTCAGGAATTCCGCGGGAAACAAAGAAATATAAGGCGATGAAAACAAAACCGGTGAGGTCCCCTAAGTGGACCAGCACTTGGCGAAACAGACCACGCAACAAATGAATGTCCGTTTACAAGATTTCAAACGCTAGAAAAGAAAAACTCTCTCTCTCTCTTTTTAATTTTTTTCAACTCTTCTTCTCCTCTTCTCACGCTATCCTGCAGCTTGGTGAAGAATCAAGCCGCCTCCACGTCGCTTGGGAACTTTGGCTCTCTTAGGATCGCCACCTTCGCTCCGCGGGTCCTCACAAGAAAAAGAAAAGAGAATGTGTAAGAAATACAATTATCAAATATGAGAAAGAAAAATGAAACAGATGCAGTGGATATGAACAATGGAATAATGTGGCAAATTATAAACAGATATTTACAACCAAGAATAACGGGTCATAAGAGAAACCTAACTACCCTCGCCGTGCCTCCCTGGCAACGGCGCCATTTTGTTGCTTGCGAGAAATCTCGAGGATCGGAAATTAATGATAAATAAGTCGTTATCCCCAAAAATCCCGTAACAAACAATTTTTTTTATTTTCTTTTTGCTAATTATTAACATGTATAGTGGATAGGGTCAAACTCAGGGAGGCTACAAATCCTGAGGGTTATTCAATTAATCAAAAATCAATTAAGAGAGAAACAAGAATCTCAAAGAATAAGTATCCTTGGTTTTTGTGATTTTTTTAATTTTTTTAATTTTTTAATTTTTTATATCAATTTTTTGTATTTTCTGATTTTCAAAATTTTAGTGATTTTGATTTTGCATTTTTTATTTTAAAAAATAATGAACAATATGAACAAGCACAAGAAATATGCACACAAACTTTTTTTTATAATTTTAAATTATCAAAAATGCTCAGAATAATACCGAGAAAATGTTTTTGGGTTTTGAACGTTTTGAAATGTTTTTGGGAGTTTTTGCGAAATTTTCAGATGTTTTTTTCTATTTTCTAAAAATCAGCAGTGAGAAAATGCGAAATTGTGAACAGCCTAGAGTAATTTGCAACTTAAAAATATTTTAATGCCTAAACTCCTAGAAATTATTTTTATAACAAACTATATGCAAATATCTACAAATAGGAACTAAAATGATATTTTTGGATTTTGTAGAAATTTTTATTATCTTTATAAGATTTTTAGTATTTTTCAATTTTTTAGGTTTTATAAATAATTAATGCTCGAAAATTGGTCAGAAATTAAAAGACACCAAAATACAACTACACTATTTTTTTAATATTTTTAGGCGAATTTCAAATTTTTATGATATTTTTAATTTTAGGCAGGCAAAAAGTTACTGTTTTTTATTTTAAAAATATATCAAATGATAAAAAAATTGATAAAAAAATTTACAATGTTAAAAACCACATCAAGAACATACACCATTTTTTTGAGAAATTTTCGAATAATTAATATATTTATTTCATCAAAAAGAGCATGCAAATTTACTGTCTGGAAGCAGGGACTAAAAAGTAATTTTTCAAAGTTTCAGAGATGAATATAGAAATAAATAAACAAGTGAGGCCATGTTGCAAATTACCCAGGAAGAATGTGCAATGCATGTGACTTTCTTTGAAGGGCAAGGTCGTCTTTGCAATTTAGACAACCTTCATGGACGGATATGTAATTTTCCCAATTTTATATTGCAACACTGATGAATACCCATTCATTACTCTTTATTCTTATATTTTAGCTACAAAAACCTATGCAAATGCATGTAGATATGTGTAAATAGGGTCAATTAGCAAAAGCATGCATGTTTGTAAATACTTATAATTAGCATGTTTTTGTGCAAAAATAAAAGAATAAAGATGAAAAAGAAAAAGAGGGAAATATTTAGAATAAATATTGAGCAACCTAACCCAAGGGAGGGCTCAGCATGGGCCTGACCACATAAAAGCCAAGTAGAGGGAGATAGGGGCTCATGTGTATATATTTGTAAATACATAAAATTATATATTTTCCTCACCCAAAAATATGTTGTAAATATTTGTACATATTTATGAAGTATAAAAACAAAATAAAAAGATAAAAACCAAAAATTCAAAAATAACCCTTCACCTTGTACATAAGACCATCATTCTCATCTATTTCACCTTGTAAATAAATTTATTTATTTTAAAGCTTTTTGTAAATATTCTATGGTATATATTGTAAATAAAATAAATACAAAGAAACAAAACAAAAATCAAATAAAAATTACAAAATTGAAAATACAAAAACATCTTGTATGTATGCCATGTATATAGTGTACATAACTAATTATTTAACCTATGTATATAAATAATAAAAATAAAATAAAAATATCCTTTTATTCCTCATTTTATTCTATAAATAAATAAAATATAAAATAGGAATAAAAATGTATAAAAATAACTAATTAAAAATCAAAATTAAAAATCACAAATTGTATATAAACCTATGTATAGCTATACTATGTATATACCTTATTTTTATTTCCAAAAATTAATTAAAAATCTCAAAAAAATATAAAAAAATAAATTAAAAATATTTCATGTTTTAAGTTTTTGAAAATTCGGCCATTTAAAGGCCCAAAAAAATCAAATACAAATTTCTGACATGGCTGATTTCTATTGGTCCACGGGGATTGTTGACCGCCTGGTCAACTCCCCCCTGTGGACCACCTTTCACGGGTCTGGTACGCGGACCCAACTTCTCCAATTTATCTCTACCAGACCCGATTCCCATTTCGCCTAACCCAGGGCTCCGATCATCCCCTGTGCATCCGGGAACTTCGCCCGACACCTTGCCTAGGGGTCCGTGCTCAGTCGAGCCGGACCCAACCCCTTCTTCCCGGACCTGCACCCATATATAACCTGAGCTCAGCCGCCTCCTCTTTCCATCTTTGGCTCCCCACTCTCACTCCCGTGACCTCCATCGCATCCAGCGAGGTGACAGCTCCCGTTTGCCGGTGTTGCAGCGAGGAGGAGGTGGCCGGTCACTGATCCGGCAGCTTTGCGCCGCCGTGCTCCGCCACTCGACCGGAGCTCGAGCCTCAGGCCTTGAAGCCCTTCGAGGCGACGACCAGGAGCTAGCCAAGCTCCAGCACAGTCTCCCGCGTCACCCAGGTAACCCTTTAGCCCTTCCATTTAGTGTAATTTCCTGTTTCGCCCAATTGGTATCTCTGACGTGTTCCTCTGATTCCGGCCATATCGTCCATCATCTCGATCATCGGAACGCACTGTCACCATCGCCTTTCCCCCACGCACGTTCTTCGCCCTTTCACTCAACCCAGCTCGCCCCGGAGCTGGGATTCGAGCTCCACCATCCCCAGCTCGCCGGAGCTTGCTCGTCCCGAACCACAGACCACCGTCACTCCGCTTCATCGGGTCGAGGCACTTTGCCCTCGACCCGCGAAGCTTTTGGTTCATTTTGCAGGTCAAAAGGGAGTCATCTGAGACCCCCTTACGTTCAGACCAGGAGCTTCTCGCCGACGACCTCGCCGGAGCCCCTCCAGGGCTCGGCTGGGCCATCGGACAGCACCACCAGCTGCGGGACTTCACCGCCGATCTTCTCCGATACTTGGAGGCAGCTGAGGAGGACCCTAGCACGCACGCGAGGCCGGCGAAGCTCGCCGGTTGAGTGTTCTTCCACCAACCTCCAGCATCGTTCGATTAGCCCCTCCGCTCCAGTCTCGATCACAGCCGTCCATTCACCGAGGAGCAGCTACCGTCGATCATCTTGAGGGGCTGATCAGGACAGTCAGAGCAGAGAGAGGAACCACCAGCACCTGAGATCGTTGGATCTTCCACGTGGCCCCCTCTGCACCGTCGATCGGCCACGTGCGGAAGAGAAGAGAAGCGCCACCCATCCAGAGCCGTTGGATCCTCCACGTGGCGCGAATCTGACCGTCGGCGCAATAAGGGGTAATTTACTTAGGCCCCCTCGTAGTTTGTGTCTTTAATTTCTAGTCCTGTAAATATTTTAGTAGTTTTATTTACGTAGGGTAATTTGCACCTTGGACCTCGTGCTTGCTTAGTTTCGCATTTATACCCCTGTGTATGTGATCTCACGTGCTTCGCCACGTGCTTGTTTGGGTTATTTGCATTTTGTATCCTGTAGTTCTGGATGGTTATTGAATGAAGAAATACTTTCTGGTATTTGCAGTTGTGCCCCTGTGAGCATTTTATATACACATGTGCGGATTTTAGTGGGTAAATTGCAACCGTGCCCTTGGACTTTTTGGTACGAGTTACCAAAAGGTCCTAGGAGTTGGTTTTTATTACCAGAAGGTCCCTGAGTGCCCCAGGCACGCGCCACGCGCGTGACTTGCTGGGAAAGTTGCACCTGGACCCCCAGAGTTTTGGGTATTTGCACTTAAGTCCCTGTGCACAGTGCCCCCTTTTTGATTTTTGAATAAATATCAAACCACCTCCAAATTCGATGAAAATTTGACACATGGCTCCTGCCATGTTGTTGGATTTTTGAGAATTTTTTAGGACATTTTTGATTTTATTTAGTATTTTTAAAAATTCAAAAACCTTCTTTTTAGCTACTGTCTATGTTTAAAAATTCCAAAAAAATATAAAATCACCCCCAAAAATTCTAAAAAAAATTAGCTACTGTTCTTTGTTTGTTGTCTGATTTTCTAGCCAATTTTGGCTATTTGTCATCACGTAAAAACCCTAAAAATCTAAAAACCCTTAAAAACTCATAAAAATTATAATAAATAATCTAAAAATCTAAAAACAATAATTTTGGTGCCCAAATTTTCCTTATTTTCTCTAGAATACAGGAAAATTACCTCCAGGGCCCTCTGAGATCCTTAGATATTTTATCTTTGGGTTTTGGGCCTTGCTGGACAGTACCCATTCTTTTGAGCACTGTTTGATTTTTAGAAAATAAAATATACCTTAGAAAATTATCAAAAATTCACCAAAAACACTTAAAAACTTAAAAAACATAAAAACCATTTTTCTTGAATTTTTGCTTGAATTTTGGTGTGTTAAATAAATTGTGTAAGTGTGTTTATATTTGCCTTCTTTTATTTTCTTCATATTCTAAAATCCTAAAAAAATATAAAAATTATTAAAAACCACTAAAAAATACTTTTCTTTGATTTTATTTTCTTTTTACTACTTCGTAGGCCCTAGGCCAACCCGTGCTCCTTGTGTTCGACCCTGGGTGCTATACCAGGTTAATCTCATAGCTAGACCGCTCTTTTCTTTGTTTTGATTGATTTGACCTATTTTGAGTGGTTGATTTTTCTTGATATACCCCTTCTCTGAGATCCGGGTCGCAACGACCCTTGTTCTATTACCTTCACCCGGGTCTTGAGGTTCTCGTGGTTATCAGAATGGCGCCGTTGCCGGGGAGCACGGCTTAGTAGTGTTGTTTTTTTTTTCGTTTTTATTTTCGCGGCTTTTCGCGGCTCTTCGGAGCTCGCGGCTTTTCGCGGTTTTGTATCTATTTATCTTTTTGATTTATTTTGTGTGATTATTTTATTTCCATTTTTGCACATATACCCTCACTTGTATTTTCTTTTATTTTTCTCTATTATTTGATTATTCTTTCTGGACTGACCACTCTTCTGTCTATCTTGCGAGGGCCCGAGGACCGCGGAGGCGACTTTCGAGGAGCCGGTGCAGCCGCGACACTTGGAGGCGGCTTCTTTCTCTACGAAGCCGCATGAGAGAGCGAGAGAGAGAGAGAGTGAGTGGGTGAGGTATTAGGATAGTTTTATTTTATTTTATTCATTATTCTTGTAATAACTCAGGACACTCTTGGACTTTGTGGACTTGTGACCGTAGCGGGTCTGTTTCGCCGAGCACCGGTGTGCTCGGGGGACCCATTAGGACCTCGCGGCTTTTTCGCGGCTTTTCTCGCGGATTTCTTTTTCCTTTCTTACTGTCATTTTCCGGTTTTTCGCGGTTTTTGCTCGAGCCCCTAGATTTAGGACTTTCTGGTGATTGTGACGTAGTTGAGTAGGATCCACACACCTTAATTGCCTATCTGTTCCTATAGACCGTAATTGGACCTACTTAAAATAAATAATAAAAGTAACCGACTCGCTAGCTTCCGTAGCCTACGTGCCGTAGCTCGTCCTGTAAAGCGCTTACTCCTACCCCCGATTTGTCGGGCAGGGGAGGGACGAGCCAAGACCGGACCCTTTGGCTTGGAGGTCGGTGACCGGTTAGACGGTTCTTCGCTAGAAGTTGCTCGTCTAGGACTCGGCTTCCCGCTGCATCATTTAGCTTAGTTTACTTTCTGTCTTTATTTTATGCGCGGATCATTTTGCATGTAGAGAGCTGGAGGCAGGTACGCATTTCTGACTTTGCATGCATCATTGATTTCTCGTGCATCGGCTTTTTCGACTTCTCCCCCCTGTTTTTGACTTAATAACCAGGAGAATCGAAAAATTCGTTAGGCAATTTTGTTTGCTTTGAAAAATACCTAAAAAGTGTAACCATAAAATTGGGACTGCTAAGATTATTGACCTTAAAACTCGCTCACCCTAAAAATTCTGTCTTGGGGAGAGCAACCCCCTCATTGCTTGGTTTGTATGCGCGAGAGAGTGACCCCGCACACTAGGTAGAGCCCCCCGTTGCTAAACCCGACTGATTACCGACTCTTCCGTGCGGGCCAGTCGGTTGGGGTTAGCAGCGGATATCCCAACAGGTCACGTAAGCGCTCTGTTATTTGTGTGTTCACCAAAATAAAATTGACAAGATAATTTGACCGAACTTTCACGGTCTTCAGCTCGCGTTGCGTTGGTGAACCGGGGGTTTGTTTTTCGATCATAATTTTTCCAGATCTCATCCGCCCTACTCGCCAGATCAAGATGATGGGTAGACGATCTCTTAGGCAGCCTTTGGCTGCACCGCTTTCGGGCGCGTCTACCTCATCATCTAGGTTGGCTCGCGAGAGCTCAGACCCGCTCGCTGAGCGGTGCTGGAGTGTTTATAAAAGGGAGATATACTTATCGATGGGAACTGGGAGTTATCTTAAAGGACACCCATCAGTATTCGAAACAATCTATTGCCATTCCAGAGAGAGGAGACGTCTACAGGAGATCTCACAGGTTTGTTTTTTTTGTGGATTTCGTTCTTACTTAGTTTGACTTCAATTCATGGGCATATAAGATATTATTAGAATATGTAATCTCTTTAAATGTCAGGAAGAGAAATTATCCCCTCTATATATAAATCTCAAATGAATTTATATAATTGCAAGTAATCGAATCATATCCAGTGTGGAAATTAGGTAGTAATCTTAAAATACTAAGAGGTGTCTTAATATCTGGGTTTTTAGCATATTTGTATTTTTGATACTCGATACACTAAGCAGGTTTATAACACAATATGCTCAGTGTTGATTTAGCATTCTCAATATGACGTTAAGGTAGCTATTAGAATAGGTGAAGGTTGGCTTTACGGAATTACACAGATAGGTCAAGAAATTGGTACTGTAAAATTTCAGATAACAGGCTAATATGGGTAGAATGATAGTTTTATCATATAATTTAATTTATATAAGACTAGTGCTTAATACAATTGTTGTAGGTTTTGTATAGTTCTATACACTATATACAAGACTCATGACACCTACACTCTCAAGTATATAAACTTTTAAAGAACGAGATATAGAAATATGGATTAAAAAGAAATAAACAATTTATAAGTATTCTATGTGTACAACAGAATCGAAACCCCAAAAGTTTCGGTAAAGCAGAGTGTATTTGGCATTCTAATAGAAGTATATTATGACAAGCCTGTTTATCAAGATGTAAGGATTATATTTAATATGAAGAGACCTCTTAAGATGAGCATTAGTACATAGTAATCTATACAGCTTCCGTCTCCAAAGCCCTATAGCTTGCATACATGGAATTACCTATATGCATGCACACATGAACTTTATGGATGACCCTCTAAGTGCTGACTACACTTTTCAAAATCCTTAGGTAATTGTAGTCAGTTGATCATGCTTGTGAAAGCTTCACTCTATAAGATATCTGGTGAGTGGTTCCAAGTCATTTTTTTTATAAAAACTAGTGAGTTTTGCTAAATTTTATAGCAATAATGTTTACACGTTTTTCCATGCTTATGAATATTTCTACAGTAATTAGTTAGTTATCCTGATATTTTATTTACCTAGTTCAATCATGAAGTTCATATTGCAATACAGATGTAGTTACGATTCATGAATGCCGATTTTACATGGATGTTTATGATTATGCAGTCAAGATTTTTCATGATATGATATAAGATCAATGCACACTATGGCCTACTCCCCAAAAAAGTCATGAACAAGTCACTACATGTTGGGGTAGGTATATCCTCGTGATATACCTATGGCCTACTCCTTGTGACTCAGGAGGGCTTTGGGCCCGCATTTCGTATACTAATGGGCTTTGGGCCGTATGCGAAATGTACTTGGTCTTTGGGACCATTAACATGAAATGATGAGATTTTCACGGTCTTGGGTTGAGTTCTCTCCCTAAACAATTTTACACGGTTCATGAATTAGTACGACATGTTGGGGTAGTGCGACATTGAATATAATATGGTAAGATTGTCAAGATTTTCTTTAAATGTTAGTTCATGTCATAATTATTCAATGATACATGTTGATGCATGCATATATTTTTTTATGTTTATGTTTTAGCAAAGAACTATTTGATACCATGCCAATTACATTGATAAAATAGTTTACCAAAAGCTTGAGATCCGCTCGCTGGGTCTAAGCTCTTTCATGGGTTTAGACTCACCATTCTATTGTTATATTATTACAGATAAATCTTGAACAGGAAGCTTGGGAGGAACGTACATAGCTGCATATCACTAGTTGGAGGTTGCGCCATCAAAGACCTTAGTTTTTGGTAACTTTTTGATGTCTTAGCAGATATTTGAGGAAAACAAAGTTGTGGATTTTTTTTGTATGGATATGAAAGAATGGATAGTGATAATGATGTAAATATGTAGATCTTGTTTATATAGAAAGGTGGAATGTGAGGTCTATACTCAATGGTTGATGTGATCTAGATTGGATCTATAAGGTTTTATGAACAAATGACTCTATTGAATTTGTATAGGTTGTTTCAGGTACAGCTTGCGGTTTGGGGATCCATATTTTAGAGGAAACTCTGTCAAAATTTTACGGATAATGAGTAAAGATTATAATAGAATAGTGATATGAAAGGAGGTTTATAATTAGGTTCTTGTCGCGCTTGTCTCGGATAGAGGGACGGGTCGTGACAACCGAGTACGACTCCACCCTGTTCCCCCTCGATCCCCTTTCTGACCTTCCCGAGAGACATGAGCCCGAGGAGAGACTGATTCATTTGACGGCACCTGAGTTGGGCTCATTTGATTTTGCAGACGTCGAGATGGCCGGCGCAGGCAGTTCTGATGATCACTCCCGTAGACCAGAGCATATTGTACTAGACCAGGGAGCGATCAACTCCACCCTGATCGCATCACTTGATACAGTTCGGCAGCAGCTCCGCGATCAGGGAGCTTTCATGATTGAGATGAGGCGTGAGTTGGAGAGGCTCAGAGCAGAGAGAGACGCGCAGAGCGAGCCCGAGGAGATCCCGGATGCAGATGCACAGGCACGAGCCGCAGCAGCTGCAGCAGCAGCCGCGGCCGCCGCCGCAGCGGCAGCAGCCGCAGGAGGAGCAGGACCACCTAGACCGATGCGGGAGTTGCACAACCCCGAATCTACTTTGATGCACCATTGGGTTGTGGTTCCAGCCATCGTGGGGGACTTCAAGTTCCCCCCGAACACCTTGCAGATGCTCCCGCGGTTCCATGGACTTGCTACAGAGGAGCCCCACCTCCACCTCCAGGAGTTTCTTATGATATGCAGCACTGTCCACGATAGACATGTGGACCAGGACACGATCAGGATGATAGCATTCCCCTTCTCACTAGCAGACAGAGCAGCCACGTGGCTGAAGCATTTGGGGAGATTCGTCTATACCTGGGAGCAGCTCCGCACCGAGTACTTGAATAAGTACTATCCACTCGGGCGGACGAATGCAGCAAGGGCCCTGATTAGTAACTTCTCCATGTTCCCCAACAAGCAGTTCCACGAGGCTTGGGAGAGGTTCAGAGAGCTTTTGGACAGATGCCCGCACCATGACATCACGAAGCCGAACCTAGTTCAGAGCTTCTTCAGCGGACTGTCACCAGAGCTACAGGGCCTGGTGAATGCTTTTTGTGGCGGGTCCTACTTCGCCAAGGACCACGACCAGGTCTGGGCTATTTTTGAGGAGATGGCAGAGAACTACATGGTTATGTCCCAGACCCGGCTCTATACTCAGAAGACCCAGCCACATCAGCCAGGACCCGTGCAGTACCAGAGGATAGCACGGGTAGATGCAGGTCCTTCCAGTTCGTCCGCAGCCACAGCAGCAGCACAGTTAGAGTCGTCAGCTGCGGACATGGGCATCATCAGCGAGAAGTTGGACCGCATGGAGCTGATAGAGAAGAAGCAGTGCCAGAGCATAGCGTAGATGGATCAGATGGCACAGGTCTTGAGCGACATGAAGACACAGCTCATGTGTCTCCAGGAGGCACAGACGGCTTCTCAGCCCCGTCTTCAGTCGCGAGGCGACACCGGCAGCAGCAGCAGCAGCTCGTCCCAGCGCTCCAGCACCCCAGTGCAGCCTAGACAGGTTCACCTTGTACAGGCGGAGCCGTACCAGCAGCCGCAACCCACCTACCAGTCTCCGCCATCTCCAGAGATGCAGATGGTGGTCTACCAGCCGGACCAGCCTCTGGCAGTACTCCCGCCAGCCCCCTTTGATGCCGAGTCGTTGATGGATGTCAACGGGATCTGGTACGACCGTCCCCAGCCTAGGATCCGACGAGACCATCCCGGATTCAGGTGGGGGAGTGGTGGTGCCCAGCCCCAGCAGCAGCCGTCAGGACAGGGAGGGCAGTACTCCCATCAGAGAGACCAGCACCAGCCGCAGCAGCCCCCAGTGTATCAGCAGCAGTCAGCCTACGGTCCGCGTCCCTATCAGCAGCAGGGACAGCCTTGGAGACGTGAGCAGCAGGCTCACCAGGGATACCAGCAGCACCCTCCATCCTACCCCTCTTACCCATCACAGCAGTTCCAGCAGCCTCACCCACAGAGAGGCCACCCGTCGGGCTCCCACGAGAGCCCCGCTTTGGATGACATAGCCCGCCTCCTCACGGACCAGCAGGCTACATTCCGACGGGAGATGGACGAGTTCCGCCAGGAGATGCGGGACCTGGTGAGAGGGAAGGCCGCCATACCAGCCCAGATAGAGCCCAATCCGAACAGCCTCAAGAGGAAGTCTGAGCAGGTAGTACCTACTGAGTCAGCCACTCCTAGTGACCCATTTGATGATACATCTTCGGATTTATTTGATGCTGATTTTGTCACACTTAGGAGCGGTAGGACCCCAGCAGGCGGCGGCGCCTCATCTGAGCACCATCCCGAGGCGCCACAGGAGGAGGAGGAGAGCGGTACTGAGGCCGCTCCAGATGATGACGGTGGTACTGAGGCCACCAAGGATGCTGATCCCACCGGCGGTACTGAGGCCGCCACTTTACCAGAGCTAGGAGGTGGTACTGATGCCACTCATGCAGCCGAGCCAGCCCGCGGTACTGATGCCGCGCGACGTCTTCCTTCAGCAGCAGCAGAGCAGCCAGCCCGTGGTGGTACTGAGGCCACCGGTGTTTGTAGAGAGAGATTTGATGTTTTTCCTCGTGTCCATATATCTCAGAATTCTGCTATGAATAAAGGAAAAGGTTTACTTTCTTTTGGTCCCACTGTGGTGCATGATGTATGTGTGGATCCGGTCCTTGAACCGTCTAGACCTTTCCCTAGTCCTTCATCTGAGAAGGACCCTGTGATCCCCTTCCCTAGAGCCCTTCAGATGGGGAAGGGGAAGAAAAATGATCCAAAAAAGAGAGAGCTTGAGGAGTTCAGCCAGAGCATGATTGACCGATTCCATATCCAGCTGACCCTCCAGGAGGCTTTGCAGCACATCCCCCTTCTCCAGAGATCTTTGAGAGAGAGGACTACAGTCAGGAGGAGGAGGAGGAACCACACTTCAGAGATCCATGTGCTGACCAAAGCCACGTGCTTTGCGATCCAGAACCGACTGCCAGCCAAGAGGCCAGATTCAGGGGCCCCGTATGTCAGATGCCAGATTAGTGAGCAGTGGTTCGACCGTACTCTTTTAGATAGCGGATCGTCGATCAACCTACTTCCGGCAGCCCTTCTCGACCGCTTCGAGTTGGGCACTCTTCGACAGAGCAGGACAGTCCTTCAGTTCGCTGATCGATCTGTCAAGAGGCCGAAGGGGTTATTACGAGACGTTATCGTCACGATTCAGGGTCTGCAATTCCCCGTGGACTTCGTAGTGTTGGACATGGAGACCCCTGAGTCAGTGACCGATACCCCCATCATACTCGGTCGTCCGTTCTTGGCCACAGCCAAGGCGGTGACTGATCATGATAGCGGGAAGGTGTACTTTCGCGTCCAGGGCGAGAGTATACAAATAGAGACGGTCGAGGACTATAGAGCCAGATTCAGACCCCGCTCAGATGCGAGTACCGATTCAGAGCAGCTGACAGACGCAGAGCCAGACATCCACCAGGACTGTGATTTTGTGATCACAGATGATGAGGCAGCTTGGGCAGACCTTGAGACACAGACCACCCTCTCACTTTCAGACACAGCTGATGCAGAGATGACAGCAGAGGAGAGTCTGGAGAGCACAGACCTGGTTCAGGATACCATTGCGGCAGCAGAGCCGGTCCTTGATCGCAGCACGATGAGTCGTGATGGTGGTGCTGATGCCACCTTGTTTCCCGGTGGTACTGATGCCACCGATTCTGATGCAGATCCCTCGGATTCAGAGTCTGGTTGGGCCGATTGCTATGATCAGATGCCAGACCTGAGTCCATCCGAGCCTATAGATGAGGAGGAGGTAGAGGCAGAGCAGACCAGAGACAGTGCAGTAGAGCAGCCTTCTCCCGATCCAGTTTGCGAGAGTACACTTTCACTTTCCCAGGCAGATTTGGCCGACCTTGCAGCGTTCACTCAGTTTCTTCCACACCAGATTTGCCGGCACCCAGCATTCCAGAGCTGAAGCCGCTCCCTACTTCGCTGAAGTATCGATTCCTTGCGGGCGAGCCTGAGATGTACCCAGTCATCATCTCCGCTGAGTTGACTGGAGAGCAGGAATCCCGTTTGATGGGGGTTCTTGAAAAGAACCGCAAGGCGATCGGATGGAGCGTAGCAGATCTCCATGGGATTAGTCCATCAGTGTGCTCCCACCACATCTATCTCGAGGATGGGGTGAAGCCGTCGCGTGAGTTCCAGCGGCGTCTGAACCCCAACCTGAGAGAGGTTGTCATGAAGGAAATATCGAAGTGGTGGGGTGCAGGTTTTATTTATCCCATTTCCGACTCCAAGTGGGTCAGCCCCTTGCATGTGGTGCCCAAGAAGACGGGCATCACGACTGTGATCAGTGAGTCGGGAGAGGAGATTGCTACACGAGTACCCACCTCTTGGAGGGTTTGTGTTGACTACAGGAGACTCAACCAAGCCACCAAGAAGGACCATTTCCCCCTGCCTTTTATTGACCAGATCATTGAGAGACTGGCAGGGAAGAGCCATTATTGCTTCCTGGATGGGTACTCAGGCTACAACCAAGTGGCCATCGCTCCTGAGGACCAGGAGAAGACCACCTTTACCTGTCCCTTCGGCACATACGCTTTTCGACGCATGCCATTTGGGCTATGCAATGCCCCTGCGACTTTTCAGAGGTGCATGCTGTCGATCTTCTCGGACATGGTAGGGGAGTGCTTGGAGGTCTTCATGGATGATTTCTCGATCTACGGCGACGGATTTGATTCTTGTCTTGACTGCCTAGATCGAGTACTTCAGCAATGTATTGAGTATCACTTGGTGTTATCTTGGGAGAAGAGTCACTTCATGGTGACTCAAGGGACGGTGCTTGGCCACATCATCTCCAACAGGGGCATGGAGGTGGATCCGGCCAAGGTTGATGTCATTAGAAAACTCACACCGCCGTCCAACCTGAGGCAGTTGCGGTCATTTCTGGGGCACGTTGGATTTTATAGGAGATTTATTCATGATTTCAGCAGGATTGCCCGGCCGTTGACTGACCTCTTGACGAAAGACACCGAGTTCCTTGTCGATGACAAGTGTCTTTCGTCGTTTTCTACTCTCCAGCAGTGCGTGATTGAGGCTCCTGTCCTCCAGCCACCTGATTGGTCTCTTCCATTCGAGATCATGACGGACGCCTCCGATTTTGCCGTTGGGGCAGTGCTGGGACAGAGGAGGGATGGAGTACCATTTGCTATACACTACGCTAGCCGCACATTGGATTCCGCCCAGCGGAATTATACAGTCACAGAGAAGGAGATGCTAGCCGTAGTGTTTGCCCTGGATAAGTTTAGATCATATATCATCGGATCTAGAGTAACTTTGTTTACAGATCACACCGCCATCAGGTACCTCATGGCAAAGAAGGATGCCAAGGCCAGACTGACTAGATGGATCCTTCTACTCCAGGAGTTCGACATTGAGATTAAGGATAAGCCTGGAGTCAAGAATGTGGTGGCGGATCACCTCTCCCGATTAGAGCAGCCTGAGGATTCTGAGCAGATTGATCCTATTAGAGATACCTTCCCAGATGAGGCGATCCTTGCTATCGCCTCGCTCCCATGGTACGCCGATATTGTGAACTTTCTCGTTGCTGGGAAAGTCCCACAAGATTGGCCCAGGCAGAGGCTTGAGACCTTCCTAGCGAAGGCCAAGTCTTACCATTGGGAGGATCCCATCCTTTACCACGAAGGAGGGGATAGCGTCTGGCGGCGGTGTATTCCTCAGGAGGAACACCATAGCGTCCTCACTTACTGCCACAAGCTTGAGGCAGGAGGACATCATTCTGGGAGGAGAACGGCACAGAAAGTGCTCCAATCCAGCTTGTGGTGGCCTACCCTCTTCAAGGACTCAGAGGAGTTCGTGAAGAGGTGTACTGAGTGTCAGAGGATGGGCACTTGTGGACAGCGTGATATGATGCCGATGCAGCCCATTCACTTCTGTGAGGTTTTTGACGCATGGGGCATCGATTTCATGGGTCCATTCCCTAAGAGTCAGGGATTCAAGTACATTCTGTTGGCCGTAGACTATGTAAGTCGTTGGGTGGAGGCTATCCCCGCCCGAGCCGCTGATGCGAGGACAGTTTGCAGATT
The DNA here is from genome assembly GCA_037367405.1 of Ottelia alismoides. Classification (NCBI taxonomy): domain Eukaryota; kingdom Viridiplantae; phylum Streptophyta; class Magnoliopsida; order Alismatales; family Hydrocharitaceae; genus Ottelia; species Ottelia alismoides. The sequence goes on along the minus strand of JAZKJV010011903.1, from coordinate 9,319 downwards.
TTTGAGGAAGCATATCATCACGCGGTTCGGGGTTCCACGAGTTCTTATTTCTGATGGGGGATCTCACTTCATCAACGACCAGGTGAAGGCACTTGCTAGCGAGTTCGGCATAGATCATCGCGTTGCTACACCATACCATCCACAGACGAATGGTCTAGCCGAAGTGTCGATTAGGGAGATCAAGACTATTCTGCAGAAAGTCGTCCGCCCTGACCGAAAGGATTGGTCAAAGCTATTGGACTCGGTCTTGTGGGCATATAGGACGTCTTTCAAGTCACCTTTGGGCACATCTCCCTTTCGCCTCGTATATGGCAAACCCTGTCACCTACCAGTTGAGCTGAGGCACAAGTCACTCTGGGCAGTTACAGACATTCTCATGGATCCAGATGGTATAGGAGACCAGAGGAGGGAAGAGCTAGCTGCCCTGGAGGAGCTTAGAGATTCAGCTTTCTCAAGCAGCCTACATTATAAGGAGAGAGTCAAGGAGTGGCATGATTCCCATATCAGCCACAAGCATTTTGAGATTGGACAGAGAGTATGGCTGTTTGATGCGAGGCTTAGACTATTCCCAGGGAAGCTACAGAGCAAATGGAAAGGACCTTATCTGGTTCGGAAGGTACACGACAACGGTAGCATCGACATATCTGAGTTGTCTTCTGAGAGTACCTTCCGAGTGAACGGCCAATGGCTCAAGCCATTTCTAGATCATGAGCCGCGGGTCGTTGATATTGCCCCTATTCATTTTGCGTGAGATGTGGTCTTTGACTCACATCTAATGCATCTCACGCCTGAGCTTTACTGATCCTCCGCTGTATATAGATCCAGATGTCCATATCACCACATTCCTTATTCCCACATCCCTTTCTTCATCTTGTGATTATGCTATACTTAGGGTGCACTTTACCCTGAGTATAGGGGGGATGTGAGACATTTTGGGTATTTCTTTTGTTTCTGTCTACCCCTGTTTTGCTGCCTATACTTAGGGATATCTTACCCTAAGTATAGGGGGGGGTAGACCCTGTACATTCTCCACTCGGTTTTCCCTTCGTGTACAGACTGCTATACTTAGGATTACTTGATCCTAAGTATAGGGGGAAGACCCGAGTCCTTTTTGACTTTTCATTTTCCTTTTGTATAGCCTTCCTTTTCACTTCCTATACATAGCACGAGTTATGTCTTCTTCATCGCTCTTGACTCCGAGGACATCGTTCGAGCTAACTATAGGGGGGTGTGTATATATTTCATATATACTTTAGCCATAACTCGTACTTTGTGTGAGTGTGTTAATAAATAAAAATGGCTAAAAACCACAAAAATTAAAAAATTTTCATGTACATAATCTTCTTTTATTTGCACATACATAGCTAGTGTACAAATTATTTTTGTAAAAATGATTTCAAAAATCTTTTGTGTGTAAAGCTTGTGTAAATATTTTGGTATCAAAATTATGTATATAGTACAAAATTTTTCCAAAATGTTTTGAAAATCAAAAGTTTGCAAAAATCTTGTGTAAATGTGTGTAAATATCTTTTTGCAAAACTTGCACTTCATGCATCATCATTCATGATTTCAAAACATTTTTCAAAAATTTTGCATGATTGTAAAATAGTGTGTAAATATGCATCTTTTTGTACATATGTATATAGTTTTTCTGGATGATAGTTGACATTTAAACTAGCCTGGAATCAAATTGAGAAATGGAGCTTGATTAAGATCTTAATCCACCTAATTTCTAAGAGGAACCTTATAGGGCTTAGGTTTAAGGCTTTTCAGGTCCATGGTGACTTAATTCTTTGAGTCCACTAGGCTATGATCACATGTCATCTCAATGAGCCTAAGTAGAGCACTTAACAACAACACATGACTCATATAGATTATGGCTTTACTTGGACAACCGCACTATGCACCGAGCTCTCTACGGATGAGGTGGTGAGGAGGCAGTCTTCCTTGGCTTGGGGTAGCATATGAGGGTAGTACTTCTAGGCGGAACCTCTCTTCTTCATTTAGTGAAGGAAGTGCGTCTCAACTTGTTCTGGTTGCCATGAGGTCTAACGACAGGAGTTGTGGGTTGCAATAAAGCTTCAAAAGAGGGATAGTCTACTGGCTCAAGAGGAAAAACTCCTTGTATATATGCTGCACATGTATATGTTGTATAGATGCACTCGAAAAAAAAATGCAAAAAGAAAAGAACTCCAAAAAAGTGGTGGGTCTGAGAGAAAATGATAATCCCACTGGAGTATGTATATAAGTGCAATAAGCAAAGCTTGGTTTCATGATCCATCTGTTGTAGCTTGCAGCAGGGAGACTTGGCTACACTGGTCAAGCTCCCAAGGGTACTTGGCTACACTGGCCTTGACCCATTCTCTTCTTCCCCCTCTTCTTGAGCCGGTTGTACTTGAACTTAGAAGGGAATACCCCGCTCCTCGAGGAAAGAGTGGCCAGATTGAGGTCGTAGAGTTACCTTGTTGGGGAGGGTTGTCAAGTTGCCATTTCTGAGGTGGAGAGCTTAGACCTCACTTTCACAGGACAAGAAAAGATTCATGGTCTTCAGGGTTTGTGATTGATGACTTGTTCTGATCTGGAGCATTGAGGAGTCTTGGTTATAGAATAGTGGAACTTAGAGGCTGTTAGGTTTTAAGCTTAAGTCTAAATAAGGTTCCGACACATTAATAATCCAAAGATCTGATTAAGCTCCATACCTCAATTTAATGAAGGCAAGTTTAATAATCAACCTTGATCCATGTACATTCTCTTTTTCTTTTTCTTTTTCTTTTTCTTTCTTTTTCACTTCTTTTTCAAATAAGTGTTTGCTAAGGGACTAGCAAAGTATAGTATAGGGGGTTGATGAATACCCATACATCACTCTTTATTCTTATATTTTAGCTACAAAAACCTATGCAAATGCATGTAGATATGTGTAAATAGGGTCAATTAGCAAAAGCATGCATGTTTGTAAATACTTATAATTAGAATGTTTTTGTGCAAAAATAAAAGAATAAAGATGAAAAAGAAAAAGAGGGAAATATTTAGAATAAATATTGAGCAACCTAACCCAAGGGAGGGCTCAGCATGGGCCTGACCGCATAAAAGCCAAGTAGAGGGAGATAGGGGCTCATGTGTATATATTTGTAAATACATAAAATTATATATTTTCCTCACCCAAAAATATGTTGTAAATATTTGTACATATTTATGAAGTATAAAAACAAAATAAAAAGATAAAAACCAAAAATTCAAAAATAACCCTTCACCTTGTACATAAGACCATCATTCTCATCTATTTCACCTTGTAAATAAATTTATTTATTTTAAAACTTTTTGTAAATATTCTATGGTATATATTGTAAATAAAATAAATACAAAGAAACAAAACAAAAATCAAATAAAAATTACAAAATTGAAAATACAAAAACATCTTGTATGTATGCCATGTATATAGTGTACATAACTAATTATTTAACCTATGTATATAAATAATAAAAATAAAATAAAAATAGCCTTTTATTCCTCATTTTATTCTATAAATAAATAAAATATAAAATAGGAATAAAAATGTATAAAAATAACTAATTAAAAATCAAAATTAAAAATCACATATTGTATATATACCTATGTATAGCTATACTATGTATATACCTTATTTTTATTTCCAAAAATTAATTAAAAATCACAAAAAAATAGAAAAAAATAAATTAAAAATATTTCATGTTTTAAGTTTTTGAAAATTCGGCCATTTAAAGGCCCAAAAAATACAAATTTCTGACATGGCTGATTTCTATTGGTCCACGGGGATTGTTGACCGCCTGGTCAACTCCCCCCTGTGGACCACCTTTCACGGGTCTGGTACGCGGACCCAACTTCTCCCATTTATCTCTACCAGACCCGATTCGCATTTCGCCTAACCCAGGGCTCCGATCATCCCCTGTGCATCCGGGAACTTCGCCCGACACCTTGCCTAGGGGTCCGTGCTCAATCGAGCCGGACCCAACCCCTTCTTCCCGGACCTGCACCCATATATAACCTGAGCTCAGCCGCCTCCTCTTTCCATCTTTGGCTCCCCACTCTCACTCCCGTGACCTCCATCGCATCCAGCGAGGTGACAGCTCCCGTTTGCCGGTGTTGCAGCGAGGAGGAGGTGGCCGGTCACTGATCCGGCAGCTTTGCGCCGCCGTGCTCCGCCACTCGACCGGAGCTCGAGCCTCAGGCCTTGACGCCCTTCGAGGCGACGACCAGGAGCTAGCCAAGCTCCAGCACAGTCTCCCGCGTCACCCAGGTAACCCTTTAGCCCTTCCATTTAGTGTAATTTCCTGTTTCGCCCAATTGGTATCTCCGACGTGTTCCTCTGATTCCGGCCATATCGTCCATCATCTCGATCATCGGAATGCACTGTCACCATCGCCTTTCCCCCACGCACGTTCTTCGCCCTTTCACTCAACCCAGCTCGCCCCGGAGCTGGGATTCGAGCTCCACCATCCCCAGCTCGCCGGAGCTTGCTCGTCCCGAACCACAGACCACCGTCACTCCGCTTCATCGGGTCGAGGCACTTTGCCCTCGACCCGCGAAGCTTTTGGTTCATTTTGCAGGTCAAAAGGGAGTCATCTGAGACCCCCTTACGTTCAGACCAGGAGCTTCTCGCCGACGACCTCGCCGGAGCCCCTCCAGGGCTCGGCTGGGCCATCGGACAGCACCACCAGCTGCGGGACTTCACCGCCGATCTTCTCCGATACTTGGAGGCAGCTGAGGAGGACCCTAGCACGCACGCGAGGCCGGCGAAGCTCGCCGGTTGAGTGTTCTTCCACCAACCTCCAGCATCGTCCGATTAGCCCCTCCGCTCCAGTCTCGATCACAGCCGTCCATTCACCGAGGAGCAGCTACCGTCGATCATCTTGAGGGGCTGATCAGGACCGTCAGAGCAGAGAGAGGAACCACCAGCACCTGAGATCGTTGGATCTTCCACGTGGCCCCCTCTGCACCGTCGATCGGCCACGTGCGGAAGAGAAGAGAAGCGCCACCCATCCAGAGCCGTTGGATCCTCCACGTGGCGCGAATCTGACCGTCGGCGCAATAAGGGGTAATTTACTTAGGCCCCCTCGTAGTTTGTGTGTTTAATTTCTAGTCCTGTAAATATTTTAGTAGTTTTATTTACGTAGGGTAATTTGCACCTTGGACCTCGTGCTTGCTTAGTTTCGCATTTATACCCCTGTGTATGTGATCTCACGTGCTTCGCCACGTGCTTGTTTGGGTTATTTGCATTTTGTATCCTGTAGTTCTGGATGGTTATTGAATGAAGAAATACTTTCTGGTATTTGCAGTTGTGCCCCTGTGAGCATTTTATATACACATGTGCGGATTTTAGTGGGTAAATTGCAACCGTGCCCTTGGACTTTTTGGTACGAGTTACCAAAAGGTCCTAGGAGTTGGTTTTTATTACCAGAAGGTCCCTGAGTGCCCCAGGCACGCGCCACGTGCGTGACTTGCTGGGAAAATTGCACCTGGACCCCCAGAGTTTCGGGTATTTGCACTTAAGTCCCTGTGCACAGTGCCCCCTTTTTGATTTTTGAATAAATATCAAACCACCTCCAAATTCGATGAAAATTTGACACATGGCTCCTGCCATGTTGTTGGATTTTTGAGAATTTTTTAGGACATTTTTGATTTTATTTAGTATTTTTAAAAATTCAAAAACCTTCTTTTTAGCTACTGTCTAGGTTTAAAAATTCCAAAAAAATATAAAATCACCCCCAAAAATTCTAAAAAAAATTAGCTACTGTTCTTTGTTTGTTGTCTGATTTTCTAGCCAATTTTGGCTATTTTTCATCACGTAAAAACCCTAAAAATCTAAAAACCCTTAAAAAATCATAAAAGTTATAATAAATAATCTAAAAATCCAAAAACAATAATTTTGGTGCCCAAATTTTCCTTATTTTCTCTAGAATACAGGAAAATTACCTCCAGGGCCCTCTGAGATCCTTAGATATTTTATCTTTGGGTTTTGGGCCTTGCTGGACAGTACCCTTTCTTTTGAGCACTGTTTGATTTTTAGAAAATAAAATATACCTTAGAAAAATATCACAAATTCACCAAAAACACTTAAAAACTTAAAAAACATAAAAACCATTTTCTTGAATTTTTGCTTGAATTTTGGTGTGTTAAATAAATTGTGTAAGTGTGTTTATATTTGCCTTCTTTTATTTTCTTCATATTCTAAAATCCTAAAAAAATATAAAAATTATTAAAAACCACTAAAAATACTTTTCTTTGATTTTATTTTCTTTTTACTACTTCGTAGGCCCTAGGCCAACCCGTGCTCCTTGTGTTCGACCCTGGGTGCTATACCAGGTTAATCTCATAGCTAGACCGCTCTTTTCTTTGTTTTGATTGATTTGACCTATTTTGAGTGGTTGATTTTTCTTGATATACCCCTTCTCTGAGATCCGGGTCGCAACGACCCTTGTTCTATTACCTTCACCCGGGTCTTGAGGTTCTCGTGGTTATCAACCACCCCTTAGGGTTCTTCCTTGTTGAGTTCGTTTCCAACCCAAATGGAGAGGCGGGACCGCCGCCACCGCTGCCAAACGAAGGGCGGTGACGCGGGCGGATAGCGGCTTCAGGCGGCGGAGAACGGCAGGACGTTTGCACTGGGGTGGCGGCCTGAGGGCGTGACGAGCATGTGGCCCACGCACGGGGGCTGCGTGTTGGAGGCATTGTAGCGCCGACGGAGGGGGCCGTCAAAGGATGCCGCCTTGCACGGCGGCTCGTGCAGCGATGGGCAGAGGTGTGTTAGAGGGGAGACCTGCACAGGGGGGTCCGTTGGGGGGCATCCTAGAGCGGTCCGCGCGGCGCGGCCGCCTAGAGGGGAGACCCATGCGGGGCCATAAAGGACGTCACACGGGCGGTGCTTCTGTGTGGGGTTGGCTGGCGGGAGATCGCGCAGAAGGGCCGGCGACTTGCGGACGACAACCGGTTGGAGGCGCGGGCGGCGGGGTTAGCGTCCCGCCATCTACTACAATAATTTTTTTTGTTTTTTTTAAACTGCAAGAAAATATTAGAAAAAATATATTTTTTTTTGTTATTTTTAAATAGCAACTGTAAACAGAGGAGAAAGGATAAAAAGTTTTCTTTTATTTTCTTTTTATTTTTTTATGTTTTTTATGATCCTGCAAAAACAAAGGTTAGAGAGATAAAAATAATTATATGTTTTTTATCTATTTTTATTTATAAACAAAAGATGTTGTCAATGGGGATCCGGCAAAAGTGAAAAGAATTGAATCTGATTCTCCGACCACCGTGCGTGGTTGGAGTTGATAGATCATGGGAGGTAGAAATTGAATGCGGAGAGATCAAGAACATGGGATGAAAAATTGAGTCGATGCGGATCAAATCGTGATGAAATTAATGATCTAAATAAAGAAATTGATGACGAAATAAAAGTGCGAGAAATAAAACTATGATTAACCTATATAAAAATAAGAAAAATGTGGATCTCACCTTAGGAGCGGAAATGGACCGTGATCACCTCGACGAAGGTTGACTCACTGTTACTGGATGACTCGGAGGATAGGCACTTTTCTCGACGAAATTTTCTCTCGGAGATCGGGCTCATCTCCCTAAAGATTGATCAAGTTGGAATGATGGAGAAAGAGCCTTATAAATAGACAAGATAGAGATGAAATTTGAATTTTTGAATTTTTTGGTGGAAGAGATAAGATAGATGAAAATTTGAAATGAGATAAAGTAGAAGAAAGATAAAAATATTTACAAAATTAACATATTTTTTTTTGAATTTTCATCCCTTTTATTTTGAATAAAAATGTTATTTTTTTATTTTTTATTGTGGTTAATTGAGAATAGCAACTATATACATATACTATATACATATATGACATTATATACCAGGGTAAATGAGGAAATTTATTTTTTTTTGTTTTCAAAGTTTTAATTTTATTTTTTAATTTTATTTTTATTTTAAAAAATTAGTAAAAATAATTTACAAATATATACAAATACAATATTTACAAAATACATGGGAAAATTGCACAAACCACCCCAGAAAACCAACTTTTAACTCGTTACTCCAAAAATTATGAAATTACAACCATTTAAAAGATAATTTAATTTAGAAACCAATGGAAGTGAGATTGTTTCAATTTGAGTTCAGATGGAGCAGGAATTAGTCTTTCAATTAGTGCTTAGTGGCTTTTTTCCAAGTGTGGATGCTTTTATTCTGTACATGATTTAATTGTGCAATTATTTTTATTAGTTAGAACACATTTTTTTACAACTTTGGTTTTGAAAGTTATTTGATTTGAGGTCAATTAACATACAAATAAATTAGTGTCAATTTTATACAGATGTACATAAAATAAGTGAGAAGCATTTACAACAGCACACACACATTTTTTTGGATTTTCTGCTTAAGGACCCTATCTCCTCCTATTTTATTCATGGTCGATCAGGTCAAGTCTTGACCTTCTCTCGGGTCAGCCTATATACAGTCTTCGTTCCTTTTTTCTTTTCTTTCTTTTCTTTATTTTTCCTTTCTTTCTCTATTTATTTATTTTAGGTTAAAATTAGTAAGAAGTGTACAATATGTACACACAGATGCATGTTAGTAAGAATATGGAGTTAGTGGTTTATGCAGGTGTTTTAAAAGGGATTTTAACCTAAAATAAATGAATAAACATGATGAATCACAGATTCATCAATCTCCCACCATACTGTATCCAAATTGACCAAACTTACCTTTAATTGCATGTAAAATTAAATAAGCTATTTAATGATGTGGTTTCAATCGATTTGGAGTTAAGATGCAAAAGTTAGGTTTTGGACACCTATTATACATTATATGTGAATAAAATAATCATTTTATGTACTCTTTACATTCTTCATATTTTTAGAAATTTAGAATTTTCTAAATATTGTGTATAATATATTTACATAATTAGATTAAAGTAGATAATTAAAAATATAATTAAATAAATAATTAAACAAAATGAGAGATATAATATACGTGTATACACCTATATAATAAATATACGTATTTATTTGAGAGTACATATACTCTCAGAAAAATACAATCAAAATATATTTAGATGCATTTAAATAAGTTGTGAATATATAAATTATAGAAACAAAATCATAAATTCTAAAACAGAACATAAAAATAATATACTTAATATATAGGTAAATATATCTATAAATGAACCTACAAAAAGTAACATTCAATAGATTACTTTGTAAAAATAATTAATAATCATAATAGAATACAACATAAAATAATAAATATTTTTCACGTTCTAACCTAAAATAAATAAATCAA